>CM029384.1:4914342-5164342 GCA_017165825.1 Hepsetus odoe
GTATATCTATCTATCTATCTATCTATCTATCTATCTATCTATCTATCTATCTATCTATCTATCTGTCTATTTATCTATCTATCTATCTATCTATCTATCTATCTATCTATTCATTCATCTATCTGTCATTCTCCTGTTTGTGTGTCTGTGCATCTATCTGCATATCTGTTCATCTATCTATCTATCTATCTATCTATCTATCTATCTATCTATCTATCTATCTATCTATCTGTCATTCTCCCTGTTTGTGTGTCTGTGTATCTATCTGTATATCTGTCTATCTATCTATCTATCTATCTATCTATCTATCTATTCATCTATCTATCTATCTTTCATCTGTCATTCTGTGTGTCTGTGTATTCCATCTGTATATCTGTCTATCTTATCTATCTATCTATCTATCTATCTATCTATTCATCTATCTATCTATCTTTCTGCTTGTCTTCGCCTGCTACCTCAAGTCAAGTAGGACAGCACATAGTGAAATGAATTAACGCTCCTTCAGGACCCTTGGTGCTACACACAAGACAACAACAGTAAGACATGTGGACACAAGTGACAACGAAGACATAACAGAAGACACAACATAGTACACAAGACGGGGCAGCAAGTGCAGGATAACAGACAACAACAGACAGCACAACAGACAGTACTTTCATCCAGAACAGCAGGTTGTTGGGCGGTGTAACGGTGTAACAGAGCAGCATTAGTAAAGTGCAGAGTGCAAGTAGAAAATAAATAGATAATAGCTTGCTATGGATGAATAATAGGTGTGGAGACATTAACGGTTTAGAAGTCTGATGGGCAGGTGAGTGTGTTTATTCCCCATCCTGGAAGTGGAGGTTCAGAGTGCTGGATGCATGGAGGAGAAGAGAGTGTGGATGGGCAGAGGGATCATCCACAATGCTGGTTGCTTTTATGGATGGAGCTTATGGTATGATGTTCTGTACAGAGGCAGAGAGAGAATGATGAGCTCCGCTGTTCTCACTACCCGCTGTAGGACTTATGTCTGAGACATTGCATGTTCCCGCACCAGCAGCAATGCAGCTGCTCAGGATGCTCTCGATGGTTCCTCTAGAAGGTGTCCCTATCTGTCTGCCTGCATGGGTCTGGTCTTGTCTGTCTGTCTGTTAATTTCAAAAAGATATGAAAGTGTAAAGGAAAGACTGCGACCTGTCCAGGTTAAGTTTCCTTTTTCCTTTGCCCATAGAGTGCTGGATAAATCAGCACTGCTGTAATCTTGGCAAGATAAGAGGCTCCGATTCTGGTTAGATAAGAGGCCCAGATCTTGGCATAGCATACACTCCAGATTCTGGTTAAGATAAGCGTCCAGATCCGGTTAGATAAGCCGCCGGATCCTGGTTGGCGATAAGAGGCCCAGATTTCTGGTTAGGATAGCAGCCCGATCCTGGTTAAGATAAAAGGCTCAGGATCCTGGTGCCAAGATGTTTGATCAGATTCTGCTAGATAAGAGGCCTGTGGATCTCAAGTTAAGATAAGTGGATCAGGATCCTGCTTAGACATGGATCAGGATTCTGGTTAAGATAAGCGGCTCCAGATTCTGGTTAAGATAAGAGGCTCAGGATCTTGGTTAAGATAAGTGGCTCCAGATTCTGCTAAGATAAGAGGCCTGTGATCCTGGTTAAGATAAGCGGATCAGGATTCCAGTATAGGGATAAGAGGCTCAGGATCCTGGTTAAGATATGGACTCAGATCTCGTTAGACAAACGATCTCAGGATTCGTTAAGATGTTGCCCAGACTTGCTAAGATAAGAGGCCCAGGATCTTGGTTAAGATAAGTTGCCCAGATTCTGGGTTAAGATAAGCAGACTGTGACTTGCTAGGATAAGCTTACTCAGGATCCTGCTAGATAAGCAGCTCCAGATTCTGGTTAAGATAAGCGGTTCGATTCTGGTTAGGATGTTGCTCCGGATTCGGTTAAGATAAGCTTGTCAGGATCCTGGTTAGATAAGATGAGGAGGGCATTCGAAAGGTTCATGATTCGGGTTTTGCACAGGGAGGAACAGGTTGCCAGTAAACCTTATGGAGGTGCGCAGCCTTTTTTATTTCTCACACTTCTTATTTGCACCATTAATTTGATGAATTTTGAGAGAACCTGCTGTTCTTTCATGGTACTACACAAACAAGATATTCTGCTATCTAATGTTTGTGTGAATCAAAGAGACACAAACTGAAGGATGACAAATAAAAGAAAACATTTTTGGGCCAATGGGCCGTTTTCCAGACATGGCCAGCCAGTGTTGGGAACGTTTAATAGTGATTCACCATTAACACTGGATTTAAGTCCAAGATTAGGCTTAATTCTTTGTATGGGAAATCAGCCCTTCATTTTTAATAAGATGAAAAAGCTAGTTGGAACTAACTAGTTTATCATGTATGTTTCAGCATTTGAGCAGGATAAACTTAGATCACAGAGTTATATAAAAATAATGAAACCGATTTTACAGCTTATTATCAAGGAAAAGCAATAAATCATTCAAATATGACTTATATAATGTTTTTGTTTTTGTAGTAGCTCATATTCATATTATTTTTTGCTTAAAAAAGAGCCAGTCTTCCAATTTAGATTAATTGAACTTAAAAATAGTAAGTCTACAGATAATTATTGTCTCCTCTTATCAAGACCACAACGCAAAACTGATAGTTGCCAGGTATCTTTTTCAGAGTGGGGTGAGGATTTTGAAATAACATGAACGATTACATGAAACGATATTTCATAATGGCATGAATGTGGAAGAGATTAATGCAGGTCTTCTTGTTTTTCTCTCCAGCCTTTAAGGAGACAGCCTTCCTGCTGGCTGTGTCTTCAGCGGCGCTCTCACACGCACTGGCCAAAGCCTGCAGCTCTGGGCGCATGGAGCGCTGCACGTGTGACGACTCACCAGGTCTGGAGCAACGTGAGGCGTGGCAGTGGGAGTGCGTGACAATGAAGTACAGCACCAAGTCTCTCACAAAAGTTTCGGGGCCAGAAAAGGGTCAGCAAAGACGGCGCGTGCACAGATCGACGCCCATAACATCAATGTGGGCATTCGGGTGAGTGGCCGTGTGCTCTGTGGTTATGCTTAAACTCCAAAGGTTTCTGGTACATATCTGGTGATGCTGACACAGAATCATATGTGGCATCTATGCGGGTCGGAAACGAGGGTCTTCTCTTGGTCTTAACGTTTTCCTTCTACGGTGTAAGAAATAAATATGTTAACAAATTTTGGTTTGAAACATTATGCAACAATTGAAATCCACTAAGTTCCACCAGCCAACAAGTGCATTTTTTTAAACATTTATCTGCTGTGAGCAGTTTATATCATTGGGCATCCTTGCTAATAGGTATGCTGTAAGTGACAGATGTTACAGGAATCTGGGAAGCCTCACCCTGCACCTTCCTTCCTTTGCTTTCTGACATGATTTAGTGGTGTACTCCTGCCAGAAGCCCAATGAGCCTTGTTCATGGGGTGAGGCAGGCAGGTGCAGGCACTGCCAGCTCTCTGAGCCAGGTGCTTTCTTCCTCTGCTCCAGGCTTGCTGCGGGGCCCATGAAATTAGGAGGCCTCCCATCAGACGATTATACCGTGAAGAGGCCTTCTGGTGGCTATAATGAGCATTTTTTCCACATACTGTATGCCTCCCGCATGGCTGATTTGAGCGCTGCTGCCACTGCGCTCAAAAGACTTCCATAAACTCATAACATCTTCCACAACGGGCCTGTTACCAAGAGACAAGCAGCCTCAGGAAAAGAGAGAGAGCCGGGGAAAGAGAGAGGAAGAGACACACACAAACAGAGTGGGCGAAAAAAGGCAGTCCTGATCAGTTCTGTTGTTTTTCTGAGGTAACCTAGGACCAAAAACATGTTGTTGTTGTCCCTGCAGTTTCTCTCTCTCTCTCTATTCTCTTGAATGGCCTGAGGCTCTTCGGATACCCCTATACCAGCGCAAGGCTGAACACTGCGTGCAGCCTCCCAGTCTCCTCCCATATCATCCTCTGAAATTCACTCTCAACTCACAACTCACTGCCATTTTCTTCTTGGATCCCATCTTACCCTGAAGAGCACTTTTGGCGTGTCTGCTAGTGGATGAACCCTTGACCGCATATAAAAGTAATAGTTTGCCAATAAAACAGGATTTACAATTTCTACCATCTAGTCGCGAAGGTCTGTCAGCCAAGATATGTCGGGTGTCTGTTTCTGCCGCAGTTTCGCATTGAACATACATGAATAGGGCTACAAATAATGGAAAGCCATTCCCCACCAGCTAGTGCTACAGGCCTGTATCATCAGACCACAGTGACTGGCTAAGATATCTCAGATATACTCTTGTTAAAAGCGGTGGCCTAGTGGTAGGATACTTGCTTACAGACCAAGAGGTCGCAGGTTTGAATCCCACCTCCAGCACCTACACCAATTGGTTCCTGATACACTTAACCCAGGTTGCCCGGGACTTTCCAAAATTTCTAAGAAATGTGTCACTTGGATAAGAGCATCAGCTAAATGCTGAAATGTAGATGTTGCACTGCAATAAAAGGCAAATTTATACTCCTAGGTCCTTCCTGTCCTCCAGTCCTTTATCAGAATTGAATTTTATGGAACAATTAAATTTTCTTTGGCGTAAAAAAAAAAACAACCACAACACAATATGGTACCACTCTGTTGAGAGCCTATGTTTCTATGAAATTTAGCTAAAAAGTGATTTTGGTCTTTTCCCTTGTCCTTTTTGTAGATAGCAGAAAAAATCTTTGAGGTTATTGAACCATTTGACAGAAGTAAGTCACATAAACCAGTTCAAAATACCAGTTCACTGAAAATATTTTGGAAAAGGGCAAATTTTCAACATTTTTATCCTTTATTAATGGAACCATTCTGAGAAGAGGGCATGTTTGCCCCTTCAGACAAGTGACCAGCTTTATACTGCCTCTGCGCTGAGACTGGTAGATTGGTGGACAGAGAAATTTAAAAATGATCGAACAAATGGTGAAGTGGGCTTGGGACAGCAGATGAAAGTGTAAAAGTGGGACTATTCTGTCATTGCAAGGTCACAAGCACACAACAATGAAATTGACCTCTGCATTTAACCCATGCAAACACCGTAGCCATGAAAGCACCCGGGAGTAGTGACGACAGTACTGTTCGTGTACCCCAGGGCAAACTTGCATTGGTGAGGGAATGGAACCCATAATCTTCCATCCAGGGCAACGCCTAACTACTTCAGGTCACTAAGGTCTTTAAGAACATGTACTAAAAGTGTGGATAGCAGTTGGGAGAGAAAGAGAGAGAGAGAGAGAGAGAGAGAGAGAGGAGAGAGAGAGAGAGAGAGAGAGAGAGAGAGAGGAGAGAGAGAGAGAGAGAGGAGAGAGAGAGAGAGAGGAGTGAGGAGTGAGAGAGAGAGAGGAGAGAGGAGGAGTGAGAGAGAGAGAGAGAGAGAGAGAGAGAGAGAGAGAGAGAGAGAGAGAGAGAGAGAGAGAGAGAGAGAGAGAGAGAGAGAGCGCGCAGGTCAGAGTTAGATTAAATGCTGTCTGCACAGCTGGCTACCACACTAAAGCATGCACACACACACACACACACACACACACACACACACACACACACTCACACACACACACACACTACACACACACACCCTGCAGGTAAGTGAGATAGGAAGCCAAGATAAGATCTTTTCATCTTTTCTAATGAATCTGTCCAATCAGGCAGCCAGCGCTACCATTTTTCACTCATTGACAGTCTCCATTTTTTGCACCAGGTTTCTTAACGAGTCGGTAAGAAATATGTAAATACAGCATAAAATATCTCAAATATCTGTCAGTATCCGGCCACCCATTATTCTCCATACAGTCTGAACCTCTTTAGAGCGCTTTGCTAGCCAGAGGTACACTTATCCTGGCTTCTTGAATGACATTCCAAAGCTCCTCTTTGGACATTATCAGCCTTTTGTTTCATTCTCTGTCAAGATGATCCCACACTACTTTACTTCATTATTCAGGTAGCCCCCTGAACTATTACTCAACAATACCTAAAAAATCTACAGGACATGTCTCTTTGAAAGCAATATACATATTTATTTACGCAAATATGAAAGGCCTTAATCTGCGACTTGCAAAAGATCAGATTTTGATTGATACACTTTTTAGAAAACGTTATTTGAATCATTCATGCAAACCTCAGTTACCCTATGGATCATTGTTACATATTTGGCCCTCCCAGGCTGTGAAGAGTGGTCTGAAGATACCTGTAAGTGCTCATGGCGTCTCGGGCTCTTGCGCCGTGAGAACGTGCTGGAGCAGGTTTCCGCCATTCCATGACACAGGCCGTCTGCTCAAGTTCCGCTATGACACAGCTGTGCGCGTCCTCAGCCTGACCAACGCCGCCACTGGCGAGACCGAGCTTGCTGGCCCTGTCGCCATGGCACCGGGCAAGAGGGTCCCCGCCCCGCCCCACAGACCTGCAGGCCAGAGGAGTCCCCAGCTTTGCCGTCGTGCTCGACATTTCACTGCACAGCCGGGCGCCTGTGCTGGCGATTGACAGTTGCGGCAGCCTGTGCTGTGGCTGGGCCACACACAGCCCAGATCTCACCACGCTGTCCTGCCACTGCTAAGTCCGGGCTGGTGCTGCCACGGTGAGGCACAGACCTGCCTCCGGGAGGAGGGAGGTACACTCAGTAAAGCACTGAGATCCTTCCAACACCTCTTGCAGTGAACAAAAGGACACTGTTTCAGGAACGGATGGTCCCTTTCAAACACTGCTTTGGCATTGACCTAACCGTACCATCATAAAGAAAACTATTAGGCTACTTCATTGACCTTGATCACTATACCTAACACTTGAATGCACCAACCGCAAAGGGAACAGCAATGGTCTTTTTAATCACTATTACGCATTGAACACCTAATTAACAATGTTATAAGAAAACGGTGCAACCGCAGTCAATGCAACATACAATGCAGTGCATTGCGGTATTCCATGTCCGCTAGGTAAGGCAAGTCTGTTGGCTTGTGGTGATTGGTATTATCCTCCTGATGGGAGATACCTGAGAGAATAAATTACATATAGAGAAAGAGGTGTATATGCAAGCAAATAATTAGTAGATGGAAAGCCATTGCTGAAAGAAAAGCTGTGAGTTCAAAACAACTCCATCGCTATAAAACGTGGATTTAGTGACGCCTGCCAACTCTGGCCTCTGACAAGTGTGACAAAGCTGACAAGGGACCCAAGCAGCGGCTGATTAAGTTGTTTGAAATAGAGTCATGGACGAATAGAGAAGGAACATTGTACCGAATTCCATGTCTTAGGACTGACTCAGATTATTTCGGTGGGAAGCACTTGAGATGGCTCAACAAGACCAAGCTTCTCTTCCCGTTACTCCTACTAAATGAGAAGATGACTTCCCAAGAAAGGCAAAGGAGCCATGCATCACTTTGGAGGCACAACACCTTGGAATGGATGAAAGACATTTGGAGAAATGGCAACCCTAACTGCCACCTTCAAGCAACGCCTACCTGCTTGTTGACTACTCACCGCCTGGTTCATCTCGGTCTGTCTGCCTACCTGTCTATCTGTCTGCTTGCCTGTCTGTCTGTCTGCCTGCCAGTCTGCCTGCATAGCTGTTTTGCTGCGAGAATCAAAGTAAGGGTCATATATTATGCTGAGCACTTATATTTGCTATGATGAATATTATGTTAGGTCCTTTACTGTGTATGAAAGTCTTCTGTGTCTAAAAGACATTGCTACCTATAAAAATGTGACTCAAATAGAAAATGTAAGCTGGAAATATGCACAATATGACCTATTTTCATTTGTTGTAAATTATAATTAAAATATATTTATTCATTTGAACTATTAATGAATAATCAACCCAGTTTAGTCAAGACGCCGCTTGGATTGCTTCTTGTTTTTCCAAGTTCTTTCTACAAATACAGCCCTAAACTCCTCAGCTACCCAAATCATACACCTGGCTTTTAATTGGTGGTGCAGACCGCTGAACAGGATTAGAAACAGTATGACTCTGCACAGCCTTAAACATCACTCAAGCACTGGCGAGGCCGTGATCTCAGTCGTTGCAGCCCCTCTGATTCTAAAGCGATTAAAGCGCATCCTTAATCCACACTTGGACTTTTTGTTCACAGATAGCACGTGTGCGTAGCATCCGAGAAGTTCACACACTTTTATTAAAGACCTGGATACTGGACTGAGGGGCTATAAAGGCTTTTAGCAATGTATTGGTTGAAAAGATCTTGGCTGGATTACAGTCTTCTAGCTTTTGTTAGCACCTACAGCCCAGTAGTTCTGAAACTAATGAAGGAACATTTGAACTCAAACATGTTCCTGATGATCGCCATCTGCAGCAAGTGGAAAATCTTTCTGTAAACCGCTTTAAAAGATGGAGAGTACTGTTGATAGCAGATAATCTAAAAAATGCATCGGGTTTAATAATACAGCAATCAAGAAATGAAGCCACAGTCATGTAGTTTGTAATTGAGCTTAAGTGTTCAGAAATGCTAAGACGAGCGACTCATGCATGAAAGAATGCTTAGGCCAGTGTGGTATGTCATTAGTTTGTGTGTGTGTGTGTGTGTGTGTGTGTGATATCCCTACAGCTGTGTACTGTTTGAAAACCTGCTTGTAGTGTCTTTATGCTGCTCTTTCCCATCAAGGAAAAATGAGTGCCTTTTCCCAGAACAACGATCACCTTCACTTTCCCTCCATAAAGCCCAGCTCAGTCTCATCTGTGCCCCTTTCATGTCTGTGAAGTCTTTGAAAAAGGCTTCATTCCACCCCCTTATTTTCCCTATTACCAATCAGAGAAAATAACAGCTCTTACTCTCCTGAAATTTGCGTTTCACTTGTTCCTGTTTCAAAGGTCAAATCACACTACCTAACAAGCCTAAATACGCAGCTTTATCATGTATTTTTGTTCTTTAGAGTAATACACTCAATATATTTGTTTTGTCTTTCTTTGTAAATGCACAGACAATGTCCAGCAGAACCGACTATATGACCAAAGTAATACTCTGATCCATTAGTGTCACATATTAAAACACAGCACTTTCCATATTTCCCATTAACGCTTAAAATCTATATGCAAGTACATTTTCAACGTGTTAAACATTACCGACCCAAAGCCGGAGTCTGAGCAGTGTGCCTACTTGTGCAACGCTTGTGTGCATGCATGTATATGTGTGTGTTGTCTGGACAGGAAGAGAAACTCCAGTAAAATTGGCCACATCAATCACGTTGAAGAAAGTCCAAGTTTCTAGTGTCATGGTTAGTGAACTGAGGCAGTTGGACCGCGGAAAAAAGCGGTTGGCTTTACATGACTTAATAAGTCAAGCATATAGCGCTTACATTTCGGTTTCATTAAAGACAATCATAAATCATTTCCAAACACAGTTTAGTTGCTTCAGGGTCTTCCTCCTTTAAAACCCCTTTGAGGACCAGCGGTAAATACACAACCGTGACACGCTTGTCTCCGCTATGAGGCAAAAGCAGTGAAACATGAATTATATTATTTTTCGTGAAGAAGACAATTAAGAAACGCTATGAGGGACACAGAAACATCCATTGTTGCTTGTGCATTGAGAGAACATATGCAAATACCCTCAGCCACCGCGACAGGAAAGGCAAACTCAGCCCATCCCTGATCTGTGTGTGTGTGTGTTTGTGTTTTTGCTCAGACTGTAACATCTAAAAGTCCTACAGTGTTTATTTCACTATACAACGTGCATGATGAAATGCCAGCAGTAGTTAAAGTAGCAGTGGTTTTGGTGTTGCGTGTCTCGACAGTATGAAAGGCATGTTTTCTCCGGGAGGACTTATTCTTCACCTCACCTATTTTTGGGGAAAATTAGAAATAATAAATGATATATTCAGTTTCAGATCATATTTAAAACAAGAGCTTTTGATCTTAACTTAATATACATTGAACTGAACTCTGAACTGGTGTATGATGACCCTATGACCTTTTTTTTTTTTTTTACTTTACTTTGTGGCCTACTCCCTTATTTAAAAGTTACTGTATAAGACTCTAATAAAAGATGATGTAAACCTTGTAGAACTGAGCGTAAAATGTTTGGCACCAGCACCTGACTCTCTGTCTCTCTCTCTCTTTCTTTCTCTCTCTCTCTCTCTCTCTCTCTCTCTCTCTCTCTCTCTCCTGTGTGCTCTCTCTCTCTCTCTCTCTCTCTCTCTCTGTCTCTCTCACTCTCTCTCTCTCTCTACCTCTCTCTCTCTCTCCCTCTCACTCCTCTCTCTCTCTCTCTCTCTCGTGCTCACCTCTCTCTCTCTCTCTGTCTCTCCCACCTCTCTCTCTCTGTCTCTCTCTCTCTTGCCTTCTCTCTCTGTCTCTCTCACTTCTCTCTCTCTCTCTCTGTCTCTCTCACTCTCTGACTCCTTTCTCTCTCTCTCTCTCTCTCTCTCTCTAGTGTGCCTCTCACTCTCTCTCTCTCTCTCTCTGTCTCACTCTCTCTCTCTCTCTCTCTCTCTCGGTGTGCTCACCTCTCTCTCTCTCTCTCTCTCTCTCTCATCTCTCTCTACCTCTCTCTCTGTCTCTCTCACCTCTGACTCTCTCTCTCTCTCTCTCTCTCTCTCTCTAGTGTGCTCTCTCCACCTCTCTCTCTCTCTCTCTGTCTCTCTCTACTCTCTCTCTCTTTCTCTCTCTGTCTCCCTCTCTCACTTCTGACTCTTTCTCTTCTCTCTCTCTCTCTCTCGTGCACTCTCTCACTCTCACTCTGACTCTCTCACTCTCTCTTTCTCTCTCTCACTCTCTCACTCTCTCTCTCTCACTCTCTCTCTCTCACTCTGACTCTCTCACTCTCTGACTCTTTCTCTCTCTCACTCTCTCACTCTCTCACTCTCTCTCTCTCACTCTCTCACTCTCTGACTCTTGCTCTCTCTCTCTCTCTCCGACTTTGACTCTCTTTCTCTCTCTCTCTCTCTGTGGTTGAACACCTGTCCCAAGCTCCTCGTGTGAGTGGTTTCAGTTAAAGTTGACCATCATCTCTCGCCTCTCTCCAAGCCCTAGTTCACACAGGAGGGAAATGAGGTTTGTCTCATAACTCTGTTCTTTGAATGGTTGTGGCCTTTTGTCTCATTCAAAAAGCAATCAAGGCTAAAGCAGTCACTTTATCAGGAACGCACGGGAACAAACTGCAGGTTGAAAATTCAGTTTGACTGAATTCAGTTTTGTGTTGGAAACAAGAAAAATGAGCAAGTTTAAGGATCAAAGGAACTTTGACAAGGATCAGATTGTGGGGCTGAATTACCACATCAAGGGCGCATAACTGTATGTTCACACAAACGACAGGAAGTAATGCATTTTCAATGGAAACCTGGGAGCGATGCAGCGCATTTTTGTGCTGACAGGGTGTCAAAATGAAGTGAAATGAATGAAAAGTTTATTATTTACGCATTTTAGATATTTTTCCCCCTTTAGTAAAAGAAATGAAATAACGAGGCTGTAGTGTTCCACAGTGCTTGGGTGTTGTATTACATAGTGAGGCAAAGCCCATCCATCCATTTTCTGCCGCTTGTCCCAAACGGGGTCGCGGGGGGTGCTGGTGTCCAACCCAGCGCACACAGGGCGAGGACGGGGGATGCACCCTGGACAGGTCGCCAGCCCATTGCATGGAGGAGCGGGACGGGGACGGCACCTTGCTCAAGGGTACCTCAGGGCAACCCATTGGGAAGGGGTTCGAACTCTGATTCTCCGATCACGAGGCCAACGCCCGAACCACTAGGCCGTGAGGCAAAGCCATTAGTTTTAATAAATTAGCTGTGAGACTACTGATAGAGTGAAATGAAACTGGCTACTTGTCATTGTGAAACACAAGACAGAGAGAACCACAACGAAATGCTTCCTCTGCATTTCATCCACTCACACCATGCAGCAGGGAGCAACTATTTAAAGTGCCCGGGGAGCAGTGATGGGGATGGTACCTTGCTCAATGGTACCTCATGGCAACCTACTGGTCTGGGATTCGAACCCATAACCTTCAGATCTTGGGGCCTATTCCCGAACCAGTAGATCACTGCTGCACTGAGCATGTTTAAATCAAATGCCAACATTAGAGTTTATTGGTGTAAAGTGGTCATAAACAAAACTTATTCCAACTTCATTAATTAATTAATTAATTAAGCACTTTATATATTAAGCATAAAGTGAGCCACAACAAAATGCAACCTCTACATTTAACCCATAAAACCCAAACTTCACTTTCTTTCAAAAGATCAAAAGGGAAACATCCTTAATACTATGTTGCTTAAGTATTAAATGAATGTGCTTCAACTGTCTTGGGTATGTTGATGTGTTAAAATTGAATTGCTTTGATTCCCCAATAAAGCTTAACATTAAAAAGAGAATGACGCTCCTAATGATACATGAAAGCACAAGCCTTTCAAATGCTTTGTGTACAGATTTATATAATGATATATAATGGTTTTCTGACAAAGGCCTGTGTGGTTTTCGGAGAGATTTAAAGACAAGCGTTAATTAAGGTTTTACACCGTCATGCAGAATATCCAACATACGGAACAAGGATCTTCACGCTAACTTCAGAAGATTATACACGCCTGTCAGGACTGTCACAGGAAAATAACAGCTCAGCTGAAAAGGCGTGTTTCGGCAAATGTTTCAATGCAGAGAAAGAGACCTTTACTTGTGTGGTTAAAACTCTAACATGATTTTTTCTTATGTAGAAATGGTTTAAAACGGGGTGTTGAAATGAACTTTTATGTTCATTTTGTGATTTTACATATTTAATTTTGACCAATGAAGTGAAAGTGACTATTCTCGTCATTGCGAGGTCACAGCGCAGCACACAGTGAACCACAACGAAATTGGACCTCTGCATTTAACCCCTCCACACAAACACCGTGCAGCAGTGGGCAGCTATGAAAGCGCCCAGGAAGCAGTGACAGGGACAGTACCTTGCTCAAGGATACCCCTTAACCTACTGGTAAGGGGTCTGAACCCACAATCTTCCGATCCTGTGGCTGACTCCTAACCACTTGACCACTGTTGCCCCGTGCAGCTTCAATCTATTAGATGTTTTAAATGTAAGTTTAATTCTGGATAAGCATCTACAATGGGCCATGAAAACGTGTTACTTAGCAGAAAATGTCTTACTTAATCTGACAGAAGCTACAATATTTATTTCATGACCATCATGGGGGGACTACTTGCTGGTTCTGACGATGATGATGATGATGATGAAGGGCTGCGAGGGAGAAAATAATGTACAGAGTATAGCAAATCCAGTTTTCCTTTTGGCTACCATGGCTCCAAAACAAAATACGCACACAAAGACAAGTAGAGCGATGTGTTGTGTGTAATACATGAGTATGTGTGTGGTGGTTTGATGTGTGTGACAGTAATAACATGATGCCCTCCCTCTCTGCAGAAGCTGAGCTGTAATGACTATAATGGCCCTGCACTATCACACACTCTCACTGTTGGAGCACCTCCACACTGCAGACCCCTAATGATTGTTTATCACCACTTTATGAAAGAGAGAGAGAGAGAATGGTGGGTGGGATGAGGGAGATAATTTTATGCCACAAGAAAACAGGTATATCATCAGTTGCTTTGTGTATAATGGTAATTTAGTTGAAAGACAAAAGCCACAAAAACAGCACAAGGTCATTCTGGTGTCCCATAAAGTGATCATTGGATCAGACTCATTTGTGCAGTGTATCCCACATATCTCTTGAGATCTTGAGAATATGAAAGTGAATGTGACTATTTTTGTCATTGTGAAACTGCACAGCACACAGTGAGTTCACCTCTGCATTTAATCCATGCACATGCTGCATGCTGCAGAGGGCAGCTTTTTTTTTTTTTTGCATGGCACCTGGGGAGCAGTGATAAGGGACAGTACCTTACTGAAGGGTGCTTCAGGGTAACCTACTGGTCTGGGATTCAAACCCACAGCCAACTCCCTAACCACTAGGCCACTGCTGCCCTTAAGGATGGATGTACGTTTGCATTTTGGCAGTGTTATCTGGCTGGAAAAACTCTGGACATTAAGAAATGTCATTTCCTTGAAGGGATGTGCTGGGTCTGTAATGTTTAGGTAGGTAATACATGTCAGAATAACATCTACATGAATGTCAGAACACAAGGTTTGGCAGCTGAACATGGCTTAGAACATCACAATTCCTCCGCCACCTTGCCTGCTTCCATCAGCATCATGTAGTTCATTAGATCAAGAGTCAGCATGGGTGTTGTATCTTCTGACACATTTCTATCTTAACCAGCGTTTGCATTTTCAGCAAAGGTGGAGATTCTGGTCCAAATCTACTCCAGGATTTTGTTCCAGCTAAGCTGATCAGAGAAACCAGGCAGTTGGCACAAAATCCTGATGAGGATTAATGCTTTCTGGATCTGACCTTTACATCTGTTTTGCAGCACTTTGTTATATGAGATCAGACCAGACAGGCAAAGCATCAACTTTAAAAGTGGACTGTTCACTTGCTTCCTAATATATCCCAGCGTTTAAGATGCCATTGTAATGAGATAAAGTAATTCACTTCATATGTCAGTGGCTAATTGGTGTAAATATCCATCCATTTATTATCTTAACCATTTACCCTGACTAGGAGGTGCTTAGCAGGCAAAAGGAGAAGGAGCACCCTGGACAGGTAACCATTCCACAACATGACAGACAGACAGAGAGACAGACACACACACACACACACACACACACACACACACACACTATCAATTAGTATAATGTCCCAATAATATCAATGTAGCACAGTGGTTCCTTTGTCCCCTCACAGCGAGTGTCATGTGTTTGATTCCCAACTCTCTCTCTCTCTCTCTCTCTCTCTCTCTCTCTCTCTCTCTCTCTCTCTCATTCCATATAATCTTCTACATTGTATGCCTCAGTAACACATTGAAATCATAGCCTAATCAATATTTGGGCTCATACAGGCAGTTTAAAAGTGTTGTTTGACATTTTCTTATCCTGGAAGATTAAAGAAATTAGTGTATTTCGTTTCAAGTTCACAGAAAAGAGCATTTTCAAGTGTCATAAGGTCATGCTGATACCACTCTTAAGCAGGTAAGAAGAATGACATATAGCCTTTAGTACCGAACCTATGTCTAATAAAAAAGCCCAGTTCCAGTTTTCCAGTTTTCAGGTACTGGAAGTTGTGGTACTCTATGCTATTGAGAAAAACCCATAATTATTAATGTAAAAAATAGTTTGATTCAATCACCAAACATGTCTAATGAATCCCTACTAGTGTAGGGCAACTTCCTGCCCTTTTCTGATGTTAAATGTAGAAGTAGGTTCTGCTATTTTATATTTTTTTTTGCTTTGCCAGATTTCTTTTCATTACACCCATGTCAATAAAACTATTAAACTATTGT
This sequence comes from Hepsetus odoe, assembly GCA_017165825.1. Lineage (NCBI taxonomy): Eukaryota > Metazoa > Chordata > Actinopteri > Characiformes > Hepsetidae > Hepsetus > Hepsetus odoe. Next base: position 4,929,719 of record CM029384.1, read on the forward strand.
AATTCTTAAAAGACCAAGACCAATCTGATCTTTTGGAGGTCTCACTAGGAGAGCTTGTGTGTGTGTGTGTGTGTGTGTGAAGTGGTCAGTGTGTGATCTGCAGGGGTTCTGTGCAGGCTGCCGCAGCACAGCTTTAATAATGAATCGTAAAGCCTTCATTTCCCCGAAAGCCCGGTATCCACCAAGAGCACAGTTCACTTCTCACGCACACACCCCACAGACAGTGGCCTCAATGGGGGATCTAGTGTGTGTGTGTGTGTGTGTGTGTGTGTGCTTGTATGTGTGATAACAACACTGGCTTGTTTTTTCTCAGCAGAGAAAGAAGGTATGCCTGCTTCTCCCTTAGGACAAGACACTTTATCAATCTTCTGTTGTCTGACGAACAGGAAATACACACAAACACGCACCCAGAAAATGCTGTTTCTATCTTTCATACCTTACAGTGGTAGAAGCGTAGAAACCCCTTATCATTTTCTACATTTGTGCATAAACATGCTTTAAGGCATCATGACTCGATGCACGCAAGTAAATAAAAAGAACAAAAGTAAATCATGAACAATCCTCTACTACATATCTGTGAGCAAAAATATGTGAGCTTTTTGTTTCTGGTGTGACCTTGTGCAGTAATAACTGCAACGTTTCTGGTAACGGTTGATCAGTCCTGCGCTTAAAAGAATGTTAGTCACTTCCTACTTATAGGAAAGCTTCAACTCTCGGATGCTGGTGAGTTTCCTCACATGAACTTTTCGCTTCAACATTTAGAAAGGGTTTAGGTCGGGACTTTGACAGGCCGCGCCAAAACCTAAACGTTACCCCACATCTGTCTTGCTGCATCGCCCACTTTCCTCTGAGATTCATTTCACTGACAGATGAATTCAGAATTCACAGAATTTGTCAATGATGTCAAACTGTCCTGGCCCAGAAAACTGTCCCAAAAATGACCAGCGCTGCCAGTTTCATAGATAGGATATGATTCTCATGCTGGAGTGTTTTCCTTTCTCCATACATAACAGTTCTCACCCAAATTATGGTTTGGCCCCAAGCACCTACAGACCTTTCTGCATTAACATGATCTTTAGTAAACTTCTTTCTCCTTGCAACACCACTGTTCTTCCTGATGATGGACTCATGAACAGTAACCCTAACCAATGTGTCTTCTCATTCTTTGTTGGTCAACCACTCCTTGTGACAAGTTCATGACTGTTAACATTCTGTCTGATTGTAATCTATTCAAGCCTGATGAGCACCAACAAGTCTTTTTCCTTCAGTTGAGCCATGAGACACCTCCTCAAACATGTGTTGTGAGGATCACACTTTGAAAGATCCCTATTCTTTCACTAAAACTGGGTGCCAGTCACACCTGATGGTTTTCTCATTGGCTGAAAACACCTGAATCTGTTTTGACCTTCAGATTAACTGCTAATTTTAGATTACACATAATATTTCACATATTCTCCTGAATAAATAAATAAATGAAGTTTTGTCTAATTTCTTCAATAAGGTTCTCTTTATCCACTTCTAGGACATGAATGAAAATCTGATGTAGAAAAAAATATAAAGGGTTCCCGTCCAAACCGTCCAACTATCATTACACAACTATCATTACACAAAAGTGTTTCTTCACGTTATTTTGTTTGAGATACGAAGTTCATTCATACCAGCTTAGTATAAATTAAACTGCATTAAATTGATTTTTGCACACTTACTTAGCTATCAAAATGAATGCTGACCAAATTCAAGCAGCAGCTAAAGTGAAAGTGACAACCCTTGTCATTGCGAGGTCACAGCACAGCACACAGTGAACCACAACAAAATTGGACCTCTGCATTTATCCCATGCAACTATTGAAAGTGCCCAGGGAGCAGTGAGAAGGACAGTACCTTGCTCAAGGGTACCTCAGGGCAACCTGCTGGTCAGGGAATTGAACCCACAATCATCTGATGCTGGGGCAACACCCGAACCACTAGGCCACCGCTGCCCATTGCCCTTATAATGGTGATTTGAGTGGGTGATGACCCCATCACCCATCTCCTCATTTATATTACAGCTTGGTTGATTGGTATTTCCAAGGCTGGCCATTCCTTTCTCAGAATTGTCATTAGTCTTGTTGTCCCAGCGCAAAATTAAAGAAGCACACTTTAGACACCGGACATGTCTTGTCTGGTCATTAAGGTGTGAGGGACATTGTATAAATCTGATTTTGGCTTTAAGTTCAGTCCATCAGCAGAAACAAGAGTCAATCTCTTTAGGGGGGCCGAGGTCAGTGGGTCATTTACATTTTTCATAAATATTGCTCAGTGTTGCTTAGCAAATGTTCTTCACACATAGCAAGTTGCATATTTTTCAGAAGACTACAGGTTTATACATCACCAATTGGTACACACAAATGTTTAGTGTAGCATGGCAGCCATTCTTCCCCTGCCTGGAGCAACTCTATGTTAATATGAACCCTGAACCTTGTGGTGGCAAAAACATAGAGCAGAATACATACAGCAGAGAGAGAGAGAGAGAGAGAGAGAGAGAGAGAGAGAGAGAGATAGTTTGGTATTGCCACAGCGCCAAGATCAAAATGAGAAATAAAATGAAAGCAAAATGTTAAAAAGTGAGAGAGAAGGACGGAATGGGAGCGAGAGATCGAGAGTGAAGACACAGAAAGCAAGACAATGAGAAAGTGATGTAAGGAGGGGGAGAGATGGAGAGAAAGGGAGAGAGAGAAAGAAATATCCAGGAGAGACAAAGTAATAGTAGTAGAGAATGAGAGACAAAAAGAAAGAAAGCAACAGTGAACGCAGAAAGTGAGGAAAAAAAAAACAAAAAGATGAGAAGACAGGATAGTGCAAAGAGGAGAGAGAGAGACAGAGAGGACAGAGAGACAGAGAGACAGAGACAGGGACACAGAGAGAGATCAAGATGAGAAATAAAATGAGCAAATTATTTGAGAGAGACAGAGAGAGAGAGAGAGACAGAGAGAGAGAGAGAGAGAGAGAGAGAGAGAGAGAGAGAGAGAGCAGGGATGTGTGGAATGTGAAATGAGTAATGTTGCTGCTGAAGAACATGAAGGGCCTGGAGCTATGACTGACTACCTCCATACCTTCATCCCTCCATTGCTTCATCCCCACATTCTTCTCCTTCTCTGCACTCTTTTCTTTTCCTGTATGTCTCCCATCAGGCTCTCCACTTTTCTTCTCTCTCTTCAAGCTTTAAGGTTGGCACACTTCTCTTCCTCTATCCCTTCAATCTTCCCTTCATACTTGACTTTATCCTTTCATCCTTTTATCCCTTCATAACGGGATCCACCTAACCCTGCGTTTTTCACTTTGTCCATACCTACACCCATCCATCCGGTCATATGTCTACTAGTGACAGACAGAGATAAACGACTCCCGGACATGTGCTAGTTAATTATGTGACGGAGGAATGAATGGATGGAAGAATGGGGAAATGAACAAATGAGTATATAAATTAGTCGGTGAGTGAATGTACAGACCAGAAGGAGGGTGAGACAATAATGAGTGAATCAATGTAAGAATAAATGAGTGTGGAGAGTATTTAGAGAATAAATGTAACAGTGAATAAAAGAATAAGTGCACAAGAAAAAATAAGTTTGTGAGAGAATAAATAAGTGTTTGGGAAAATAACACAAGTGGGTAAAAAATAGTACGTTTGTGAGAAAATAAACGAGTGAATAAATGTATATACCAATAAAGGAGGGAATAAATGCACACGAAAAATTTGTGAGCAAATGCACTAGAGGAGAATTAGAGATTTGAGAGAATGCATGCATAAATATTAAAAGAATTTTAAATGCAATTAAAATGGGAAAATAAATGAGTGAATAAGTGTGAAAAGTGTGAAAAAAGTGAGTATAAAAACTGTGAAAATAAACGGAATGATCGTAGAACGAATGAACAGAATGTGAATGAATGCATAAAAATGAATGTGTGTGTGTGTGAGAGAAAGAGAAAGAGAGAAAGGAGTAAGTTACACAATCTATACAATCCTACAGTTACAGCACACACACACACACACACACACACACACACACACACACACACACACACACACACACACACATGTGCCCCAGCTTGGTGTTTGGGAGGTGGGAAAGTTTTGAGGGAGGATTTCCCATCAGTCTGTGCACAGTGCTGCACAGAAACACCTGGAGCTCTGAACCCTCCAGCACACACACACACACACACACACACACACACACACACACACACAGTGACCCACGATGGCACCATAGACACCAAAGCAGCCCCCTCTGCTGCACAGCAGCACACATAGCATCTCATACACAAACCGTAGAATCACAAGCACAATCAGCAGCAATAACAGGAGTTGATCCATTATCAGCCACTGATTCAGAAATATAATTTTTATACACACACACACACACACACACACACACACTGGTATAAAAGCATCTGGCTCCTTTTTTGTCCTGACCTCCATTAGCTATGAAAACAAGACTTTCCCAGACTGATCAACAAGCTGCAGAGAAGATAAGGGAAGATACAGGCCAGAGCAGCCTGTTCCCTTTGCACGCGCACACACACACACACACACACACACACAGTGTGTGTGTGTGAGAGAGAGAGAGATATGATATGGTATTGCTACAGCGCCCTCTTTAATGTTTTGGACAAAGACAATTTTTATTTACCCCTCTGTTCCCCAAGGTACAATTTAAGAAACAATTCAGATGTAATTAAGTGTCTACACCATGTCCTTTTCACCATGTAGAAATTACAACACTTTTTATACATAGAGCAGTGATGGGGACAGTACCTTGCTCAAGGGTACCTCAGGGCAACCTATTGGTCTGGGCTTCAAACCCACAACCTTCCAATCATCAAGCCTAGTCCTTAATCACTAGGCCACTGGAGAAGAGGAAGGAGTAAGATGAGGTGAGAGAGGACATGCAGGTGTTTGTTTTGAAGGAGGACCAGAAGGAGTGGAGATGGATAAGCCACTGTGGCGAACCCTATCAGGAGCAGCTGAAAGCAGGCGTTTTGAGTCTATAAAATAGACTCTTCAGATTTTTCCTATTCTTTAAAAAATAATCTTTTGTTTCTTTACAATATTATATTCAGAATCCTTAGGTTTCACCACACCCGAGGGAAAAACACGCCAGAATGAAGCCCAATCAGCTCCCTGCATGCGCAGTAAGTGGACATCAAGAGTTGTCAGTTGGCAGATGAGGATAAACAAAGCATGGCCACCCTAAAGTGTTTACAGTTCAATTCTGGGTGGGGGGCTGGTTGGGGTGGAGGGGTTGGTGGAGGGGGATAAAGGTCTCATTGCTCACAGGTGGTATAGCCACAGGGCCACAGGACCATGTTTGTGTGAGTGTGTATTGCTGGCAGCTGCATGGTCCATGAAGTGTTTACAAGATTTTGGATTTGACATCTAACAACTGGGGGCCACTCTCACCTGTAGTGTGTAGTATGCTTTTCATCTTTTTCTATGTCACACACACACGCACACACACACACACACACACACACACACACACACACACACACACACACACATACTCTCTCTCTTCTTCATTTGATGGGAATGAAGTGCTTGTGTTTGAAGGACTGTTAGGAATTGGGAGGAAATGAAAACTTTCGTATATGTGGTCTGTGTGTGTGTGTGTGTGTGTGTGTGTGTGTGTGTGTGTGTGTGTGTGTGTGTGTGTGTTTTCATGAGGGTAAAGATGGTTTCACAAGTAAAGATGAAATGAAGAAGAAAGAAAGGCTAAGTAAAAGAACGCTTGGCATCTAACCCCCTCTGGCCCCAAAGCCATTTCAGTGTTCCTCTTCATTCCTCCTGTTTCTCCGATTTCCAGATGCCTCCAGCTCTAGACTGTATTGCACTAAAGCATAACACAGTATAGTACAGCACAGGATAGTGTAATATTGTGTAATATATTCTTATAGAACAGTACTGAACCGGATTAGCAAGGTGGTAAAGTGGGTAGCGCCTTCTCCTCACAGCGAGAAGGTCCTGGGTTCGATTCCAGGTCCTTTCTGTGTGGTGTTCTGTGTGCATGTTCTCGTCGTGTCTGCCGGGAGCTCCGGTTTCCTCCCACCGTCCAAAGACATGCACATCTGGTGGACTGGAGATGCTAAATTGCCTGTAGATATGAGTTGGTGTGTCTGCCCTGCAATGGAATAGGTTCCAGCACCCCTGATTAAGACAAGTGGCTATGAAAATGAGTGAGAGTACTAAAATATAGCATAGCGCAGTACATTACAGTACACAATTATATTTGGTATGTCATGGTATAATATAGCATAGCATAACATAGTATAGTGTATAAAGTGTTATTGTTTAGTGGACTACGTGGTTTGGGACACAGCCATTGTGTCTAGCCAAAAAGAAAGAAGACAGGGCGATGCTGATGATGAGTCTTGCAGAGGTTCAGGTGTGTTTGCCCTCCGGTAGGTCCCGAGCTGGCAGTAGGTTAGCAGGACCTGCTGAGACAGATTAGTCTTATTACTTTGCAATTAAGTAAGAGAAACATTTGCAAGGGCTTTTTTAACGTAAGTTAACATGATAAGTTGTTGCAAACAGACAAAAGCATACTCATTAACTCGAAAAGATTAGTGCTCCCAGAATTGCAGCAGTTAGTCTGTAAGCAAAGGGAAGGGAGCCAACAAAGTGGCAACTGTTACTCGATTAAAGGCACCAAAAATATTCAAAGGTCATGGATCTGTACAGAATATGTGCTTTGCTAAGGAACCATTGAAAACTCATAGTTTGTGTACACATAATGGTAGGTGGTGGTCTAGTGGTAAGATACTTGGCTATGGACCTTTGGCTCAAGAGTTCCCAGGTTCAAATCCCACCGCTGGGTCCCTGAGCAAGACGCTTAACCCTGTGTGTCTCCAGGGGGACTGTCCTTGTAATTAGGACATGGAAGTCGCTCTGGATAAGAGTGTCTGCTAAATGCCGTAGATGTAATGGATTGTTGAGTAAAAGCAACAGCTTCAGGACCCTTTTAAAGGGTTCTGTACATGATTGAACTGTTCTCCTCAATTTTTAACACACTGCTACATATGGTAACCAAGGAACCATGGACCATCACAAAGGGATCCACTACTGTGGAACTATTTTGCAGTTACTGCAACCCTGGCTGCTTCAAGAAAAGCATGTTTTGAGCAATGCTTTCATCGGCACTTTAGGCCATGCCAGCCTTTAGGCCATGCCATGCCAGACAGTAATGGACTAGCCTGTACTTTGCCTGTGTTGTGCTTTAATGATTTGCTATTCATATTCTGAAGGTATTTGGGGTCAACCAGGTCATTTTACACACTTAACACACCTGGACAACTCCTCCTGCCTGCCTCTGGTACTCAGGTGTGTGTGTGTGTGTGTGTGTGTGTGTGTGTGTGTGTGTGTGTGTGTGTGTGTGTGTGAGAGAGAGAGAGAGAGAGACAGGAGAAGACTGAATGATGTCTTGTCGCTGGAGGAAAAGCAAGGTCGGCCCATGTAACCTCAAACAGAAAAAAATGGCGCCAATGTAAGAAACGTCAGTCAGGCTTAAGGAGGCCCCTCCCTGCATCCGCTCTGTCCAAAATGATGCTTAGTGTCTGACTTATTTCACTCTATTATCTGCTAAATGAGCATCTCATCTCCTTGACTTTCTGATCTTAACTTTTCACCTATGTACCAGTTCCTACTGGATAATGCAAATGCCTTCCCCTCTGAGTCTCAGAATGTAGCTCACTGCCCCCAGGTAGTGTTCTGACAGAGAGAAAGAAGGAGAGAGATGGAGAGAGCATGAAGCAGCATGAACGGAGCGGGTGTTGGGGGGCTGAGGGGGCGGCAGAGTTACAGGGGTTGAAGAAGGGGGACTGTTAAAGAAATGTAGCCTGGAGAGACAAGCATCAAGCAGCACCTATCATTTACAAAAAAACGTCCATACTACTGCCTGTCTCAACTGCTACACTCTGAGAGCCATCATCATGAACCACACACACACCACACACACACACACACACACACACACATAGGGGACATATATATACTTATACACACAGATGTGTGTTATATCCTTATGTTGTAAACTCATATATAGATGTCTGGCAAATGTTTAATTTAAAGTATTTCAGCAACAGTAAGATGATATTTAAGGATAAATTACATGCTGTAATGTATTTACTCATATGATGTGACCTGCTATTGAATTATTGTTGTTGTTGTTATTATTAAGCCTTCTGTTATGGATTTACTATAATTATAATACTATATTGTAACTATATATTATATTATTTAATTATATAAACTTGTGAAGTTGGGCAGAATGTTCACATGTACAAGCCCGAATCAGAGAAAGTATTGGGAAAGTATGGAAAAAATTAGCTTTTTACATTTACTGTGACTCTTACATTTACTTTGAATTTAATTTCATTGCAGACAGTAGGAATCCTAGATAATTCATTATTAGCGGGTGAATCTGATGAAAGTTATGGCAAGTAATGAGATTGTAAAAATGAAACAGTGATGTGGTTTTCAAACAGATCATTGTAATAATGGTTTAATACAAAAGCAAGATCCACAAAAGCCTTTTAGAAGCAAAGATGGGAGGAGGATCTCCAGTTTGTCAACAAATGCACGCAAAAATTATTTAAATACTCATACAATGTTCCTCAATTAACCATCAGAGCTCTGTATCAAGAACCATCATTAGCTGACAGAACCACATGGGCAAGGGCACTTTGCACTTTTGACCCTTCGTCAAGTCCTACAATACGAAGCTACCTTCACAGCTGGCACTTACAAAAGTCTTCTATTGACCATTTCCAGACGTGGTGTCAGTTCCTCTGGGCTTGAAGGCATCTTGGATGGACCATCACACAGTGGACATGAGTACTGTGGTGGAACGAAGTAGCACTGCAGACCTTTTTTGGAAGAAATGGATCTGAACCAAAGATGAGAAGTAGAGAGTGTTTCTTGAACAAATCTAAAAGCCCGGCTCGGACATCGTCTGGGATTTGTATCAGAGCTCTTGTGCAAAGGTAATTTACACTACTGTGATGTAGAATGAATTAATATGCTGCAAGATAAAATCTTTTTCAAGGATGTCCATACATTATAACACACACATGCTGATCACAAAGGCCTGGCTGTATATGCCTGTAGTCCTGAAAGTGAAAGTGACTATTCTGGTCATCATGAGTGACCAGCACAGCACAGCAAAACTGGACCTCTGCATTTAACCCATGCACACAAAAGCACACTCTGCAGTAGGGGGCAGCTATGAAAGCACCCAGGGAGCAGTGACGGTCCCTTGCTCAAGAGCACCTCAGGGCAACCTACTGGTAAGGGGTTTGAACCCACAATCTTCCAAGCCTGTGGCCAACGCCCTAACCACTATGTCACCACTCAGCATTACTGCAATGATTATTTCACAGGAAAATCTGTGCCATTTTATGAACCCGCCTTTTTTAGATTTGGAGTAGTATTAAATAATAAGAGTCTGTATGTAATTACAATTTTCTAAGCTACCTCTACCATTAACCTGAGTGAGCAAAGAACAGGACGGTCTCTCATTCTGTCTGTCCATGCAAACGTCAGACACTAAATTTCCTGTATCGCAGCCTTTTCCTAATTTAATATCTTGTGTTCCTGAGTGTTCCTGCATCTGAGCTGTAGACTTTTATAAATACGATATGGAATACTGCACACTTTAATCATGAGATGAGGGATGTGTGAGATTAGATTTAGGCACATTTAAAAATAGCACTATGATGTTAGTTCCATAAGCCAGTATGGTATTTTCTGCATAATGCCCAAGGCCACATTTCTATCTCTCTCTCAAACACACACATACACACACACACACACACACACACACACGTATCTCCCGAGAAGGCACTGTTGATATTTCACAACCACAGGGCAAAAAATCCCAACCACAACTTAATGTAGGGAAATCAATGTCTCTTTCATTCACTCAGTCACGTCAAAACTGCAATGAACTAGTCAACAAACACTCTGTCACCTAGGGTCTCTCTCTCTCTCTGTCTCTCTGTCTCTCTCTCTGTCTCTCTCTCTCTCTCTCTCTCTCTCTCTCTCGGAAAGTTTGATATCAGCACTCAAGTGTGTGACTCCAGGCAAGGGAGTCAATCTGCTCTGCTCCGATACTGAACTGCGGAAACCAGCGTAATTACACAAAGACAGGACTAGTGTGGGAGTTGACAAAATCTAGCCTCGAGAAGCTTTGTCATTACTCTTTCCTGTCAGTGACGCTCCCATGATGGCGAGTCAAACCTCCAGACTCCAGGTGCCAGTTTCATCCTTAGAGGAAAACAGCATTGGATTTTATAAAGAGCACAATTGGTGGCTGACTGATTCAGCTTAGAGGGAAAATGAGGTGTTCATCAATTTAGCTGTCAGGTGTGGGAAATTACTTAGATCAGAGTCTATTTGGCGGTAATGTTGCACCAAATGAGCCAAATGGAATATTGCCATCCAGGATGTAGAAAGGTCATTTTCCATCTTAAAAATGCAATACATAATCGTAATTTAATCCCATCGAGTTCAAGCAGGTTTTAAATTATTTTCAAAAGATGTTCCCCATTTTTTTATCATAATTCTTTTATTTTAATTATAATTCTTTTATTTTAATTATTATTTTTTTGCATTTTATTTCTAGCTTTTCAACCCTGGTCCTGGAGACACTGTGTCCTGGACAGTTTGGTATGTCCTCTACTTTCCCACACTCAGTGAGGGGTTGTAAACGAGCAAATTAGTTTGTTCAGGTGTGTCAGGAGAACAGAAAGCCATCCAGAAAAGTGAAAGTGACTACTCATGTCAATGTGAAACGCAGCACAGCACAACAAAATTCAATCTCTGCATTTCACCCATACATGGAGCAGGAGGCAGCTATTGAAATAGCCCAGGGAGCAGTGACAGGGACAGTACATTGCTCAAGGTTACCTCAGGGCAACCTACTGGTAAGGGAATCAAACCCACAACGTTCTGAACCAGGGGCCGATTCCCTAACCACTAGGCCACCGCTGCCCCAGGCCAAGTGCAGGACCTTCCTAGGAAATCACTGGCCCTTACACATGTTCCTGCTAGGTCAAAGCAGTATCCTGTTCCTGTATTCACTGAGAGTGATCTGAAGAAATGATGATAACTCTGGTTTCTGGAGTCAGCTCCAAATAACGTAGAGGAAACTGACCTTAATTCTAACCCAGAAAGCACCGGGACATCAAAGGTGTGGTTTTACCACTTTAAAATGTTCCCTTTTCGATGTGCACACATATAGTTTTTATGCTAATTTAAATTTAAATCTAAAAGAAAAAGAAAAGAACTTTAAAACAAAGTTTAAAAAAAGTTCAACAAGTGCATAATTTTTCCAGTCAATGAGCTATCATGATATATAATGATTATTTTCAGATTCTAATCAGCTGTGTACATTTACATCTTAACATTGACATAAATAAATAAATAATGAATAATGATCAGGATTATGCTCTTTGTCATAATAACCAAGCAGTCTTAATGTTAACACACACACATAAAATGATGAGTATTACATTTATAGTATATTTATTTTCTTTTATTAGTTTAATGTAGAGTTTACTGGTTCCCCTTGTCCAGTACATTCCATTGTACTGTTGACCCTGTGACCCTGCGCTAACTTCCACGTGACCAGTAAAGTAAAACGAGCGCAACGAACTGCACATGCGCACAGCGGTTTTTTTTTTAGTCAGGCGTGAATAGGGCAGCCTGTTGGTGACGTGTTCCTCTAGTCGCTGGGACGATGTGGACAGTTTATGCTACTACTTTCTTCTATGGCTGAAAAGAAAACTCTGAAGGCGAAAAACTCTTCCTTTTAGGTTTCTCTTCTCAATCCGAGGCTACTTTAACCTACCGCTGAAGATGGAGACGCTTTACCATCAGACTAATAAGTGAGTGCTCTTCCGGAAACACTGAACTCTTAGCTTTAGCATTAGCTTTCCCGGTTTCATAAAGTGTTTACCTCCTTATAAACACATTCTTATCCTTATAAATACATTCTTCCTCTTCATTAACATCTCTCTCATTTAAATCTACAAGCATTAAACATTGTCTAACGCGAGACTAAACGAAAAAACTAGGAAAGGCTTCCTGGTTTCACTTTAATGTTCATAGTGTTTTCAGATTGACTCTTATGTTTACATCCGCGGAACACATTAATATTACACTGTTAACACACTTTTAACCCTCACATACTAAAATCTGGTGTTAAAACCCTCCATTTGGTATTAATACTCAACAAGCACATACTGTTAACGTACAGGATTCAATTCTAACGAAGTGAAAGTGCAAGGAAGAGCCCAGAAAGGGATTGAGCAATACATTCATGCATGAATATTCAGTAAATTGTCTTCTTGGTAAAAGTAAGGGAAACACCTAAATGTACAGCACAGGGGTTTTCATGATCAGGGTTGTGGGCCCAGCTATTAACATATGTTGCCACACCAATTTTATACTCTAGGGCCTTGGGAATTTGGTCAAATTTAAAATTTGATCACAAATTTAGCAATTAATGATTTAAAAAATGTAATTTCAATTGAGCAACCTTGTTGATTCCAATTTGAATGCTGACTGTGTGTTGTCAGATTAGCAATTGACAAGCTCTGTATTATTAGGTTGAATTTCTTTAACTATAACTTAAGACCATGTTGAATAATTTAGTTAAAAGCTGATAATAGTCTATGATTAAGTGGAATCCAATAAGGATTCAAAGCCGGGGATGGCAAAGCAACACTGAGACATGAAGTTTAATAGCATCAAATAATGTGAATATTAAGTTGAAAGTGGGCAGGTAACCGGATGTTCAGGATTTTTGTCATGTTTCTGTGATGCATCATAGATTATGTACTAAATACCTGTGCTAATAAACTGCCTGTCACTCATCTTGACCTAAAATGTATGTCTCTACACAGGCTGATGCAGCAATCAAGCTCAGAACAAAATCAAATAATATACCTTTTCAACTGTCTCTCTTTACCAGACAAATCCAGGAGATCCAGTCCCAAATGGGACGACTGGAGACAACTAACCGACAGTCAGTGCACTGTAAGTGCTTTCCCTCTGTTTTTTTCTCTGCCCAGTGTCACCAAGAAGCTATGGTTCAAATAACTGCTTGATGCATTAAAGTTGTATTATTGAGATGCACACTTGTATTAAAACCATAGGAGCGTCCATGGAATAATTTTTGACAGTTTTTGATAGTTTAGGAACTATCCTTCTGATGACAGTGCTTAGTGCTTTCTAAATAGAAAAATGTATTATATCCTGTGATATTGCATTTTGTCTCATACAAGCAAAAACACATGGCTGGAGGTTCCTAAAGTCCTTTAACTTTCATAAAAACACTTATTTCTTGAGTATTTTATCTTTTATTTGGAAACCTGTGATCTAAAACCTTATGCTTTTCTTAAAGAATAATCCCTCTTAACCTAATCTGGATATTAATGGGAGTATAGTGCAAATCAAGACCGCCCCTGAAGTCTCACCCGTTAGTAAAGAGCTCATCTGTTTTTTGTTTCGTGCCCTTCAAGGCTCCATATTGTTTATGATGTATGCCATAATTCTGACAGAATGCAAAACACGGCAGGATGCACAGAGGGTGATGTGTTTGAGTATTGTTTACTTTAACAGAAGGAAGATATTAATTATTGTGCAACCTCAACTTCTGGCAGCCGCACAATGAGTGAAAAGTTAGATTCAGCTCTACCGTATGATTAGGTTTAGCATGGAGGAGCTCAGCAGTCTGCACCAAGGGTGTTTTGTGGGAGTAGTGGACGGTTTTTGTGTGTTTAGTTAATGTGTGCTCTAAGGTAGAGCTGATTGTGTTGAGCCAGCCTGACAGGAAGGGCAGGGAGAGGCAAGATGGAAATGCAGGGGAATTGGTGCAGGGAGGGAGTAGGTGAAGAAAGGATAGGAAGGTGGTAAGTGTTATACTAAGTTGGTTTTTGATATATGTGTGTGTGTATGTGTGTATATATATGTGTGTATATATATATGTATGTATGTATGTATGTGTGTGTGTGCGCGTGTGTATATATATGTATATATATGTGTGTGTGTGTTGGAGGTGGAGAATTGTAGTGATGAAGTTTGGACAGATAATGGTCTCAGCCAAATGGTCGCCAGCCTTTGTTGACGACATGATGTGGTGATGTCAGAGACTGGAAGGATGCATTGTGCGTGTGTGAAGAATCTCACAGTGGGTGGGGAGCTAGATTGTGTGTGTGTGTGTGTGTGTGTGTGTGTGTGTGTGTGTGTGTGTGTGTGTGTGTGTTTGGCAGTATAAACTTCTGATGTTTCCCACCAGCTTCAAGTCCTCTCCCAGGAAATGGCACACATCCTGATCCACAATCAGCCACGGACTCCCAGAGAGGGTGGAGGGTGTCTGCTGTGCCTCACTGTCTGCATGAGCACATTTATCTTTATTAATTAGAGCTGAAAATATCAGACGATTTGATTCGATTAGATTTTTTATTAAATGCATCATGGAATCATGTATCATGTTGACCCTTTTTGTTTTATTTGGTATCGTTCTTTTGTACAGAAAAACAGAAAAAAAAAATGTCAGGAGCATGCTCAGTAGTAAACTTTTTTATTTTTGTCGAGAAATGATTGCAAACTTACCTCAGTGTTTGTATAAATGATATTGTATTGTGTTTTTTTTTTTTTTATCCGTTTTTTAAGCCAGTGCTTATTGTCATGTGGAAGTAACATTTGTTCTTGTCTTTTACAGTGTTAGAAAATGAGTTGCAGGCCAGAATTGAACAGATCTTCACTCAGCTGGAGCGACTTGAGATCCTGGCCAGCAAAGAAGCCCCTAATCGTCGTCAGAATGCCAAACTGTGAGTTCCACTGTTGTAGCTACTTTTAGGGAGCTTACGCTGAACCTTGTGGAATGGTTCATTCAAGTCCTGATCTGGTCTGAAAGACTGGTTTTAAACCAAGGCCCATTTTAACGATCGGTTAAGAAATTAAATGAAATTTCACAAGCATTTAACTCATCACAGAAACACCAGCAGTGAGAACAAACGCACCAGGAGCAATGGGCTATAAAACCTGTGCCTGGGGGCAACTATGGGGTTAAATGCCTTGTCCAAAGGAATTTCAGCCACAGCTGCCCCTCACTCTTGCTATACGCCCAGACAAATTCCAACCCCTTCTTCAGGCTGTTTAACTCGTTGGTGCTCTATTTAGGGGCATCTTTAAAAATTGCACCAATTTCATTGAAAAGACATTCATGCTTAATTACTTAATTCAGTTTCCTCATTAAAGCTTACTTTCTTTATCAAGGTTTTAAGTGGTGCACACTGATCACTTTAGAGCTGTTGTCAATCCTACACCGGGATTGTTCTGGTTACAAAGCCAACTTTTCATTTATAAAGTGGAAGTGACTGTTCTTGTCATTGTGAGGACACACAGCACGAAATTGGATATCTGCATTTAACCCATGTACAAACAAACACCATGCATCAGGGGGCAGCTGTGAAAGAGCCTGTGGTGCAGTGACGGGGACGGTACCTCGCTCAAGGGTATCTCAGGGCAACCTACTGGTAAGGGGATTAAACCCTCAATCTTCCAATTCTGTGGCCAACTCCCTAACCTCTAGGCCACCGCAGCCCAAAATAGTTATTAAAAAAAAACAAAAAAACAAACTAGAACATTAAATAAAGATGTAGAGCCACAAAAACTTGAAAACAATATTTTTCATCAGTATTACAAAATGTAGTTCACTAAACCCATTAACACAGGACTACAAATGTTCTTCACAATAATGATGCATATCGTCATATTACCCAGCTCTAGTTATGAAAGTGAAAGTGACTACCTTTGTCATCGTGAAACACAGCACGATGAAATTCAACCTCTGATCCTGACCCATACACACACTGTGCAGCAGGGGGCAAGTATTAAAAGCTCTAGGGGAGACGTGATGGGGGCAGTACCTTGCTCAGGGATACCTCAGGGCAACCTACTGGTCTGGAATTGCAAGCCATGACCTTCTGATCCTAACCACTAGGCCACCAACTGGACATGGAGATTAATTTATCAAAAGAATGACTCGATTATTAATGGTGAAATTTATCTCCTAGTATTACACACTGAACACCTGCCTCAACTTAACTTTTACTTGGTGTGCACTCTGAAGTACACCTAATATTGCCCTTTAACAACAGGTTTCAGCAAAGCAGCTTCCGCACGTTTCTAACCTCCTCCCCAAACACCGCTCTGCAAAGCACAAGTAATTCGGTCAAACTGAAGGAAGGCAAGTGGCAGATCACCGTTTCCACATACGTGCTTTGTTTGGAATTTCAGGGCCATGTTGACTGTGGGTTGCTGCACAGTGCCTGCCATTGTGCAGCATGTAATTACGGTAGGTCTTCAGTTTAATAGACGATGGGCTGTAATGATGAAATGACGATTCTTATTGAACTAGTTTGGTGTCGGTATGTGATGTGGGTTTGATGTGCATGTCTGTGCCCTGAGGCACCCCGAACATTTGGAAGCATCTCGAGTGAGGTCATATCATCATAACCTGTTTGCAAAAGCCAGACTACAACCCTCCAAAAACAGACCCGAGGCATCCGCGCACCTGAGAGAGCGTAAACACCCACACACACACACACACACACCTGAAACTACTCATACATTCCCTCAGGATACTACGTGCCTCTGAGACACATCAGCGCTTTGAACAGACTTGGGGTGCACAATATATCCATGATGGATATTTGTCCATAAAAGGGAGAATGTCACTGTTGTAATGCAGAATGGAATTGAAATGTATTATTTTATTTGTATTCATTTTTAAAAAAAAATTATGACTATTACACCAGAGCAGTGGTGACCTAGCGTTTAGGGACTAGGCCCCAGGATCTGAAGGTCATGCGTTCGAATCCCACATCAGTAGGTTGCCCTCAGCTACCCTTGAGGAAGGTACCTTCCCCATCACTGCACACTTGTTCAAATAGCTGCCCCCTGCTGCACAGTGTATATGGGTGAAAAGCAGAGGTTGAATTTTCTTTCACTGTGTGCTGTGGTGTTTCACAATAACGCGAATAGTCACTTTCACTTTGTTGTGGAGCAATAATTATTGCTATTAGGTCTAAGCGATGCCTGTTATTAACCGGAGCGGCTGAAGGAAACCCCATTGTCCACCATTCCCAAAAAGCTGTACCTCTAATAAACAACTTGATACTGTGATTTTTAATAACTTGAGACTTGTTCACAAGCACCGACACACAAGAGGTCGAGCTCTGATTCTGCACAGCAAAAATGTCACTTATGCATTCTGGATCACCCCATTAAAACACTCGCTCCAAATAACTAAAGCCGTGCGCCTGTGAATAGCCTTAGTGTTGGTATCTGGCGAAGGTGAGTGCCTCTGCTCAAACCTACAAACCTACAGTTGAGCCACTTATGAATGCTTTCATTTGTCTTCTACAGGACGGATTGCTGACTGAACTGTCAGACAGAATTGTCACTCTGTTTTGTTCCCTCCAGGCGTGTGGATCAGCTGAAGTATGATGTGCAGCATTTGCAGTCAGCCCTGAGGAACTTCCAACAGAGACGCTATACTCGTGAGGCTCAAGAGAGGGAGAGGGAAGAGCTGATGAGCCGTACTTTCACCACAAACGTTAGTATATTCCCTTACACGCACTCATACACACGCTAGGGTTGCAGCCAGAGAATAGAGCATTGAAAAACATGAGCATAAACTATACTCATGTGAACTTATGAATTCACTCCAGTGCAGTACACTATAGGAAACCCAGGGGGAGTGTGTTCTTTTGTTGCTCTATAAAGGAAATCACAGACAAGGCACAGGTCGCTCTAATGACGAGGCAACAACGTGAATGTAACCGCAATGGATGATCAGTCAAATAATAGTAGGGCTTCAGCCCAAATGTATAAACAGCTTGTTTTGTAAGGATTTCCTAGTCATCAGGATTCTGTTTCCATTGACTCTGTCTTTGTGTGTGTGTGCGCACGTGCAGGATGCAGACACTTCTATCCCCATAGATGAAACTCTTCAGTTTAACTCCAGCCTTCACAGCGCTCACAAAGGCATGGATGAACTGCTTGGGTCCGGCTTCAGCATCCTGAACGGCCTCCAGGACCAGCGGGGCACGCTCAAGGTGTGAAAGACCAGCAGTGAAATTCATTTTCATGATTGCATAACACACATCAGAACTAAGAGCTCTCCTAGAGATAAATTAGCTCGTTTCCAACAACCCGGTCCTTTCGGGATTCTCTAAAGCTTATTCCCATCTTGTGAACCAGACCGCATTTCAGCCATTTTTGAGCAAATCCGTTGTAATTGAAGATGTGACATCAATAGAGGAGGGGCTACAGAGCAGATATAAACAAGATGGACACTGATGTTGTCACGATTCCTGCTGGAAACCTGCAATAAACTGCACTTTACTTTGCAAAAACTGCAAAGCGGGAGGGACGACTGCTAAAAGCCCGACTTTTGTTATTAATGCAAAAACCCAACCATGTTGTCGCCGCGTCAGCATTCATCAGCGCTCTCCGCTTTTGGCCCCGAAGAGTTTGAATATGTGCTTTTACAGTAGTGACAGTGTGCTAAATCCTTATTTAGGCAGAAACCTATTGGTCATATCTAGAAAGACGCGTTTCAGACGAAGACTGGAAGTAAATACAGTGGAACTTCTGGTCACGGAACGTTTCTGAACACGAGCAAATCGGGTTACGATCAAAAAGTTTTTGCATCTGTTCACGACCACAATTTCTGGTTGCAAACAAAACACTGGCGGCCCGTTTCCCCTCCGGTTCATACTATGTGCCAGTGATTCCCCCCCATTCTCTGTCCGTATCCCATTTTCAGTATAAATGAAGGATTTTTCAAACTTCCCCTGTGCTTCAAACTCAAAAAAAAGTGTTTACAGCAAACGGTTTGTAAGGGTCTAGCTCTTGCAGTGTTGGTTTTCTCTGTTGTTCAAGGATTTCTCAGTGTTTACTAAATGTAAAAACATTGAATTACTATTACATGGTGTATTTTATGGTATAATTAACTGTTTTTGTGCTTAAAAATCGTAAAAAAAATATTGACACAGTTCTTGCGCTCTGGAAGGGATTAACTGTATTTACACACAATCTTATGGGGAACTTGCGTTCGGGTCTTTGTCTAGTTTTTTGAACAATTACGGTCATGACCAGAGGTTCCACTGTATACCCAAAATATTTCCAAAGAGTGTTTTTTTTTTTTTTTTTTTTTAAATAAATTATTTGGATAGAAACATCTTGCAACTTTACAGAAGATTCACTCAGCACTGGTAACTCCATCAGTGCGCTTAAAAACATGTTCCTTTTTATTTAACCTCCAGCAAGTGTCTTCTTCTCTGTGGCAGGGCACCCATAAGAAGATGCTGGATGTGGCGAACATGCTGGGGCTGTCCAACACTGTCATGCGTCTGATCGAGAAGCGAGCGACACAGGACAAGTTCATCATGATAACCGGCATGCTGGTCACCTGCTTCTTCATGTTCTTGGTGCTTAAATATCTCAGCTGAACCTTCTGGTCCTGAGGAGACCCTCCTTAAGAACGGACCAAACCAGAGCGGCGATCTTTGGAAAGATTTCCTTCAGCTTTGACAATTCTCATCCTCTTCGTCCACAGCTGATTTGACTCAATTACCATCGTTTTATGTGAATGAGTAAATCTGAAACCTAAAGCATCTGTCAAAACGTAACGGACGAGCAGAATCTAACTGGTACTTTTCCACTTTTACTACTTTAACTGCGGCCACAGTCGGGAGTGGAAGCAGCACAAAAAGACATTTTTGGTCAACTTTCCCGATTCTATAAAGACTGACCCGTTAAGCACTGGGAAATTAGACACCCGGTTAATGAATTGTATTTTAGGAGAAAGTTGGGTAGATTTGTTTTTTGCCGCCTCAAATCTAGAAGTTTATGAATTTAAGGTGTCGCAAAATCACAAGCATGAATTGAGTTCTAAAGGTTTTTTCAGATCTACACGATTTTCCACCTCAGACGTAGTTAATCATGTTTGGCTGTCAATTTTTTCCGCTTAAGTTTAACACGCAAAGTCAAAAGTCACCCTGACTTTAAAAATACATCAACTAAACCTTTCATGACCTGCTCAGACCACTTCAAGCTCTTCCTTAAGGCGGCGTTTATGGATCTGGTTTGGGACAGTTTAACTTAGCCGGCTGTAACGTTAAACAGAACTTGACGCCATTTCATGGTGGAGATTCACTACGCTGACAACAGGAGCCCTTTTAAATTTTTTTGTAGCTGAAGGGAAATGCATTCTGCTCCAAAAAGGTCTGCACCGAAGCGCTATAAGATATATGAAGTTTATCATGCATTTATCAATTTTACTAATTCATTCTGTCACTTTATTAGAAAATGAACGTTACAAGCCAGTGAAATCATGATAAAGATTATATTGTTCATCATAATTAATGACCTGATTCCCCACAGCGTTCAGAGACTGACGTGATTGGTCCAGCCTGTCTAAGTTTAATTGTTGGTCTAGTGGTGGGTACTTGCCTATGGACCTGTGGCTCAAGAGGTCCCAGGTTCGAATCCCACCTCTGGCACTACCACCACTGGGTTCCTGAGCAAGACCCTTAACCCCGAGTGTCTCCAGGGGGACTGTCCCTGTAATCAGGACACCATAAATGTAATGTTAATGAACAGCGTTAACTGATTGGAGAGGTTGTGTTTGAGACACACACACACACACACACACACACACACGTGGGTATGGCCAATTGTTCCACATACGCACAGCATATTCGGAGAGTGTGCAAACATTTTTCTCCTCTGAAGAGGTCAGTAGGTCATGTACTGTTGAACAAAGCAGTCGTGTTATTAGCGCCCCCTGGTGTCTACATGCATATAATACATGTGTGTGTGTGTGTGTGTGTGTATGTGTGTGTATATATATATATAAAAAATCTCCTGTAATGTGAGTAGTTAAGAAACCCCTGGAATTTAGCAGGGCCTTGGACCTTAAATTGAATTTCTGCTCCTGGTTTGTTTTTGTTTTTTAATCACTAGTAGCAGATTCTCGGTGACCATTCAAATAAATAAACAGTTCCTTTAACCCTTTACTGCTCATACTGTGAAATGCAATAAATATGTTGTGCTGTAATAAAACTGGTTGCATTTTGCGGCCGTGTCCCAGCACTGTGAACCGCAATCCGCAGCACGCCGGGACATAGTTCAGTCCAAATCAACGCAGTGTCTAATTTAACTATTAAAGCAAAAACGTTTATCATCTCACGCTGTTGTTTATATAAAGTCTTAACTGGTTTCTTTTCTGAAGTCAAAAGTAATTTTCCCCAGTTTGTTTCAGTTCTCTGACAGCACAGCATTCAGTGAAATGCATGCTAATGTTGTGGGTGAAACTCTGTACACTACATCATTACACCTGTCTGATGATTAAAACAACATCGCTCTGGATACACAGCACATGGACTCCTCTCACTGCAAAACATTTAGTGTTTTAAATTTGCTACTCTCCCTTTGCAAATGTTTTTTATTCATTCCTGCCTCCTTTTTCTTTCATTCTTGTTCAGTGGCATCTTTTTTTTTTGTCATACACGATCGTTCCTTACAACCCTCGTTTCCAGAGTGTGTGTACTCGTCTAAAAATGCTGAGTGTACTTGAATATCTCCACAATTCACATCCAAAATTCTCTGGCATCAGCCGATTTATTTATGCAGAAAGATCAAACAAAAGGTGGACAAACCAGACGTTGGAAGACGGTGCAGTCGTTTACATCGCAAAACGCTTTATTTTCTGACGCATCAATAAAGAATAAAAAAAGTAGATATCATTGCAGCCATTTACAGTTCAACTTAAGTTTCCGAAAGGACTTAACATTTTAAAGTCCCCTCTCATTCTAGACCAATCCCCTGATCCCCCCCATAGCGCTCTCTAGTACCAGTCCTAACCAAACGATTCATGAGTTTATTATTTTTGCTGTGTTTTTCTTTTTTCATCCTGTCCTTTTCTTGTGTTTTTTTTAAACAGTTACAAAGGTGTTTTATTTTACAATACGTTTTTGTCTACAATAACTATTTACAGATAATTAAACGAGGGAAAAACTCACAAAAAAGAAATACTGGAAAATAATTTAAAAAGAAAATAAAATAATTGCAGAATACTGCAATCATACAGTTCTGACATGATGCAAAAGCAGCATCCTGATGTACATTTTTTTTTTTTTTTTCTCAGTGCAAGTCAAGTCCTTGACAAAAGGGGGGCACCCCAAAACAGTGTAACTTAGAGGGAACATCTACCTCTTGTGACGACATTTTGTGAAGCGCTTCAGTTTTCTTCATATCACTGATTTACAACCAACCTTTTAAAACTTCAGTGTGTTAGTATGACAAATATGGCTTCAATCCAGTCCATGTAATTCTCGTTCCTGTTCATGGTTCTCGAAAAAAAAAAAGCATGTTAACACTTGATTGCTGGCCTCAAGTAGGACTGTCTAAATTACATGCCATCGAAGCTGCAGGCAATAAATCATTTTATTTCCACGACAGGACATGGCGTTCCTGCATTTTATAAAAGTTAACTTCTTTTCCCATCCTAACGAAATGCCCTCCCTCCCTCCGACACCCTGTCTGAACACTAAAGGCCCTCAGCACTGATTTATTCCCAGTCTACAGCTTCAGCCAGTGTGTCTCTTTGGCTGCACAGGAAAAACGAGATCAGCAACATCCACCATAGGAAACGACAAAAACCCTCGACGGACGTAAGAAACCTCCTGCCCGCAATCATCAGGAAACTCTTGGTTGAAAAGCATTCCTTGAACAGCTTTTCTGATTTTACCAAACACATAAAACAACATCCTTCAGCCATTTTTTGCCAGATTTTTACGCCTGTTCAACCGGTGTTCTCTTCAGGAGGTAACAGATTTAAAGAAGAGAGAGATTTGCTGTTAATCTGGAGTTCCCCTCCCAGAAACAAATCTGCCTCTCGCCCTCCTTTAAGACTGACGGGACTTTCTGAACAGGACAAGCGCCGTCTCAGGAACCATGGTTTGGGGGGTGCTGAAGGTCCTGCCCTGAGAAGATTGGGTGAAGAAGAGGATGGAGCTGCAGGGCTGCTGCAGCAGCAGCGGTTGCTGGCCGGGGAGCAAAGAGTGTTGGGTAAAGGGCTGCGTGGGGGACGTGGTGCAGAGCTAATGGGGCGTGGTGGAGCGCAGAGGCTGGAATTATATGTATAGGCTGCCCAGAGAGGAAGGCAGATGGGTGGGCTGGGATCAAGCCAGTATGTCCCAAAGAGTGGCCAAGAGAATGACCTAATGTGTGGCCCAAAGGTGATAAGGAGATTGGGGTGAGGTGGTGTTGGGGTATATGGTGTACCTGGGCTAGCTGAGCATGGGCAGGATGGGGATGATGTGGGGTATGAGGGTGGATCCCCATTGCTGTGGCAGCTGCATGGTGCTGCAGGATGGCATGCTGCACTGTAGTAATGGAAGTGGCTGAAGCTGCAGACACAGTGGGTTGTTGGATGTGGATTTGCTGCAGAGCAGCCGGAGGAGGAGGGGGCGCAGGCGCAAGGTTGGCAGCAGCCGCCAAGTTTGCGGCGGCTGCAGCTGCGGCAGCAGAGGGGAAGGACTTCACCTGCTTTGCTAAAAGTTGCTGCTGGATGTGCTGTTGAGCTGCTTGCTGCAGCTTGCTGTACTTCTCCATCTCCTCTGGGGTAAATGTGATTGGCTGGCTCTCCAATGGCGCCAAGCCATCCTCTTCAGCTTCCATCCCCAGGTTTTCCTCTTCCATACTGGACATAGGATACCCTGCATAGGCATGCATGGGTGCTTGCTGGCCCATATCAGGTCCCATAAGATGCCCGTCCATGATTTGGCTGTTGGGGTCCTGTCCTGGCTCACCTTGGTAAGCAGGCATAATAGCTGGATCCTGATCAAACATTGGCCTCGCCTCATGGAGCACATGGGGTTCTGCGGTTTGACTTCTAGTCTCTTCTGGAACCACGGCATTAGGGACAGCCTCCTCAACCTGCTGCTGCTGCTGCGGCTGCGGCTGCTGCTGCTGCACCGGCGGAGGTGGTGGTGGAGGTGGAGGAGGAAACTCACGAATGGGCTCTACCAGGATCACCTCACCACTTGAATCAGAGCTTTTACCCTGCCCTGACTTTTCCCCATCGTCTGTCCGTAATAAGGGAAGTAATGATGTTTTCCTTGCTGCTTGGAGTTTACCAAAAAGGGGCAACATGCTCTTGTTTCCAAGTGCTGGAGGAAGCTTGGGTCCGAAGTAACCCTGTGGAGGGTCCTTGATTTTTGTGCCCGTTTTGCTTCCAAGTCCAGCATCTTCCGCACTCTTACGAGACTGGATTTTTTCCAGAAGCTGCCGGGCTGTGAATGAGTTCCGATGCTCCAAGGCGCCTCCGGAGAGTCCTCCTCCCCCACTTCCTTTGGACGCTTGGGCTGAACTGCTGTTCCGCGGCTGCGGCCGGGATGAGGAGGACTTTGGAGACTGCGAGCGGTAGATGCGAGAACGATTAAAGTCGCGTCGACGTGTGGAGCTGTCGGCCCGTCGGCTGCGACTGCGGCGGTGTGGCGAGCCCTTAGTGGAGCTGGATGAGCGACTAGCAGAGCTGCGGCTGCGGCTGTAGCTGCTGCGTCTATACGAGCGAGCACTGCTGCTCCTGCTGCTGCGACTCGAACTGCGGCTGCTGCTGCGGTGGCGCCTCCGCCGGTGGTGCTTCCTCCTGCTGCGAGAGCGGGAACGCGAGCGAGAGTCTTCTTCGGAGGAAGAGGAGGAGTAGTGTCTTCTGTGTGATCGTCCACCACCTCTTCTTTCATACTCCGAGTCTGAAGAGCGCCTTTTTGACCAGCGGTGATGCTCTCCATCACTGTAGTCGCTATAGCTGTCCGAGTAGCTGTGGCTGTGCCGACTGTAAGCACTGCTTCCTGCTGAGGAACGCTCCGAGCTGCTTGTATATGACTGACTACGAGACTTTTGACCCCTGTTACGTCTGTGATTATGGTCTCCTCTGTGAGATGACCGGCTCCGTGAGCGGCCTGATCGACCAGAGTCTTCACTGTGATGACGACGCTGTTCACGTGTAGGTGTAGATCGACGATGTGGAGGGCGGGAGCGCTGAAACGAAGAGCCACCATCTTCTTCACTCTCACTGCTGGGAGGTCGACCTCCTCCCGGACTCTTCTGAGCAGACGCAGAGCAGGATGCAGCACTTGGGTCAGGTTTGAGACGTTTTGTACCATTATGCTCTTCTGAAGAGTTATGCTTTCCTGAACTGGAACACTCAGCACCGGATTTGTGGGACACTTCTTTATGGGATCGTTTTCTCTTTCCTCCCTCTGAAACTGAAGTCCCCCCTCCAGCCTGTGCAGAGGCACTGAGCCCACTTTTGTCATCTTTCTCTTTATCTTTTTGTTCTTTACTTTCTCGCGCCTCTTTTTCTTCTTCAGCACCCGGTTTATTTTTGCTTTTCTTTCGTTTATGTTTCTTTTTCTTTTTGGGCTTTTCTGCTGCTGTCTCTGTGTCCATTTCTCCCTCGACGGCTGCCTTCTCTTTTTCTTTGCGTTTGGAACGCTTGCTTGACTTCTTATGTTTCTTCTTCTTTTTCTTTTTCTTGGAGCCTCCATCTTCCTTGCTCTCTAGCTTGTCCTTGTTCTTGTCTTTGTCACCTTCTCCAGTTCTCTCTTTCAAGGAAGACTCTTCCTTTTTGTCAGTGCTTGTATGAGGTTGTGTTGCTACTGCGCTAGTGTCTTCTCTTGTGCCAGTGGTGCTGATGGTGCCTTCAGTCTTGGAACCCTCTCCACTAGCATTAGCTTGATTAGCTGGTTTGTTGCCTTTGTTGCCCCGGTTGCCTTTGTTCCTTGACAGCTTAAAGTCAAAGTAAAGAGGGTTGCAACTGTAGGAGAGGGAAGGCTGTGCCTTGGTAAACTCTAAGAGCTCAGAGGGCCATTGTAAAGTAGTGCTTTCATCTTTACTCAACACAGGGAAGAAGGGTCCTGTTGGCATGCGAGGGCCAGTGTCTTGAGACTCAGATGCCCCTTGTTTAGCTTCTGCTTGTTGAGAGATGATGCTCGATGGATCAGCATTGACCTCTGCTGCTGGGGTGCTATCTGATCCTTCCTCCATCTTCACTCTGGGAGATGAAGCAGAAGGTATACCCTGCTCCTTTGCAGTTTCTTTCTCTGTGTCCTTAAATGTATCCTTTTCTGGTTTGCAAACATTGTCCTGGGGCTGATTTTGTTGTACATCTCCTTCAGTTGATGTTGCTTTCTCTTCGTCTTCCCCATCTTCTTCTTCCTCCTGAATGCTGCACTGGTCCGAAGCCTTCATAAAGAGTAAGAACTGGAAATGTGGCTTGACCCTACAGTGAGCAGGGGGAACATAGTGATAATACTGTGGTTCTTGCCCAGAGAAACCTTCCTCTTTCTTCATCATCATCTTCAGTTTGTTAAGAGTGGAAGCCAGAGTTCCCCCATCATCACCCTGTTGCAGGTCGTCTTCACCCCCACATGTGCTTCCTGCTGTAGCTGGTGGACTGTCAGTGATGGAGGCTGAGCCTCCCTCATCCCCTGCAGTCTTTTCTCCTCCTTCCTCTTGTCCCTCCTCTTCTTCTATTGCTTCTTCTCCATGATCTGTAAAGACAGCAGCAGCTGTCTCCAGTTTGACTGGTGTTTTTTTGGCAAAAGAAAAGGAGACACTGACTTTGGGCGCTTGGGCTCCTCCGCTGGGCGTTGGAGAGGATGTGTTTTTACGAAGCGAGAAACTGATGGCTGGACCAGGTCTAGGTGAGCTTTGACCGCTAAAGCCAGAACTTCCCTTGTCTTCCCCTGATGATCCTTCAGTGGTACAGTCCGTAGTCATAGGAACACCATCAACATTTGAGAAGCCACTTTCATCTACCTTATCTCCATCTACTGCCACTGTTGTTTGCTTGAACATAGGCCCGCTACCGGGAACACTAAAGAGAAACACGGAGAGAAACAATTTAGGGCACAGAATGCTGCCTAACATTATGAAATCTGATAAAGGTCATTTTTGCTACAAGTTACTGAAAGCTAGTCACATTAAATAACTTTTAATGCATTTTTGTACATAATGCAAGTCATTTACATTTCCAAATCATCTATTATTGGTCGCTATTTGCTTCCCTTCGTTGTTTGCAATGATTTCTAATTCATTGCAGACAGCAAATTATGTAATACTGTTTTATGACCAATAGGGGGCAAAAGTGGTCACTTTACTCACCAGTCTTGCTGTTTCCTTTGCTCTGCGAGCTCATGTAGCCTACGCAGCATTTTCTCCTGTTTTCTCCCATCCTTACGGGAACGTGAAGAAACATTACGCGCAAATTCCCTCTGCTTTAGCTCTTTTAGCCTCTGCGGAAGAATGCGAAAGAAATTCAAAAAAATAAAAATGCAAACAGTTGTTGACTCACCTCTGATATTCCTGATTACAACTTTTAAATTACTATGAGCAAGTGAGAGAGGAAAAAATAAGAGATTGAGACACAGTTATTGCATTCAGTAAGTAAATGTATAAAAATCAACAACACATTGTCAGAACATATCATTCGGAAAGTAATGTGTGTCACAATCTCCATCACCTGCTTATGTGCATGATCATAGGAGTTGATGTGGTTGTCAAACTCCTGGTGTTTCTGATACTGCTTATCACACAGCTCACAGTAGAAGTTAGCTCTCAGGTCTTCCAAAGCTTTGGCGATGGCTTTCTCCTTTTCCGCATAATCCTGCAAACAGATGATACTGATATGAGTGACCCTAGAATATAAATGTGAAAAGGACCAAAAAAAAACATGGACACTAACATGCAAAGATGAGAAAGTGAAGGCATGTTATGAAAACAGATACAACAGTGCAGCGTACAATGTTTATGTATTACCATGATGACATCACATGCCCTGTCTGAAAATGTATTTTGTGTAAACATAAATACGAAGTCAAGTGAAACTGAGAAGAGTCTGTAAGCACTTTCATATTCAAACCCTCACTGCAGTATATACAGTCATGTGAAGAAATTAGGACACCCCATTAAATATTCAGTTCTTTATTAAGAAATGTTCACATATCGAGGTCTAATCTTGTTTTTATTTATCTCTGGCAATGAAACACATTGCACAATGTGTATTGCACATACACACTGAGATTAAAGAACAATAAAATATCAAATGCTCATGACTGAAACATTCGTTCCTACCTTGTACTTCTGACGCAACTCCTCTGTATCCTCTTTCTCCACTTCCAACACTCGCCGCTTCTCTGTTGCATCTTCTGCATAGTCCAGCTGCCAACCAACATGCACATCAGGTAAACTTTCTTAGTATCATAAATTCATAACGCAAGAATCTCATTTTCTCACCTCCATCTCCATACGTCCCATCCCCATGACGTCATATTTGAGGATGATGGGTACAGGGTCAGTGCGTCCTGTGAAGTGAGGGGGAGAGGCAAAGAGAGAGAAAGGGCTAAAGGTTAGACTCTGGACAGGGCATGAACGACAGCGTGGGTGTGGGACAGCCTGCTTAGAGCACAGGGTGCTGGGTTAGAAAGACTGCCTTCAAGTGCAAGAGACCAGAAAGCTACAGTGAACCAAACGCTACTAGCCATTCTCACAGCTTTGTGTGTGGCACTCTGATTTGATGGCCATGCCAGATACCACAAAATACATCCTATATGCTGTGCTGGATGCTAGGGAACAGCCGCTATTTAAAGATTTTACTTTTTTAGAAAATCATTTGCTTTTTGTAACTAAATCAGTCAGAACAAATTCATAAAGCAGGTCAATACTGCTTAAGAGAGGAGGAGGGGAAAAGGGGAGGATGCCTGGCTATCAAATTTGTCAAATTTGTCGCAGTGTCCTCGCAGTGTTCCCCTTGTTCAGGGTAATCCATCTTGCTGCCTCCCTCTCTGCAGTCTGCACTAAACTGTGTCTGAGGATAGGAGGCACCTGATTTGGCCTGGGGGGAGTGTTTGAGAGGGACCGGGAGGAGAGGAGAAATTATTTGCACAGAATTGTGACACATTGCACACTGAATTTTGACATCTTGGTCTGGGTACGAAGTTCCTTAATATTAATCGATATTTCTCAATGTTAATTTAAAGGCTCAGTTAACACTAAGCTTCTAGTTTGTAGTGGTTTATGTATATGTAGTGATATGCAAGCTGTGAAAAGAGCTAGGTCAAATAATAATTAACTTCAGAAAAAGAAAAAGAAAAAAAACAAAACAAAACGAAACCAGAATGAAACAAAAGGAAAGAAAAAAAAAAGACAATCAAAACTACTTGGAAATTGACACATAATTGCTTAATCCACTCATAACCAGCCAAACAAAGCAGAGAGAGAAAGAGATAGAGAAAGAAAAGAAAGAATAAGGACACAAGCACTGAGCTACAGCAGCAGAGTGATGTCACGGGCCAGACGTTGCCATGGTGACAGTGCAGGGCTTTTAGGGGGTTTACTTACCTGAGAGAGTGGGGAAGGGAGGGAGGACAAATAGACACACAAACAAGGGAGGGGGGTCTTAAATGAAAGAGAAAGGCAAAAGAACAGAAGTCATACTAAACTGCTGCTGCGGAGGCTGGCACCGTGATCACATTCAATCAGAGACTCCAATCAGTTACGTGGTTTGGTTTCAGTTTTTTAACGCTTCCTCTTTTTTTGCCATTAAAATGTATTTATTCATTTGAATATGCTGTACTAATTTCACTAGGGTGGTTATGCCCTTGGGCTGAGGCAATCCAATCCACTGCACTGAAAACATAAAGCTCTGACTTGTTGAATTTCACAAAACAAAGAGCTAGGAATTAACCCGTGGTCTGTGACACCAACTTCAACATTTTCTCCCGCCGTTTAGCTCTCGCATGCCTTTAACTCGACACGATCCAAACAGCATCAAAGCTTATTCCAAGGTAAATGTCTGATGCAGTCATACCTTTAATTATAATCATACATTTAATTATAAAGCAAAACACAGTGAATCATGGTGAAGTTAAAAATAATGATTAATGTTTGAATGATGTCAAATAAAGCAGTGGTCCCCAACCACCAGGCCACAGACCGGTACCGCTCCGTGGTTCATTTGGTACCGGGTTGCACAGAAATACAGATTAAAATATATTTTATTGATTATTGGAATGGTCACGTGATACGGTACATTAAAAATTAAGCCCACAAGCTAGCAAAAATGAGTAAAAAACAAACGTATTTTTCTGCACTTTGTTTTTAGCCGTTTCTATGCCGGTCCGTGAAAATATTGTTTTACATGAAAACGATCCGTGGCGCAAAAAATGTTTGGGGACCGCTGCAAGAAAGTATTAAGACCTCCATGTTCATCCTATTCAGCTTATTTATTATCAGACACAAACATTGCGGCCCATTAAATAAAACTACTTTTAAGTAGAAAATAAAATGTATATACATTCTAATACCTTCACTTTGATGTTTTTGTTTTGTTTGGTTTTTTTTAATAAAACCCTAAAAACCTTAAGTATCAGTAACCCAGCAGAAAAACTCACCATATGGTAGGCAAAGACTTATTTAAAGGTAAATACTTTTTTGGACTATAATTCTAACAATCAAACTCCACTCTCACCCCTTGGCAAAAGGAGCTCTTGTGTGGGGGGAAAAATAAATAAATAACTAAAACAAACACTGAAGAGCGATGCCTGAAGCACTGCCACAACAATACAGATGTTTAATTAATTCCTAGCCCCTGAGAAAATGAAGCGCGTCATAATTTCCAAGCTGCTAAGCCTGGAGCCTCAGCCCAACGGTACAACTGTTCCTGTAATGAAATGACAGAAGAGAGCGTGCCAAAAGATTAGAGCCAGTTGGGACTCCAAACCAACAATCAGATTATCTCTTGGAATGCATTTCTTTAAGGGTTAACCGATAGTGTGGTTACATAATATTACTGAGGATTATTGAGATCAATTATGGTACCTGTTTTTCGTTCTAATATACCGATGTAGAAGCCGCTTATATAAAAATATATATGTATAACATTCACTTCACAGCAGTGAATGAACAGAGCTGTTAAGCAAACAGACAGAATAGTGGAATGGTCAGTATGTCGGATTGTTTTATAACAGAAGTAGGTCAGAGTCCCAAATCAGGCCCAACCTAAAAGGATCTATTCCCTTCCCAGCAATCAGTGTTTTGGGAACAAGAGTGACATCTCATCTAGCAATATGCATTCCGGTGAAGTATGTGCACTAACACGAAAAAAAGGGGAAGTGAATCACAAGATCTCCCAAAAAAACTGAAAACAAACGAAATGAGAAATGCTCTAAAAGTAATGTCAATTACACTGATACACAGGCAGCAGAATGACGACTAATACAGAGAGAGGTAGAGACAGTTGAAGCTTATTAAAATACTGGTGCTCTGATGACAAAAATAAAAACAGAGGAAAAAAATATGGGAGGGAGGGTTAAAAATTAAACTGAGCAAACAAAAATTCAAAGGATAAATGAAACAAAAATAAAGTAACCAATTCAATCAGGGGAAAAATAACATTTACCACTAAGTTTACCATCAGCACAACATGGCCAGGATCAAAACGCTGCAAAAAAGAAACACCAATTGGTTAAGCAGGAAGATTGAGGCACACAGAGAGGGGTCAAGGGTCAGGGGTGAACTGTTAGGGATTTGGGGTTTAGGGACTCAGGGGTAGAGGCCATTGTGTACCCCGTTACCATTATGGGTTTTGGGAGATTACAGGGATAACCCCTCTCACCATCCCCTGCTTTCCTGCCATCCTTCTCCACCTTAAAACAAAGCTCTAAACATTCCTGATGCCCAAAAAGAGGAGTTTTGTTTTCATTATTAATTACCCAAATATTTTTTTTTCTTTTTTGATTCAATTTACTGCTTTAATTATCTTCTCGTACAATAAAAAACAAAAAACCATCACTAGACAACACTAAATCCACCTATTTAGCAGGTGGATTGTTAGTAGTTCTGATGGATGGTTATGGGTGTAATTATATGGGTAAAAAATGCTCCCCAACCAACCCATGCTCTTCTCTCTCCCATCAATCCCCTTTCGGCCAACTGAAAATCTACATTCATATTTCAAACACCACAACAAATATGGACCACTGTCCTCCCTGCTTCCCCCATCCCCCATTCACCATGCAGGTCAAGGTCTGTCGGTGAGTGTGATCGAGAGGCAGTGGCCACTGTTTGTGTGTGCTGCATAACTGTACAACAGGAGGAGTGAGAAATGTAATACGGTGCATGAGTTTTCAGCAGCGCACTGAATTGGCAACTTTCAGACCTGAGAGTGTGCAGATGAGCCACACACTCCAATGCACTAATAATTATGTAATTAGTCATTATGAAGTCCATGGTGTTTCGAAGTTATGAGCCTGAAACCGCCAGTGTTGCATAACTCATCGCAGCCCAGAACCATCTTCATGGACAAGAATGGCTGGCCACATTGCCGAAAAACAATTTTTAACACTGTTATAAATCACAACGTAATTATACATGTCTTTTATTCAAATATATAGTCACAAAAAACTAAATTTGAAACGCCCATCCGTAATCTGTTCATCTGTGCATGGTGTTTAGTCATTCTACTCAACCGCTGCACTGCTTAAAACTCAAGATCCACCAGTTTTGGGTTTTGCACGACCAGCATGCTTTGCAGGAAAGGGGAGAAGAGATGGGCAGGGTGCTGCTTTTGGATATTTCCATAATACAAATGAGGGGAGTGGGGGATGCAGGCGGGACAGTGTGAGATTTTTCCCTGCAAGCCAAAACACCTGAGCCCCCACCCCCTCATCAGTGACACACACACACACACACAGTCTCACGCAAACACACACTCAAATCCCACACCCACATTACCACGTGTACGGTCACTTCACAAGAGTGGACACAGGCAGACAGATCGACCGAGAGGTGAAGGAAGAGGGGTGGAAATGGGCATAGAGATTCAGGCTCATTCTGCAAGCCATTCAAAAGAATTATGGGCAGGTGGGGAGGCGGAGACGAGTTCAAAGCCAATCAGAAAACCCAATCTCATGTTCACAGCCAATCAAAACAACCCCCCCATCGCAGCCAGAAATACACTGATGTATAAAAAGTGACTATTCTATGGCAGATACATCCTGAACAAAATCAAGGAAGAGGTCATTGGTCTCTACAATGAGCTACAGGTTTACTGATTTCATTCTGGAGTGAGTTTTGAATCATAGCGCTGGTAATTCTAAGCAGAGTAAGTTTAGTGATTGTAAGCTTACAGGAGGGAACTAAGAGAGGCCGTTAGGCTACACTGAAAAGGGGGAGAGTTATTTCATCCTCATTTTGCAAAAGAACATCCACGCGCGCACGCACACACACGCACACACATATACAGACACACAAAAAGGGGAAGGGGGTTCCTACAAACCTTACCTAAAAAAACAAAACAAGAGCAAAAAGAAAGAAGAGTAAATAAACAGTCAATACATTGAAAACTCAAAGCATTGGGGAGACATTTCAATAATGTGACAGAAGCAGGGCCCTGTGTAAAAGAGACAGTATATTGTGAGGTTAAATACTCCATGTCGCAGCTTCCTCAAGGATTTACACCAAGACTCGGACATTCAGATCGGCGTTTCGTTTACACTACAAGAATTCTCACTCACCCAAACATTGGCAATGCCATTTCACATCCAGCACACCAGCGACTTGAACCAAAGTTTTACAGCTAATGAACAACTCCTGTCCTCTTTAAAGGCATCCAATCACACTGTGCCACCTCTGTATCTACAGTCAAAAAACGTAAACAAGTACTGATGCGTTTCCTTGTACTCAGAATGAAAGAAGGCTGGCACTTCAGTCTATTTAAGCTGAGCCAAATCCATTTAGCACAAAACCATAAAAAGAGGACTGGCAAAAAGTGCAAAAAAATATATATATACATATATATACATACATACACTAATGGCACTGTAAATAGAAGCATTTACAACAAAACTTTATCAGCGTATCAGAAGTGAACAAATTGTTTTTCATATTGAAACCACAATTTGAGAGAGCGCAGTTTCAAATATGTCTAAGTTATCCAAGTGTATAAATTAGAGCAATTTAATAACTATTATCAAACAATACAGAGTAATGCATTGTTAGAGTTTGTGGTGAAACTAGCTAGTTTCCTTGTAAGGGCCAACGGTTTTCTGGTTTGCTATAGAGAGATAAACACAAGACCACCCACCCCTAAAAATACACCCAACATTTGAGTTTCTTAACAAGCAAAGAGGACCACACAAGTTCTTGGCCCAACCCACAAGCAAGGAACTATATTCCAACACACTTTGTACGAACAGGCCCACCTTTGAATGTGAACAAGTGTTAAGCACCAAGAGGGACTCTTAATTGTTTGACTGTAATTCAACGACGTTTCCTCCACTTTACCCCCCAAACCAGTTTTGGCCTTTATGTGGGGACAAGCGTTTCAATCTCTTTCCACTCAGACCGTCTCCCGTCCTTCTTTCCTCCTCCTCCGGAGACGCGTACCTAATCTATTTTCTCAAGCTGACTACAGGCTTCAGCCTTTTATCTGATTTGGAGTATCTTCCCACAGCTGTGACCAAACCCTACCAAATCCTTCCTGCTTGTTGCTTGTTAAAAGCCTGACATTACTACACTGAACACCACCATATTTAGCAAAACTGAATAACGGCATTTTGAGCGGTGTTGAAAATGGAACGACAGCCTTTGGCTGTAACTACTTCCATATCCTGGTTCCACACTGGCACTGAGAAAATTAAATGACATTAATATATATGTCTGCTAAAACCACTTTATGTAAAGGACTTTTATACTGTGCTTGTCCCCTCTGTTGCAAATGGCAGCTGTCCTTGATGCGCTGGTCGAGCAGCATGCACTACCGTCACAAAGACGTGCAGTTTTCGAAACTCTGTGAGAAACAAAGTTGTTGGAGCACAGCCATCTTATCAAAGTCTACATTTCTGGCAGAAAACCTTTAATCCTGACAGTGTTAATGGCCGTCATCTGCTGAGCACTAAATGTAAAACGGATGCAAAGCAAACCGATAAAGCTCAGCAGGAACAAGTCCATAAAGTGCAATGCACAAAACCCTGTTGCTTTATGTCCAACACTGACCTCACCACTGGAACAGCTGGAAAATAACAACTGCTCAACAGAGATTGGTTTTGTATGTGTGTGTGCAACACTACTCACATGTTATACTAAGCACAATCTACAAGAATCAAGCAAAGCAGGGTTTATAAAAGCAAAGAAACCCTGATTACGCCCTCTTTACAATTAGAGGTAATTAAGCCATTCGTATTGTGTGTGGCTAGGATCTTTTCTGCTATCTTGAAATAACTGTGCCTGCACCAACACAAATACTGTTTGCCTACTCAGTCGACATGCACGGAGTGCGGTGCTGTGTGAGGATGCTGCATACCTGCACATCTCAGCAGTGTGCAGATGTTATCAATTAGCGAGCAGTCTATGGAGCATGGCAGGCTTAACGGTGCTCAGATCTATCCTGCTGAGCAAACGGTGTGTGGGTACATTTGTGTGCGTGTTGCCCTCTAAACCCCACGAACCCACTGATCAACTGCTGAATAGACCCGGAGTCTGCCAGCTATGACATCATTATCCAGGCAATAGAAAACAAAGACCATGAAAGAGGGAGGCATTCACGGCTCCAGTCATTCCCTGGACGAACAAAGCAAAGCAAGCAAAAGCAATAAAAGACAACGCTGTCGTTATACAACTCTGCATCTCCAAAGTTAAGAAGTGATATTGAAAAATGTGACTAAAAATGCCTGATCAATACTTTGTGTGTTTATTTATAGGTTGCTTTTTCTAAATGAGTGTTCTTTCTCAAAATGAGTACTCGCTGTGCAAATCACCATTAAAAAAAGTGATCATTAAGTAGTTTTGTTACTGCAGCTCAAAATAAATCCAGCAGGCAGCAACTCTGTATTCGGCTGCTCACGCCTAGTGTGGTGCAATCGCAGCATCTCATTTAAATGCATCTTTAATCACTTAGATGGTAAGGATTTAGGATTGATCTTAAAATGATCATTTTCTCACAATCAGGATTCTCTAATTTACTTATTCTTTGTTCATACATGTTGAATTAACATTATATTCCAAGTATCTTGGATTGTTTCTGTCAGTCCCTTCATTGAAAAGGGCTGCAAACATTTTCAAAAGGTGCTTTTCATGTGACAAAAATACAAGACTGCGTATCAGGATTAATCCACGCTCTCGACTTGCATAACTGACCTAAACTCGATGACTGAACTTGTTCAAGGTAATCTGATGGAGTGCTTTAAAAGACTCAAACCTGAGCCATGTTTGTACTGTAAACACCGCATGTGTTTGTTTAAACTCTTGATTGGAATCAGAATCATCAGTGTTGCTGTCTCGATGTGCTTGTCAGTACTATATATAGTCATGTTCTATGTTGGTTGTCCATCCTTTTATAGAATTAGGACCTTTTATCTCTTTGTAAGGCTGTGATGTGCTCTGTGCCTCCATGTATGGTTTTGAGAGGAGTGTGAATATGCTGTCAGTTCAAAGCTACTGTTCTATAAACACATTTTCGAGAGAGGCTGCACTCTAGTAGTACCCTGGAACCTGTTTATCTCCTCAAAATGCTGAATACTGTCACATCATGTGTGTTTAAGCTATCAGGATAAGCCTGCTTGCTACAAAACCACATCTAAGGTCATACCTGTTCACATTCTGGTTCTTTTTATTTTAGGTAACTGGGTCTCCCAATTCCCTGCAGTGATCATTTCTTCCCTTGACTAGATCTTGTATTTGCTCAAGCAGTGTGTCCTTTCCCGCCAACAATCAAATGCCGATAGCATGACATTAAAAAGCATCAGCAGCATGTGCTAAACACACGAAGAGATAAACTTACAATGAAAGTGACTCTTTTTACTTGAATTATCCAACCTCACTCTGCAGAGGAGAACACAGGAAAATTATTACCTTTTCAATTCAGTGACAAACAAATCAAACTATTTTAACATACATCTATAATAGATTATATAGTAGATTTCTACTCCGATTTCTTTACAATCAATCTATAAGCAGAAACCACTACACACTCAGCAGGAAATGAATCCACTGAATGCAAAAAATTAAAACAGCATTCAAAACCATAACATTAAATCCACCTGCCTAACAGGGTAGGCTCCCAAACCAGTCCTGAAACATTGAGGCATGGACTCCATAAGTCCTCTGAACGTGTTCTGTGGTATCTGCAGAGCTACTACCATGAAGGGATGCACCTGATGCACTGTTTAGGGAGGTGTCAGAATAACATCTGCATCAAAACCTAGATCTAAGATTTCCTCAGCAGAAGAGTGATCAAACCAGACAGGCAAGCCTTCTCGTGCAACATACATGAACAAGTCACCTATCAATATGGACACACTGTCCCAGTTGGCAAAATATCACAATCTGGCCTTTGCCAAAGTGACTCAACTGCCCATTTTTCCAACACATCAACTTCAAGAGAGAGACATAAATGCTTTGAAGTAAAGAACACGCTAATCCATACTTCAAACACACTTCGCTCATACTCCAAACTCTTTGTATAATAAAGCTTGTATCGCATTCATATGCATAAACTTATGTTTATTAAACATGGGTGACAACCACCACCAATGGGTGACATGCCATCACCACACTGTTGCAGTGATTGTTGAAGCCCTCCTAAGTTCTTCTGTCTGAATGCAAGCAAAAAGGACAGCCAGGCCAGTCGTTGCCTGCATCTCAATGCAGCTGTTTGTTCTTAGAGAGACAAGGGGGAGTTGTGTGTATGGAAGAAAAAAAAAATCTCATGCCCCTCCCAACAGAACACACAAGCACTGCAACCAGTAAACAAGTCTGCATTAAAAAGGGTGATTTTGACATTCTGCAGGCAAGGGATCAAGGAGGAGGGATGAAAGGGAGAATGAATGGGGAAAGAAGAAGAGTAGAAAATAGCAGAAGGTGAGAATGAGGGATTAAGTAAAGGAGGGAGAGAGAGAGAGAAGGGAGAGTGCAAGCAGCCAGTGATTTTTCTGGCTATTCAAGATCAATGCAGAGGGTGGGACCCGTTCCATTCCATTTAAATAAGGGAAAACCTTCTGCTTATCTAACCAAAGAACCTTTTGGGGATTTTGATGTTCAACACACATCTTTAAAATGTTTGCATGAGCTCGTTTCCTTTTAAAGCACCGTATTTTTCTGCTTCTGTTGGATAAACACGCCCTGGGTCAAAATGCATCATGTGACAGGAGTGCTGATACACATCTTTTCTGTTCTTTTTTCACCTACTTTTCTCTTTCGCATACTCCCCATTTCCTCCAGTATATCCTGTTATCTGCTATTAGCATTTCCTGGCCTGATAAATCCACAGCTTTGCACCACACTCAGTGTAAACTAATGAGCTAAGCAAATGACTCATATAGAAAAGAAAGCTCAGAAAAAGAAATAAAGGTAGAGGAGGATAAAACATCAAATGACAAAACCGCTCAATAGAGAGGAGACGGTACTGATAGAGGGAAGGAGGGAGAGAGGGGGAGAGAGGGGGAGAGAGAGAGAGAGAGAGAGAGAGAGAGAAATTCTTACCTTGCATTGTTTTGCCAAGGCCTTGTCCCAGCTTCCAGCCATGTTTTTGAAGTAGCCGATGACCAATGTTATCCTGATGGGAGGAAAAGAGGAAAAAAGACCAAGAATATTCCAATAATAAGAGGCGCTTTCCACACAACCCTGCAGCCACACACACTCGCAACACAACAGCAAGACTACCGTAACAAAATCTTCATTTTGTCTTCATCATCATCATAAATCATAATCATCACCTGCTATACCCTTTGAGGTCAGAACTCCTTGTCAGAGAAAAGACAGGAAAGGAGGGAGGGAAGAGGGCAGAGGGAGTGGAGAGGAATAGAAACAACGAATAAAGGACAGGTCACAGGCTTCTCCGCTGTAAAGCAACCCTTTTTGCTCCTGTAGGATATACGGGGCTACCACTACAAGAAGGGTCTCTGAAAAACTGCGTAATTTAAAAGTCTGTAAAACTGAATTCATCTAAACAGGGCTGAGAAATTAATCTGCACTGAAGAACCAGTTATCTTGGCAAATGAAATATCCAAGTCATTTTCTCTTGATTAAATCTGATAAAAATTTAGTTCATTTGCAATTCAAACAAGTGCCAAGTTATCGAATGTTAATTAAAGATGCACAAGATATCACTGATATGTCCCTTATGCTGTAATTTGCCAGTAGGATTAAGAATAGTCTGTCTGAGTAAAGTGTGTGGGAAGATGTTGGACTCATTCACACTTCATTGTTTGTTTCTCTAATAAAAATTTAGAGCTTAGAGAATTTAGAGAATTTTTGTCATTGGGCAAAACCACAGTGTTTAAGTTTCCAAATAGTTTTTTTGTATTTAAAAAAGAAATACAAATTTGGGAAGTTTTAATAGTATACATGTTTTGTTATCTCACGCGCTGTTAAATGTCCTGAAGAGCCTTTGGGCCATATATCGACTGGATTTATTATTATTACACTTGCCAAGATATGCCTGCACTGTAGAATCTAAAGTCTATATCTACAGGCATTCTTCATACACAATTTAGCTCATCAGCCAGCACTGCACACAAACTCTAGAAAAACAAACTCTGAGTCTACTGATTCACCTTCAGTCTCAGAGTAAGGATAGGGGGGAAATGCACGGTTATATACGTATCGCATTGTGTAAATACATATATAAACCGCTCCAGAGAGAGATTAACACACAAACAACTACGAGAAAATAAACAGAAATGGGGGGGGGGGTAAACAACATACGTAGAGGTCTTGCATCAACATAAAAACTTCCACAAGCTTTTCTGTGAGTTTACCATGACAACAGAACCACAACGAAAACATACAGAATGCAGCCCAAACAAGAGCGAGAGAGAAAAACAGAGACAGTAAGAGTGAGAGGCTAAAAGTGACAGAGATAGAAGAGAGAAAGAAATGGAAAGAGTGAGAGAGAGAGCGAGAGAGAGATAACGGCCTCTGGTTACCATTAAGAGGCCCGGTGTGTGCACATGTATGTGCGTGGAAGTAGAAGAGATTGAGTGTGTCAGGATAAAAGATTATTCTAACTTTTGGGGGGGGGGGGGGAGAAAAAAAAAA
This sequence comes from Hepsetus odoe, assembly GCA_017165825.1. Classification (NCBI taxonomy): domain Eukaryota; kingdom Metazoa; phylum Chordata; class Actinopteri; order Characiformes; family Hepsetidae; genus Hepsetus; species Hepsetus odoe. The sequence continues at coordinate 4,969,931 of CM029384.1, forward strand.
AGAAATTCAATGCAAACTACATCATTTCAAACTACATCAAGCCACAAAGACACATCAAAATTTGTGTCTAATCATTCCAAGCACACTAAGGGGAAAAAAAATGAATGATATAAGAGAAAGGCATGAATAAAAGGTAAAAAAATAAATAAATAAATATTTTACTGAAGACAAAATGTAGCCATAAGAAATGTAGAAAGGGGTGAATACCAAAACCATTACCCAGCATGCAGCTTTTTGTTAAACGACTTTAACAAAAAGAAACGGCGGTGTTAGTACTGACTGTATACTGAATATATACAGGGTGGAGGGAGAGGACCAAAGAGCCGTGGATGGCGATTACAGATGAGAACAGGCACGCTAAGGTCATCTAAACCTGAGGACACAGGCTAGAGGGGGCAGGGTTAGACTGAAGCAGGCCGAGCCATGAGTGGTGCTCACAGAGTCAAGGAGCGGAGCAAGAACAAAGTTAGTGCAACATATTCAAGGTGGGTGTGGGTCACCGGCACAAAACACGCCCCGTTTTTACTGTTTTATCTTCGGTCACGTCCAATGATTTAGAAATGTGGAAACTTCAGCTTGGTCTGTGATGGGAAAGAAGGCTGGGACTGCTCAGCGCAGAATTGCTGTTGACTGAATGCAAAATAAACACTGACTTGCCAAAAATGGATATTGATTACTAATATTGACCTTTAAACATTCACAGGAGGTTGATGAGGAAGAGCTGAATTTTAAGGGGCCCAGTCCTAAAGCAGCCGCGATATAAATAAACCCTTTATTCGGGTCCCAATACTGTATTATTCCATTGGCCAGATATTGGCTTGCGAGTTTGAAAAGAACGGGCTCATGGATGTGACTGTCTTGCATTTCTCAAGTTGGTTCTCATTACACACAATTTATCTGTTTATAAAATTAGATCCTCTCAACAGACTTCATGAGTGCCTAAGGGAGAAGGCTGCTCTTGATTTTAACAGTAGAACTTGGGTCTGCTGAAGCCTCCCTCTCGCTTCATAAGCATGTGTTCATGCTTAATGTGCTGAGAGTAAAGTTTTAGTTCACCGGTTAATGTGCTGGTGTTTAAACACCAGTTATTTTACCTCCTCAACATGGTTCATAAGTAACGGTTACACACAGTAAGAGACACCCAAATGGGAGGTTGTTCAGGAGTATATGATGGCTCTAGACCTAGACTCGCACCTCCCGTTCTCTATAGGTGGCTTTAGAGGCTTTATCTAATCTATAAAAGCTTTATTTAATCTCTCACTGAACACTTATGATCTGAAAAAGGTGTGCTAGGGTTAAAGACAGGGAATGATTATATTAGTACCATTACAACTCAAAAATCTTTTTTTGGTATTTTATAGGACAGACCAATCTAAAAGCTGGTCCTTCACTGGCCTCATTAAAGACACTCCATAAGGCCAGAGATAAAATCCAACTCAGAGAGCATGTGTGTGTGTTCAATGTGCAAGAGAAAGATAAACATCCTGAGATCCTTTCCATTTATGAGCAGTGCAGATGTGCTTGCAGCAAGCCCTGCCCAAATGGCCTGCAATGCAGTGGTTCTGCAGCAGATCCTCCTAACGTGTGGACACACACACACACACACACACACACACACTCTCCCATCTGGCTGTTTAGAGGACAGGGACTGCAGGGAGAAGGTTGAGATGACCTCAAATTACCTAGCAATCTCTGCTTAATAACCGCAGCCTAAATTTGAGCCAATCATTAAAAGTCGTAAATATGAAGAGAAATAAACTAATTAGTTCAGTCACAGCATTTCTGAGTAGCCAAACAGATCAAGTCTTTTTGGAGTCGGCTGTTTTCCCAGGCTCTGATTGGTCAAAGTCAGTGAATGAATGTTTCGAGATGTGATCCCCGGAGGTGGGGGAGGCGGGTTTTGGGCAGATGAAAGAATGAATGCACTAAAATAAAACAGACAGATGAAAAGCAACAACGCCGAAGAATCCAACAGCAGTGCAAGTGGAGTGAAAACATGTCCATACGAACCTGGCTTTTAAACCCTGGCCTGTCAAAAGAACAGTCAAGCGTCACACAAAACGGAAGAAAAAATGGCCAGACTCTACAACTCTCTACTGTTTACACTGTCTTTTTAAATAAACTAGTGCAATCTTTCGCTATATTATGACAGTGTCAGACATCTACAAATCCACTAAGTCTGTAGTTAATATCAGTAATTGAGAAAAAGGAGAAAAAGAAAAAAAAAAAGATTATTAAATTGTCCGATCAGGTACACTCCCACAAAGAACAGAGTGTTGGTGTAGAGAGAGGGAAGGAGGGAGGTGTGCAATGTGCTGCTATGAACCTAGTGTGAGGAGAGAAGCCGAGGCGATGTGGTAGAAGAGACTGAGGAGGGTTTTAAAAAAAAGACTCCAACAAAAATGGGAGCATACAGGCATAAAGAGATGTACATGGCAGCGCGCGGGTGTGTGTGTGTGTGTGTGTGTGTGTGTGTGTGAACAGCTGTTCTGAAACAGCAGGAACATTGCTCATACTACAGAAGGGGACGTAAAGCTCCTCACATTTCCATATGACTGAAAAAAGTAACAGCAGTGAATAGACAAATAGCTGCATTAAAAAAAAATAGTCAGGGGCAACATGAGACACTTTTTCTAAAGGATAAAATTCAAATGCCAGCTCCCATTTACACCTTTCAAACTGTAAACGGATTGTTTTTATAGGGGTGGATTGACACTCAGACGTGGCAGCAGGGTGTCTCCTAATGAACAAGCCTTAAAGTTGTAAGAGCGCGTGTTCTTATATCCTAAAGTTACTAAATAGCGTAAGTGGAAACCAAGACAGCTGCCATCTGTGCAAATGTGTGTGTGTGTGTGTGAGAGAGAGAGAGAGAGAGAGAGAGAGAGAGAGAGAGAGAGAGAGAAACAGTTTCACACTTTCCTGGTAAGGAACTGTCACAGAGAGATAACTGGGCAGGAAGAAATGGAAAGACGAGGGGGAGAGAAGACGAGTGGGACAACAAAAACGGGAATGGGGTGGGGGTTGTAGCTTTATCCAGTTGAAGCTCATCTTCCCATGGATTTCTTTTTTTTTTTTTTTTTTTTTACAATTTTCCACTAGGGAATAAAAATTGGCCTCTATGTTCCTGTTCACTAAGCTACATCTAGGGCTGCACGGTACCGGCTGATAAATACAATACTGTGATTGTGCTGCTGCAGACTGCGAGACACCAAACACCCCAATTAATTAGTTAAAGACGACTGTGATACAATTTGGTCCTTTTCAACCTTGTTAGTTCATTTCCAAGGTCAAATTAAGCAAAACTTATCACTTACAAACAAGAAAAACCTTTTTTTTTTTTTTATTAATTAACTTTTTTACCAAACTATATCCTGTTCATGAGAGCCGTTCTGGATGTGTGTACACAAGGGTCAGGGCAGAGTGTGAAAACTTTTGACCTTTTCCTCAGGACATTCTTGGATTCATCTTTCAGACTCACAAAGTGAGTGTGTCTGTGTGTTTGTGGCCTACAAGATGAAGACGCAGCATGTGAGAGTGTGAGAGAGAGAGAGAGAGACAGAAAGAGAGAGAGTCTAATAGAAGAGAGAATAATAGAAAATGATTCAGTGGAGATAAGATTATATATATATATTTTTTTTTTTGACGTGTAAACAGCTGGCATATTCAAATTCAGTTTATTTATCCATATATATACCCATCCAACTTAATATATACACAAAGTACAAAGTTCATATATCTATTTATATATATTAAACATGGGAACTGTTTTGTCTTTATACTGTAAAACTGTATGAAGTGTGTGTGTGTGTGTGTGTGTGTGTGTGTGTGTGTGTGTGTGTGTGTGTCAGACACACACACACACACACACACACACACACACACACACAAATGAGCAGGAGAGAAAATAAGCTATGTAGCTGCCCAGTGCACATCTCCCAGGTTTGTGGGGTGTTTTGGGTACAGACATTAAAAGGAGGAGGGTTATGGTCAGACAGAAAAAGAGAATGACTGCTACCAAGTTAACTCATGCAAGGCTAAAAACATTTAAAAGGTAGAACGAGAAGAGAAAGAGGGAGAAAATAGGTAGGGAAGAGAGGGAAGATAAAAAGCATAAGAGAAAAAATAAGAAAGGGAGAGAGACAAAGAGGAAAAAGATCCCAATAAAAAAAAAAAAAACACAGAGACCTCTAGCTGCCTACAGATCACACACAATGAGTGGCAGAAAAGGGGCACGTAGACACGAGAGCAGGACACACACACACACACTTAAGGATGGCTGTCACTGTCCCAGTATCGTCTACCAACCACTTGTGTAAAGCAAGAAAGGCAGATGCATTTGACCAATATAGGCTATTAAAAAAAATAATAAAAAATAAAACAAAATGTCCAAGTGTCCATACTCTACAACAAACTCTACAACTCCTACTTTTGATTTTTCTCTTTAAAAGTCCACTTGACTTTTTTAAACTTGCTTTATCTGTGAAAGTATTACAGTGACAGCCATAATGTCAGGTGCTGTAGTGTCTCTGCATCTTTGTGTGTGTGTGTGTGTGTGTGTGTGTGTGTGTGTGTGTGTGTTTACCCTGTTCTCCACGCCCCTCCATAGACAATAGCGCAGTAGCAGGAAAATGTTCAGCTGGGGAGCTGCCAGGCCACCTCTCCCGCTCCCCTGCCCTCTCCCAGGTCTTTCCTGCCTGATATCTAAACAGTGCAGCTAAGCAATGTAGAGATCTTAGATGTCCGGTTTCTTTAAAAGGCCTGAGAAATCTTGCTGAAAAGACTTTGCACTTTTCTTCTTTGGCTGGTTTAGGCATTACCTGAGGCTGGATTAGTTTTATCAGGGGAGGTTGTGAAGAGTAGTTCCACATTTCAGATTGATGCAACAGGTCGCTTCGACTGGATTAAAATCCCTCCACAGCAATTACCGTAAGACTGCAAAAACTATACACACATCTGACTCACGCAGGATGAAAATCACTCAAGAGATTCCTGAGTGCCTGAAACTGCATGAATGACTTCAATTACAGAATTCCCAACCTCTCCCCCCTTAAAAAAGTAATCCAGTACCAATATGTCTTTATTTTTCAAAGTATTTGCTTTATATATCCTCAGTCAGGAATCAGCCAACCTGAATTTGTCAAGTGTGTTACAACAAAGATTTTAGAAACATCCCAAAATAAGCCTGAATGACAACTTTCAAGTTGTCAAGGGGCATTCAAGTACAACATAATTTAAGTAAAATATTTTAATCTGGTAAAAGTATTACACAGAATGTTTTGCTTTGTGCTATGCCACAGTATAGCAGAATGAGAGCTTAAAATGAACAACTCAAATAAACAAGCAGTAGACCACATTGTCAGTTTTACAGTTTGTAAAAGTACGTTTCAGTGATTTAAAACTGCTTCAGCAAATTATGAGCAGGCTAACGTACATTTCATGATGTGAGCAATGTTCATGCAGAAGGATATTCTTGCAGATGTCGACAAAAAGCATGATCTTAAACACTCTTTAAATATGTAGGAGTGTACTCGCAAGATTTCTCAAGATTAAATGAAAATCTACAGTTTATTGCGACCTTCATTATTTATTCAAAGTTGAAAGGGCAAGATGGAGAGGAGAGCAGGCCAGCTAGGCAGGGATATATATGAGAGAGAGAGAGAGAGAGAGAGAGAGAGAGAGAGAGAGAGAGAGAGAGAGACAAGAGCTACCTGCGATATTATCTACATGCCTAATCAGCGAAAAAAATGCAGTCCCAGTTGCACAAGCACCATGCCAGCACATAATGACAGAGGGTACTGTACACCGAATCACTGTGTTGGAGAGAGAAAGAGAAAAAGAGAGACAGAAAGAGAGGGAGAGTCTGCAAAAGTCTGAAAGTGAAAGAGAGGAAGAAAAAGACAGAGGGTAAGAGAAAGACAAGATTGTGTGCTAGAAGAGAGAGAGAGAGACGGAGTGAGAGAAGCGTTACAAGGAGCCCCTAAAGAGACAGGAGTAGAAGAGCAGAGCGTGCAGATACAAACCGGGTCAGAGCTGCTTAGCTAATTGGGGCCAATTCGCTGCAGGAGAGAAATGTCGAACACCCCAAGTTGTGTACAATACTGCAAATATCTGAAATAACTGTCCTACACAAACACTAACACAAAAACAGAACACATACACACGCAAACATAAATACTGATCATTGGTGCGCAAGCGCGCGCGCGCACACACACACACACACACACACACACACAATAACAGGTAGGCACTTTTAATTTCTTTGTCTTTCAAAAACACAAACCAAAAACACAACCTCTCTGGCTCGCGCACAGGGTTGTGGAATGGAAAGCACACTGAACTAAAGTCATGAAAAGGTAAATGCAATACAACAAAGGCTGTGAATGAATGAATTATTAGTTGTTGTTTTTTTCTTCCCTGGGATCCACTTCTAGCATGTCGCATTTGTTAATGAAACCAAAGAAAGGAAACCCAAGGAACAGTGATGGGCACGATACCTTATTCAAGGGTACCTCAGGGTAACCTCCTAGCCTGGGACTCGAACCAACAACCTTCTGACCGCTAGGCTGTCCCGAAAGGTGCTTTCTATCTAGTTTACCCCAAACTACTGGGTTTTAGCTTCGGTTAAAAAGGTTTGACGATTTAAGATAGCATGCTCTTTTCAGCTTTTCGTAGAGTCAGTGCGTACCAGTTACCAACTGCATGATTCATTACTTTAAATGAATTAGTCCTGTGTAGCTGGATATTGTTGTAAAATCCAGTGTTGTAAAATCATTAAAGTATGTTGATATTGTATCATTTTATTTTGGCAAGACCACTCAGCCCTAAAGGGTGTAATGACAGGGTCTTCTGTTTCCAACTTCTTAAAGTGTACTTGTTTGTTACAAAAGTGAAAATCTGTAAGTATACGTTTAACTAATTCTCCTTTTAAGGCCTTTAATAGCTATGTATTATAGCTGAATATTTAAGTAATTAATTAAATTCAGAAATATTCAGGAAAGCCTTACCAGATAAGACTTCTCAGAACCGGTCAAGAGTCTAACCTTCTAATAATTACACAAAGCTATATTTTCCAGTGCTTTGAACCAAATATGAATTTGTATTTGCTTTTATCTATTCTTTAGTAAGAGTCCGTGTGTTGTCCATTCCACAGTTTAAAATCAATAATCATGTCAAAATGAAACAAAGGCCTGGAGCACGACAATACCCACACCCACACACACCCACACACACACACACAATAAACGCCTCATCTCACTCACTCACACACACAGCGCTCATATCTGTGATCAAGTGAGGCAAAAAAACAGGAGGACTGATCACAGTGATTGGTACGATTCAACAGATCTCCTCCACATCATGTGGCTATGGTAACTATGGTAACAGTTGCACAGGTGAAGACTTTAGAAGATGATCATTGAGGTAGGGGAGCTGGAAGGTACTCTACAGAGTATCTACAGTGACAAACATGAAAGGGGGGGGGGGGGTTTGACTAAACTTGAGAGAGGGAGAACATGGGACACGGTCAGGACACTGAAGGGGGGGGCTGACAGCAGAGGAGGTGTGACTACAATCTCTGACTGGACCAATCATCCACTCACACACAGTCAGTCGAATTAGTCCATCGGCACAAGTTATGGGCGGGATCTTACCGATTCTATGGGCTTGTCAAGAGAGGCCTGTTCCAGCTCCAACTGGCCCTCCTCATACTGGTCAAAGTGATTTCCACCCTGTAAGACAAAGAGGAGAAGACCCGGGTTAGGTATGAATCACTATGAACCCACATTATGCCAGGCACCCACTACAAAATAATCAGGCAAAGTTGTACCAGTTGACAATCACAAGAACATTTGATTTAACTGATTTAAAACTGCTGCGATGGGCTGGCGACCTGTCCAGGGTGTGTCCCCCGTCCTCGCCCTGTGTGCACTGGGTTGGAAACCAGCACTCCCCCGCGACCCCGTTTGGGACAAGCGGCAGAAAATGGATGGATGGATGGATGATTTAAATGTACACTGGATTTAACTGATCATTTTCCCAGGATTCCCTGTGTAGCTTTATCTCAAACATTCACTCAGAGTAGTCATGGCTAACTAGATTTGAAATCATTAATATTAAACATACACACGTTCAGTATGTATGAATCAGCATCCTGCAGATGTGTTTACACCTTGAAAGACTGATAATTGCTGAGTGCCAAGCTGAACAGAAGGATACAATCTAAAATGCAAATGAATTCATCCTTTTTGCTACCAGATCAACACAACTAATTCAAATGATTTTACTAGGTTTAATTTCTTCAATGTAGCATTGTTATCTTATAATATTCTAAGCATAGATCGGTTTTATTCTCTGTTTTAACTTGATGTATTTTTGCTGTTAAGACAAACTGACTGTTATTTGCATGAAACCCTCCCTAGAGCATAACTGAGGGGGAGAAATAAGGGCACCTTGAGAAGGAGGATGTAAGATTTATAATGTACTGCACCTGCTCATCTTTTTATTAAAGAACTGGTCATGTTTACAAAGACACTCTCCCACTCGGTCACTCCAAAAATACAAAGTTCTTCAGATATTCTGCCTGATTTCTACACAGAGCTTGACTTACTTACATTTAACCAAGACAGAAAGAAGTAGGCTGCACCCTCTCTCATCCATCCACACACACACACACTCTTCTGGGAGCTGTCAAAAGAGTCATGCTGCCGTCGTGTCCTGCATCTGTCCACCAAATTCCTTGCTCTAGGGAATAAACCCCTGCTGCAATGACATGCCAATGACAAAAAAGGCCTCTGAAAATGATCTACTTTCATATCCCTCAAACAAAAAGCCTCAAAAAAGAAATTACAACAAAAGAAAGAAATATGTTCACATGCACACCTCACACAGTGGTGTAAAGGGTGCCAAAAAAGGAACACAATATATATTACATTTTTTGCTTCTTTACATTCTACATTATATATAAATAAATATATCTGAAATGCATTTATACAGTATATGCACCTTTTAAAGTTATAAAAAAAAAGCACTTACAATGACAGTTCGTTCACTTTGCATCCCATAACATTATTTTACCAAACAGCCATTATTAAAAGAAAATCTTACACTACCTGCACAAAACAAGTGGCTTCGTTTAGTTTGATGCCAACTCTACCAGTACATACCTTTTTAATTTGCTGTGTCAGGATTTCAGATATTAAAATATACACAAAGCAGGTTTCTGCAATGTGCGCCCAAGCACTTAGAAAGGCTGACCAAAAGGAAACTCAGTGGGAACAAATCAGGTTCAGTTCCTTTAGCATACAATCTAAAAGACATTTCCCGCATTGCTCAGATAGTTTACACACATTCAAATACACACCCCTCTTTATCTGCACTTCAGGAAACAAACATTAAAGTACAAACAAATAAAACTAATCTAAAACCACCCACAAGCTTCCAAATCAGCCCCTGTTCAACAGAGCAAAGGACTGCATCATCGTGCTCATAACAGGCAAAAACAAATTAGAACAGCCACTTCAGAGACGCCGTGACCGCGATTTCTTACTGCAATCAACAGCACATTCAGAGCTTTAACAAACACGTTAGGGTCATGCAATAACATTAACCCAGAGAACAGAAGTTTCTCATCCCTTTCCATGCATCTCTCAAACTCAGTTTCATCACTCTCATTAGATGGCAGTGAAACATAACTCAGTACCATGTTTTATCCATTATAGAAAAATTACATTCTATCTACATGCACACAACAGAAACCAAAACATCTGTTTCTCTATCACTACATTCTGCTTCCACAAAACCATCATCAGTTAAGCACTGTAAGTGAGGATGACTTTCACTTTACAGATTAAGGATGTACTGATGTTAAATTCCTGGGTGATAACAGCCAAAATGAATGATTATCACATCGAGTCTTCATGACAGCGGGGCAGCGGTGGCCTAGTGGTTAGGGCGTTAGCCGCATGATCGGAGGATTGGGGGTTCAAACCCCTTCCCAATAGGTTGCCCTGAGGTACCCTTGAGCAAGGTGCCCCGTCACTGCTCCCCAGGCGCTTTCAATAGCTGCACGGTGTTTGAGTGTGCATGGTCCAATGCAGAGGTCCAATTTCGTTGTGGTTCATTGTCTGCTGTGCTTTTGACCTCGCAATGACAAGGGTTGTCACTTTCACTTCATGTGTACAATTGTACAACAAAATTGTACAATACTTGCAAAAACAGATAACGGTCTTAAAGAAATCTTCAATGTGCACAAATAAAATGTGACAGGTCAGAGGTGCAATGAGCTGCAGATCAATGCTCTAATGGAGGGGAAAAATTAAACGCATGTTATCATACTGTGACCATTGCAACTATTAATGTCCCTATCAGAGAGAGTTGGAATGAATGGAGATGTCCAGCTATATGACACAAAGTTACTGCCTGAGATTATAGGCCATAATACAATATTGGACTGAAAATAATGACAAAACATTCCAAATACTGGTACATAAAATATGTTGCTGATATATTTTGAGACTCCACCCACTACAGGTAAAAACTACTTAAATTACAACCCCTCAACTTGGTCCTGAGAAGTTAAGACACAACCCCTTCCCTTCTTCTTTGGGTTTCTTGTCAAAACGACAAGAATCAGCACTAGGAGACTGTGATTGACACCCTCCCTTGGGAAACAGCTTCCTGTGCAGCACATTTCCCTGCAGCCTCAAGTGTCCCTCCCCATCTGATGGGGATGTCTGCCTGCCAACAGGCTTAGTCTAGGACAGCTTCTTAGTCTCTTAGGAGCTAGAGCTCAGATAGCACAGTCAGGGCACTGACTGCCAAAAGAACAGGGGGGAGGGAGATCCACGTTAAGCAGAAAAAGGCTATTTAATAAAAGAAGCAAGAGTAGATTTTAACATTTGAGGATTGCAGTCCTTAAAAGGCCATATCATACATGCCACCTCTTAGATTTTATTTTTATTCAGATGATTAATCTCTGTGGATTGCATTCATTTTTTGTGACTTTTTCCCAACCACAGTAAGAATTAATCAGGTCAATTTTGATACTGTGCCTGGACTTATTTTTGTGACATCATAAAACTAAACCATTTAAAACAACAAACTAATTTAAAAAAAAATTGCAGGGCCCTTTAAAATCCTCAGACACATACCAAGAAAACAAATGCAAATAATGCCAATGACTGCTGATACTGAAGAAATTGTACAATGAGTCATTTGTACTCTGCATATAAGAGGGCAGCATTTCGCTTACAGAAAACAACTAAGTTTTTCAGACACATGTCCCCTACCATAGCATCAACCTGTGAAACATAACATCTACGGCACACAGAGACTGCTGCATATTGAAAACGAGGCTGTACAATGTAACAGTGAAGACCAAACAAAAGCTGAGCTGCTTCTAGTCTCTGCAGTAAAACCTTCTCTGAACTTACAAAGGCACGGTGAGACAGTAAGCAGACTTTCAAATAGAAACAGGTGGAGAGCTCCACAATTTACTCATAGAAGAAGCCGATTGTTGAGTCAATGCTAGGCGATACTGAGATTTTTTTTCCCACCCAAAACATTTCTGAAGATCTCTGAAAGTTTATTTTCTCCAGCAGATCCTACATCATCTGAGTAGCAAGGCCTTCTCGATTCAAATTATATCCCACAGGTGATCAATCAGACTGAGGTCGAAGAAACTTGAAGGACAAGTCACATACACCTCCACCCCAATAATAAGGCATACCGCATGAAGAACTTGGCGGTAGTAATGTGTTATTTGACTCTTGCTGAAGTCATTCGGATCTTTTAACTTGTCCAATTTTCCTGCTTTCAACACACAAATTCAAGCACTTACCATTCTGGGGCCTATAATTTCCCACCCCTTGACAGGTGCTAGTATGACGAGAGTTATTCACTTCACCTGTTGGTGGTTTTAATCTTATGGATGCTGTGTGTGCAAGATCCAGCAAATGGCTTACAGCCTGTATGATGGGGGAGGAGAAAAGCAGATTTGAGGGAGAGGGACCAAGAGCTGTCAACACAGCCACCAGTTTCCCTGAGGAATGCCACAGCTGTGCCAAACTTCAGAGCAGAAAAGGCTGTCCATCTAAAATGTGCCCAGACTACAAACAGCATCAAGGTTATCCAAAAACAGCTCAACACTTGAGGCAGGTGGTGCCATAGTCAAATTCCAAGCAAATGGCCCAAACATACAAGAAAAATAAACTATATAATCCTTAAAACAGTGCAGGAAAAGACAGAGGTCAAAACTATGGGTCAAATCAGTAATTACAAGTATTTATATTGACTGTAAGACAAATATTAGTTGATTTAGCTTCTAGGTTAAAACGTCAATGTAGCTGATAAGATTTAAATGCATGGAGAAAAAAAAAGTATGAAGGGCATAATTAATTATTCAGAATGAAAATGCATTATTTCTATTATGGACCACCAGCCCTTGAATGAATGCATTCACACATTCACAAATAGGCCCCAAACTGTTTTGTGAGAAGAAAGTGAACCAATGGATTGGTACTCTGGTCACAGACACTCAGTCATTACTATTCAGGCAGGTAAACAGTGAGGACATAAAAATCGATAACACATCACCAGTCACTAGACAAACCCAAAAGAATGTAAATTGTAACCAAGAAGACAAGCCTGAAGAGTCTGAATTATCAGTCTAGGCACATGTTAGCGTTGCACCTCTTAAGTGATGGTGGAGGATTTAATGAGAGAAAAGTCCTCAGCATGTGGTATTCGCATGACACTGAATTTGCATAGCACATCAATGTTTTAACGGCTGTCAGAATCATACATAAGTTTAGATATGAGATATTTCATACCAACATCGGCCTACAGTCACCTGCTCATAGTGCATCCCTACTGATGTTCTTGGCACATCTTACAATCACAGAAGAAACTGCGAGTAGTTAAAGGACTTGTTAACAATTAACATCAAGTCTGTGGATACATTTCAACTTCCTTCCATCAGAATGATTCCATTTGATTCAATGAAATAAAATAAATACTGCTCACCTCATTGACCATAAAATCACTGAAACAAGATCTTAAATTAGCATTCATGAAATATTTTTTCTCTTTTCCCCCCCCATTGCCAATAGGCCATTTAAGGATCATTCTGACAGTACATGACCGTCCAAAAAAGTTATCGTCCAAAGAAAATAATCAGCAGTGTCAGACTGAAACACAAACAGTAGCAACCACACTAATCCTGCCATTACTACCTGGCATGCTGTAGGTCCAACAGTTCCACATTAGCCTAGTAAATCTACAGAAGGTCAAACACCCTATTTATGGTCAACACAGAAAAAACATCTGTTTCCTCCATTACTGCGTAAATAAAACTCCAACCAGGCAGTTCTGAAAACACTTTAAGAACAGGGGCTGAACATTTGTCAGACTAAAGGAAGCATCTGTCTCCAGATACCAACATGACAAGATCCAGTACCAGGGCAGGCCTCTGGATTAGGTGAGAGAAAGTAACTTGAGAGTTTAAAACTTCATGCCATGAAGAATCTTAAAACAAACACCATTATTTACAGTCCTTTAAAAAAAAATTTCGACTAAAGTTTGCTTCATGTTTCGCACAATAGTTTTGAGACTGATTAACTATTTATCTAAATTATCCAAAAAACACAACGATAGTGATTTGTATTATTCATTAGCTACAGCCAGGCCAACTGACTACAGTGTTTTTCATACACCAAAGCCACCTTCCGTTATTGTCAGCCACTTGAATATATTTTGTGCCTTTTAAACAATTTTCAAAACATTTCCCATTATAAATAAACAATGGTCCACTGTGCAATATGTGACATTGGCAGATGTTGCTTTTCTGTGATTCAGTGATGAAAGCGTCGAACAAAAAGTGAGTAGACGAGTGAAACCAGTCAGAAGTAACCAAACACTTATGTACTATAAAACCAAAATCACAACTACTAACCAGCCTAAGTTCAATGTTAAACCCTCTAAAAGTGAACATGCAAGGCTCTTTGAAAATACCAACCTTAGAAAATATCCGTAAATAAAACCAGTCACAATATTTGTCAAAAACTAGACCCGAGTGACAAAACGCTTCATTGATAACAATAAAGAAATGATAAAATGTGAAAGTTTCACATTAAACACAAAGTCCAAACTGCCAGGAAAAACACAGCACAAATAGGCAGAGGTCGGCTGCATGAACACACACGCCGAGCATTCCTCCACCCTCGCTCAAACAAGCAGTCAGATCAGTTGGCACTGTGAGCAACCTGCAAACAGCCAATCATTTAACTGGCATTTTGATCGGTTACACGACATGTAAAAACAGAAACAGCATGGAAGGAATAAAAAACAGACTGTGAGCGCACCATTTTACCAGTCAGGACCTACAACAGCTACATCTCAGGAAACAGCCCACTGAGAGTCCATGATAGAGAAGTACTCAGCAAGGAAACCGTAGCGAGATCCAGGCGGTACAAGGACATAAACAGACTGGTGATCAACATTGCTGATACACTGCATCTTGCAGAAACACCCTGGACTGGTCTCCAGTCCATCACAGCCCACATGCACACACTGGAGTATCCGGAAGAAAGCCACAAAGTCACGGGAAGCAACAAACTCCACAAACATGGAACCCAAGCCACCTGTGGAAACTGAAAACAGGACCTTCTGGTGTGAGATGGTGTTACCTACTGCACCACTGTTTAGCCTATAATAATCTTACATTCAAAATAAGGTTGTCAAATTGATGGTCTTCTTATGGTGATTTATTTAAAAAATAGGTCATTAAAAATAATCCATGATTATTCACATGCTCATGTGCAATGAGACATTACATTGTGATAAATATTTTAGCTTTATTGTGCAGCCCTTTCAGAAACAGCTACCATAGTAGAATTTTCCCATATGGTTTAAACATATGTATTTTTTAAAGCATTTAATAAAAAGTAAGAATAACCTGATGTTGATGTATTTGCACACATCAGAATATAATGATGCAGCCCATGGTTTATGTGAAACCTGAAAAATGCTTGAATAACAAGGATAAAAGCCTAGGATGTTCACAACACATCCATCTGCAGCCCAGACAATCTACATCATAAACTTCTTCCAAGTAAGACAGCATCAGGCAAATCCTAAATGCCTAACACAGCCATTTTTCCTTAGCAGAAACTGAAGTAGTGAGTCCACAGCAATACAGCAAATTCAGTAAGAACCAAAGTGACCATGGACCTGGAATCTCAAGTTAGGCGAGTTAGAACTGCTGAAGAATTATGACATGCAAATCAAATATGCAAACCGATGCAACACAAACAAGGAACTGTGTGGCGTGAACGCAGAAAGACCATGGCCTGGGATGAAGAAATTCAGCAGAAAGTGCAAGCATACATATGCGTAATAAAGACTGCAGCTAAACCAACAAACTCATCCTTAGTCACTTATCTGAAGTAGAAAATGAGGGTGCATATAGTTATCACATGCCCATCAGCAGACATTTGTTTAAAAAAAAAAAAAAAGAAAATCAGACAGATGTTTCTAACTAATCAATGAGATACTTGTTTAGTCCATCCATCCATTCACCAACTCCCCTAATAACATTAATAATTATTCATCCATAACGATTAAAATGAAAAGCAGGGATGAAATCTAAATGATCGGACAGCTGTTTTTACTGGTTTGATACTTTAGACCTCTCTGCATTTTTTCCTGTCTATCTATACCTTCCCTCCACCAATCAATCAACACATGTGAAAGAAGCCAAATAGCAAAATAATATTGAAATAATATCAGATGTGTGCTTTTATTTTTTCAGATGTTTCTATTTCATCATTATTTAAAAATCTCCCATCCATCCATCCATCTATAATTTTAATATAAGATTTGCCTGGCCCATCCGTTCATTTACACTTCACTTCTTTAAAGCAGAAAGAAGAGATGCATGTGAGCATCAGGCCGATATTTGCTTGAGCAAAAAAACTTCATAAAAGCAGGAAGGAGTGAGGCACAATAACAGTGAAATCATATCAGTGTTGACAAAAGCTCACTATATTTTTTTTTTTGCCTCAGACTGTTACTTCAAATCCACCCACCTTTCCATCACATTCTGAGAATTGCTTGACATTACTGCATTAAAGCAGAAAGGAAAGAAACTATTTCAGCATGGGTACATATGTGCTTGAAAAAAATGACAAAACCAGGAAGATATTCCTACTTTGAGTCCATTCCTACCATCCATCTACCCCTCATTTTATACAGACTGGATGGATGGATGGACTAAAACATTCATCAACCCATCTAATCATGCATTTTTTCAGTAAAGCAGAATGGAGGGATGCATAATTTCAGACTCAAAGGCAGATGTAGAAATTAAAAATGGTCAATTCCGAATGAGCCAACATCTGCACAATATTCGAGCTTGAGAAAAGTAGAAAGTTTAGGTGACACTGAGATACGTGTGATATTTATTATTAAAATCACACAAATGATTAGTTTATATGCAAGTACTTTAACTAACCCTATTAGTCCCAGTCTGTGCAAGTTGTTGGTGTTGTGCACCAGTATGGGCCCACAAATCCCACCGCAGCGAGTGTCAATGTCACAGATTCAGGAGAGACCAGCCCAACGTTAACCTTTCAGCTACGGTTCCACCTCGGGTTTTGCAGCTTTTCCCGAACGAACTGTCAAAAATGTGTCCTGTGAGAAAATGAGGTGTAGCTGGAGTGAATTTAAACCCAGAAAAGGCACATGTCGTGCGTCCCCAGGAGGAGGACAGGGCATGTTGTGTTCAGGGCCGTCATGTTATCCCACTAGCAGGACAGGTTAGCTTAGCAACCGTCATTTTCCACATGGAAAAATGATGCCTCCTAACAAGCAGGATGAGTCTTGAAGCTCTCGCATCCATCCTAATGGCATGTTGCGAAATTCAGAGATAATATTTGTGTGTGAAATGCAAAGCAGACGCGCGTATGTGGCTTCCCTCGCCAGTTAGCAGATTAGCTTAGCCCTGGTGTCGTAGTTCAGCTTTCTGCGCGCGACCCCGCGGTGAATTACGATAGCTGCAAGTCCGGAGAGGAGATAAAGCGCACGTTTCATTTTGCCCGCGTCTCTTTTCGCTCGTCTTTACCTGGAAATCACGCTCCTCGTTGAACCTAGAAAACCTGTCAGCCATTTTCTCTCCGCTCCTCTCCGTCTCTCTCCGTCTTTCTCGGATCCGCACCTCAGCTTAACAGACACGCCCAGAAAGCAACAAGCTGGCCAATAGCAGCGGGGAACCTTTGACTGACAGCTCGTCCGTCCAATCGTAGATGAGACTGATACCTCAGATGACTTTAGGAGCAGTTGTTGTCCCCCCTGGACTTGTTATCGGTAACAAACCGCGTTGTCGTCGTTTTAGCTTGAACGTCTACATACAAGGGCTATGCTACATCATTTGGATGTCATATATTAATTATAATAATACATTATTTTTAGTGTATCGGTTTTTGCCTCTTGTTTTTTTCGCAGTACAAATAGTTAATAGGTGTAAGAGGTATTATTACTACTACTATTATTATTATTATTATTATTATTATTATTATTATTATTATTATTATGTACACTATAAATTAAAAAGTATACAATAAAATAAGGTACCTAAATAAACAATTATTTTTATGCATCACCTGCTAAAACTGTTTTGGCTGTCAATGACTTGTGTACAAATGTCTCCCTCTAGTGTTTGTCGGTTGAATTGCACTTTAAGTAAGTAGTCAAGTAGGTTTTTTATTATCATTTCAACCATGTACATAGAACATAGTGAATCGAAATAACGTTCCTCCAGGACCCTGGTGCTACACATAAGACGACATAAGACAAACAAACAAGTGCAGACAACAACAGACAGAGCAATAGACGGTACATTCAGTACATTCATCCTTCGGATAGCCACAGTGTTACAGAACAAAGCAGCACATGTTGTTGGCAGTGTGAGGAAGCAGCAATGTTGTGGTTAAAGTGCGGGTGCAAAAAAATAAATAGTAAGTAATTAGCAGCAGTAAGGTGATTATCAGTTCAAAAGTCTGCTGGCCAGGGAGAAGAAACTGTTTCCCGTCCTGGAACTGGAGGCCCGTATGCTGTGGAACCTTTTCCTGGATGGCAGGAGGGAGAAGAGAGTGTGGGACGGGTGAGAGGGATTATCCACAATGCTGGTTGCTTTGCGGCTGCAGTGAGTGGTGAAGATGTCCTGTACAGAGGGCAGAGAGATCCCGATGATCTTCTCAGCTGTTCTCACTACCCGTTGTAGGGACTTGCGGTCTGAGACATTGCAGTTCCCGTACCAGGCAGTAATGCAGCCGCTCAGGATGCTCTCAATGGTTCCCCTGTAGAAGATGGTGAGGATGTGTGGTGGAAGATGGGCTTTCCTCAGTCTTCATAGGAAGTAGAGACGCTGCTGGGCTTTCTTTGTGATGGAGTTGGTGTTGAGGGTCCACGTGAGGTTGTCGGTTAAGTGAACACCAAGAAACTTGGTGCTCTGGACCATCTCCACAGATGAAGTGTTGATATTCAGTGGAGAGTGGTCCCGACATGGTCTCTTGAAGTCAACAACCATCTCTTTAGTCTTGTCAATGTTCAGAGACAGGTTGTTGATTCTACACCAGTCCGTCAGCTGTTCTATCTCCTCTCTGTAATGATGATGATGATGTGGTTCGAGCTGTGCTTGGTTGCACAGTCGTGGGTCATCAGTGTGAATAGCAGTGGGCTGAGCACACAGCCCTGGGGGGCTCCTGTGCTCAGCGTGATGGTGTTGGAGGTGCTGCTACTGATCCTGACTGACTGGGGTCTCCCAGCCAGGAAGTCCAGGATCCAGTTACAGAGGGAGGTGTTCAGGCCCAGCAGCCTCAGCTTCTCACTCAGGTGCTGAGGGATGATGGTGTTGAATGCTGAACTGTAGTCGATGAAAGACAAATGGGTCACTGTTGCCCTTTCTTATCTAATACTTTATGTTCTTCTGCATATCCAGTTATATGCAGTATATAACCTTTTCTTCAGTATTTCATTGTTTTTTTCTGCTGATTTTGATTTTGAATCTGAAACTGAATGAAAGCTTGAATCTGTACTGTGGGGTACTGCGTGTATTTCACTGGGCCAGTCCCAAGTCCGGATAAATAAGATAGAAGATGGAGAGAAGGAAGGTTGATATTTTGTGTGTGAGAGACTGGATGGAAGGGTACTAAGGCCAGGTGTACTGGAGGAGGGTTTGAACTGTTCTACCATGGTGTGGATAGAAAGAGGAATGGAGTAGGTGTTATCCTGAAGGAAGAGTATGTGGAGAGTGTTTTGGAGGTGAAGAGGGTGTCACATAGGGTGATGTGTTTGAAGCTGGAAGTTGAAGGTGTGATAATGAATGTTGTTAGTGCTTATGCTCCACAAGTTGGTTGTGAGATGGAAGAGAAAGTAGAATTCTGGAGTGAGTTAGATGAAGTGATAGAGAGTGTACCCAGGGGAGAGAGAGTGGTGATTGGTGCAGATTTTAATGGTCATGTTGGTGAAGGGAACAGAGGTGATGAGGAGGTGATGGGTAGGCATGATGTTAAGGAGAGGAATGCTGAAGGTCACAGGGTTGTAGATTTTGCTAAAAGGATGGAAATGGCTGTAGTTAATACTTATTAAGAGGGAGGAGCACAGGGTGATGTATAAGAGTGGAGGAAGATGCTCACAGGTGGATTATATTCTTTGCAGGAGGGTCAATCTGAAAGAGATCAGAGACTGCAAAGTAGTGACAGGGGAGAGTGTAGCTAAACAGCATAGGATGGTGGTCTGTAGTATGAGCTTGGAGGTCAAGAAGAGGAGGAAAGTGAGGGCAGAGTCGAGGATCAAGTGGTGGAAGCTGAAGGAGGAGGACTGTAAGGTGGAATTCAGGGAGGAGTTAACACTGAAGAGCTACCAGATTGCTGGGAAACTGCTGGAGAAGTGATAAGGTAGACAGCTAGAAATGTACTTGGTGTGACATCTGGAAGGAAGAAGCAGGATAAGGAAACCTGGTGGTGGAACCAAGAAATCCAGTTCATACAGAAGAAGAGGGAGGCAAAGAAGAAGTGGGACAGTCAGAGAGATGAAGAAAGCAGACAGGAGTACAAGGAGATGAACCACAGGGCGAAGAAAGCAGTGGTGAGGGCTAAATCTGAGGTGTTTGGTGAATTGTTTGAGAGGTTGGACAGTAAGGAGGGTGAAAAGGACCAATGCTGATTGGCTAGACAGAGAGACAGATCTGGGAAAGATGTGCAGCAGATCAGGACGATTAAAGATAGAAAAGGAAACATACTCATAAGCGAGTGAGTTGAGTAGATGGAAAGAATACTTTGAGGAGCTGATGAATGAAGAAAATGAGAGAGAGAGAGAAGATTGGATGATGTGAGTATAGTGAACCAGGAAGTGTAAGATGGATCAGCAAGATGGAAGTGCATGAAGAATGGAAAGGCTGAAAGAAGAGAGAAGAAGAATACATCTTTATTATACAGTATAGTAGAAAAAGGATTTTAATGACAAATGTAGTTATCAGTCAAAATGTAAATTATACTTTGCATCTGTTTTTTTTCATGAACAATGGGATCTTCATGATTCATGTCGTTAAACAGTAACAGAGCATCACTCAGAATCATTCCTGCTAATTTAGACTCATGGCTTCAATACTGCAGAAACAATCTTTAGTAATCAATTATGTTTATTAGGCCCATTAAGGTTTGTTTGCTCAGCAGGTGGAGCTGCAGGTAAATGCATCCACATGCAGACATGACCCTACAAAAAAAAGATTGACGTTTAAGGTTAAATGACGTTTTATTGATATTCTAAGTGAAACTGAACACACTTTCTCTATAGAGCCACATACTGCAAAAGTCAAGGTAGATTTAATATTTGTATTTTTTTCTCTTCTTAAATCTTAAATTCAGCAAATAATCAGAAATTGTTCACTATGTAGTGAAAGTGACTATTCGTCATTGGGAAACAAAGCACACAGTGAAACAATAAAATTCTTCCTCTGCATTTCACACGTGCAGCAGGTGGCAGCAATATCTATCCCCCGTGGAACAGTGATGGGGATGGTACCTTGTTCAAGGGTATCTCAGGGTAAGCTACTGCTCTGGGATTTGCACTCATGACCTTCCGATCCCGGGGCCAACTCCTTAAACACTAAACCATCCCCTGCTGCACTGTGTGTATGGGTAAATCCAAAGAAGAGCTTCACCGATGCGCACTGTGTGCTGTCCTGTAGTCCCACCTCCAGCACTACCACCATTGGGTTCCTGAGCAAAACCCTTAACTCCAAGTTGCCCCAGGGGTGACTGTCCATGTAATCAGGAATTGTAAGTCGCTCTGGACACGAGCATCTGCTAAATGCTGTTAAGGTAAATGGTGGTAATAGTGTGAACGTATGGATTGATTGGCTGCTTAAATCTGGGAAACCAGCCATAAACGACAGCTTGAATTTAAAAAAACTTGCAAAGAAACGAGTGGGTCAAAATCCATCCACAGCGATGTGAACGAAAGGAAGCATGTGATGCATGTGTTTGTTGCAAAATGCAAATGTTTCCTTTAAATGATTATTTAAAACATGTTTTCTCAGGCTCTGTTTTTATTATCACATTTTGTAAGAGGATCTGAAACCATTTCATGTGACAAATGGGCAAAAATAGGGGAAGCCATGATGGCAAATACATCATGGCACTGTACTACATCACATGCACACTGAGTGAATGTAGCAATAGTTACTGCCACTGTTAGATAGATCCACATCTTGCTTGCACTGGGTTCAGGGATGGATAAGTTAAATGCACTACTGGGTAAAAGTCAGAGAGCCATTCCTAAATTGATTTAATCTCACGGCAAATTGACCGTAAAGTAAAGTTTATACTTTTCACAGTGTCATAAAAAGAGGAAACGCACAAAACTCTGTAAACACCTCGAGCCTCCTCTCAAATCTTCATATTTTGTTAGAGAACATTGTAGGTGCAAATATTATACCAATTTTTGCCCTTTAAACTGTCTTATCCTTGGCATCTTGAGTAAAATAGATTTAAGAAATGGGGACAAATGTTTCAGTGCTCCTGGCTGCAAAGTGTCTACAGATACAAAGTTCTAGATAAAGTGGTTCCAACCACTCAGCGTTCAGCATCAGCAGTAAACTAATCACCAGAACATCTGGAATCATCTGCACCTGTTTCTTCACTGCTCCATGTCTTAAGTTAGACTTTGTTCTGCTTGAAGGTTCAGATGTAGATCACTGTGTGGATTAACCAACACAAAACAATCAAAATGCTCAGAGACTGGACTGAAAATGAGAGACAACAACGCTGTCCTTCAGGAAGATCTGGAGAACTGCTCAGGTACAGAGACTGGACTGAACATGAGAGACAACAACACCATCCTTCAGGAAGATCTGGAGAACTGCTCAGGTACAGAGACTGGACGGAAAATGAGAGACAACAACACCGTCCTTCAGGAAGATCTGGAGAACTTTTGTACACAGTACAGTATTACTAACACAAAACACACTAACCAAATATTTATTTTAAATATAATAAATCAATTATAAGTATTTAGTGTGTCCACCATCTACTTTAATTACAGCTTCCATTCTGTTCCAGACTTCAGTGTTTTCCATGCTTTTTTAAACACCTCTGAAGTTCAGTGTAAGGAGTTTGTTTAGTTTTTTTTTTTTTTTTACATTTTTTTCTGTTTTCTGTTTGTTTTTATTTCTCAAAAACAGCTTCTTGAACTGGTATACATCCTTTCAGACCAAACGTGTTGAGTCAAACTTATCTTTATATCTTTTCAAGTGGATGATCTTCCATCCAGTTGCCCCTCCTTTAGTCACTACAGGTAGAGTGGAGGTGTGTGTGTGTGCTCAGCAGCTGGTGTTAATTGTTTTTAAGTGGATCATAATATCATTGTCAGGTTTGGGAGCAGCTTTTGCAGGGAGGACACTGCTGTAACTGGCTGGATTTACGGATGGTGGGATTAAAGTGGCATCAGCAAAAAACAGAAATCTAACTGAAAATGTAGCTAATATATACAATACATGGGGCAGTGGTGGCCTAGTGGTTTGGGCGTTGGCCCTATGATCGGAGGATCGGGGTTCAAACCCCTTCCCAGTGGGTTGCCCTGAGGTACCCTTGAGCAAGGTGCCGTCCCCGTCCCGCTCCTCCCTGCGATGGGCTGGTGACCTGTCCAGGGTGCATCCCCCGTCCTCGCCCTGTGTGCGCTGGGTTGGACACCGGCACTCCCCCTCGACCCTGTTTGGGACAAGCGGCAGAAAATGGATGGATATACAATACAATATTTTTTCTGTATTTTTACTGCCACTGAAAAAACAAAACGTTTTGGTCTCAATAGCCATTTGAAATGAAAACAAAATAAAAGTCTGATCTCTGACTTTTACACTGTATGTCTGGAAGGAGATACTGATATATTTAAAAAATGAGTCATTTGTTTAACAAAATTTTACTTTCTTGCTGATTAAACTGCTTACGGACAGCATTTGCAGCATATATGGATAAAAAAAAGTGCCAGCCAGAATACACAGCAAAAAAACAAAAAACAAAAACAAAAAACATCTCAGAAACTAAAACAACTTTTAATTTATTTCAGCCATTTTCCTATTATCTAGATTTTGCTTGCTTTATTGATCTATTTTAAGAAATCTCAATGAATAAAGTTTGTTTACTGCAGTGGCAGATTTTTCTCATGTCCGGTATATTTTCTTTAAATTGGTGAGTTGTTAAGATTTTGTTTTTTGCAGCATTAAATGTAAAATAAAACAATTTTAATTTATAAAAGTTCAGTAAATGATTGCAGAAGTAGTGAACACAAAAGCTGCAACAGATTATTGTAATGTTAATTTAAAATAATTCACTTAAAATGATCAATTAACATTAACTGATAATTTAATTAACTAATTAATTATTTTTATTAATTGATCATTTATTTAATTAATCATTTAAATGTGCAAAAAATGATCACTTAATTACTAATTAAGGGGGGGGGCTACATTAGATTAAAATTTCAAATAAATGTAATAAAATTGATGCCTCAATCAGTCTCTGATATTCACTTCACCTGTTTAAAGGGCCATCAGAGCGTAAAGCTTTCTGATTATTAGTACACCATTTGGTTGAATTTCTCAGAGAAATAGTATGTTTTAATGACAATTAAGTAACGAAACTGTAAAAGTAAAACAAGGTACTGAAATCAGACCATCAAAAAGCAAATATTATTCATGTTTTTTGATTAAAATGTATGAACACATCACTGTAACTCACTGACACATCAGGTTCTTTTCTTTTGGTCCATTTTATTCTTTATTATAAATGTTGATGAAAATAAGCAGTTTAAGAGGAGTTTTAGATTATTCATTATATTTGGATGTATTATAATTAAAACAATACAGTATGATATAAATATGGATGAGATCACTCAGAAAGGAATCATACAAATGAATGTTTATTATGATTATTAGGGGCATTAATATTAGGGGTTATCCCTCAGCTGTGGGGTTCTGAGTGATCATGTTTACACAGCGTGCTGGACTGAGGCAGTCCAGATGTGGGACAGATGTGATTTATCGCTGCAGGCGGTAAAATATCGACGTTGTGCTGCTGGTATCAGTCAGGAGTTTCCTGCTGAAGACGGGCAGAGCAGCAGCAGCGACTCTCCGCCACAGGCGACCTGTTTTTTCTCCAAATCTCTGCTTGTCTCGGTGAGTTTCCTTAATTTTTCCTCCTCGCGCTGATCTCCGGTCAGTTTGGGGTCCTTCGGTTAGGACCAGTTTTGAGGACTAATCCACTTTCCTCTCGTTTTAAACCGAAAGAAACTGCACTTTAACTCTGAAATGGCGGATAAAGAGAAGGAGGAAGTGTCTTCTCATCGAGGAGGTCGGCCTCTTTGGCAAAGCCAGCGTCTTAGCCGAAATTTCCGGTCCACCTTAAAAACGCAGCTGTTGTCGTTAGTTGGCCGAAGAGGTGCCTGTATAGAAACCGTGCGCCGTTTAAGGTGGAACGGGAAAGTTATAAGAAGGGTGGAAAACGTGTTTAATGTTCGTTTTCTGCACGAATGACTTTTCTAAAGTGTACATTTTTGTTTCTAACAAGGTTTTGGAGGTTTTCAAGTAGCGTTTTGTAAAGCACAGCGTTACTTCCTCTTGCTCTTCTGTATCATGAAAATGTTACTTTATTATTTTCTTTATTTTTAACTTTAATGGAGAAACAAGAGCCTTAACGAAAAGTATAAGTAACATAGTTTAGTCAGCAGTTTTGTGAGTCTATTGATTGTTTTGAAAAAGCTGGTTAAGGTGTTAAAAAGTTGTTATAACCAATTAATAACAAAGTAAT
The DNA here is from genome assembly GCA_017165825.1 of Hepsetus odoe. NCBI lineage: Eukaryota > Metazoa > Chordata > Actinopteri > Characiformes > Hepsetidae > Hepsetus > Hepsetus odoe. The sequence goes on from CM029384.1 coordinate 4,995,286, forward strand.
AAACAGTTCATTACACCAACAGAGCTGCAGGGGTGTGAGTCAGACTGTAACAGTTACATATTATGTACAGATATTGTCCATCTGACACTGTAATATGTAAACCGTGTATTTTGGGTAAACACACAAACAACAACAACAACAAAAATAGAAATGCTTTTTTGATGGTCAAACTCCAGCCAATCAGAACTGCCACCATTTGCATATGAGTCTCAAAGTGGCAGGAAAATTTTAAAAAGCCTGATTTATTATTTATAAGGGATAAAGTGATGATTTGCAAAACGGTCATGTAAGGATGAATTTGGTCTGTTTTTGGTCGAAAGCCGGGACCTACAGGTGTGGAAGTTAATGAAAGTAAACCATGAGAAAAGGGAAGGAAATGGGCTCTTTCATCAAAACCAGGTGCTGCTGATGGAGCGGAAGAAATTTATGCCATCGCTGGAAAAGTCAGGAGGAGCTCGGACTCGGAGATCTTCCACTCCAGACCTCAGTTTGTGGTTCTGAATGTTTTTGCTTATCAGTTCAGTTAAAGACCAGTAATTTTGAAATCCAGGACAGGAAGCTGGAGACCTCAGTTCTGACCCATGAGAACCTGGGTTCCCTCCAGGTCACAGCACTGCAGAGATTTGCACTTTTTCTTATCCTGCACTCCGAGTTCATCCCATGGTGGTCTAATTTATTAGCTGATGTTAAATCGGGTGTGTTTAATGAGACAGTTAGATGAGTATCAATAAAGTTTCTTTGATTTTCTTTCATTTTTATAGTTTTACCGACCAAAACACGCTGGATAATTTTTCTCCGGTGACCTTGGCCTTCACACAGTGTGGTATGATTTGATAGTTGGTCATGTTTGAAATATTCCCACGATATAATTTGTCGTAACGTGATATGATTGACACATCTAGCAGAGCAGCATTTTCAAAATTTCCAACGTCAGGTTAACCGTAAGCTCTGCTCTGATAAAGATTCTATAATGATCACTATCTTCATTCATCACTGACCTCAAACCGCCGCAGAAAACTATTTGTAGAGTGATTTAAAAATAAAGCATTCTCAGAATAATTCCTTGAATGGATAAAAACATTTGCATTAAGTTCTCAGTTTAAACAGACAGCTGTTGGCAGCTTCTGACTGGTTCGAAGTCAGAAGTAGTTCTCAAGCTTAAAGTTTGAAAAGAAGCAGACTTTTTAGAAAGGATGTGGGTGAAAATTAACTTAAGAAAGCAATTTAAATGGGAATTGAAAGACTGTTTGGAAAAATGGCCATTAGATTTTTTCCCTAAATTGTTCAACCCTTGTCGGAATCAATGTACTGATGCTTTCCTGTTGGCCCCAAGACAAGAAATGTGTGTGAGAAGACAGATCTGTTGAATGAAAAGGCCGAAAAGCATGACTGGCATGGTGACAGTCCACATTGTGAACTGTATATGGCTTTGTGTCCAAGCTGTATTTTTAGTTCCTTGGCATAAACAGGTGCCCTCGGTGTCTGTTGTGTTTCTAAGCTGTTGCCAAAGCAGCTGGAAAACCCGTGTGCCGAAAGGCTGAGCATCAAGTGTCCAGTAAATATACTCAAGTAGTTGATAGAAAATATTAAACGCCCATTTTATGCACTTATTTTCTTGGAAAAAGGCTTAAGATCCTCAAAATGTTCAAATGTAATCAGGCCTAAAGGTCGGATGTGACGTTTGCAGATTCTGATGCAGCTTGGACACGTTATTTTACAAAATACGGCAGAACTTTTGTGCTGTATTAAAGTACAACATAAGCACAAACCAATGTTCAAAGAAAAGCTCCATAATCAGCTGATCTTTTTGAGCTTTACTGTTGAGGTTCTCTGTAGAGAAACCTTTCTAAGTGATGCTGTTTACAAGAATGGTTCCGACTCGGCCTGTGCGGGCTTCAAAAAGTAGATTTTCCGATATGAAGTGCACGGTATGCAAAACAGGCCTTTGGGCCTTAGTTACTTCAGTCAAATGTCTCCTGTAGTGTAAACACAGCGCTTATTACTTAAAAGTGAATCATTTGCGAGGGTCACACCGAGACTTTAGCAGGGAATCTGTGTGGGTGGTATCTTAAAATGTGACCAGGCTCCCAGATCTTTTGAGCTGGGGTGCAGAGGGTCTGAGGTCATGTGGTGGGTGGCAGGGGTGTATTTGGAGTGGACCTGGAAGACCAACAAGGCTTTAGGTTCTAATGGGCCGCAGCCATAGAGCTCAAAGCAGACTTACTCAGACCTCAAGCATCCTTCACAACTGCGGGGGCGTCCATGACTCACTGCGTAGTTTGTGTGTATGTGTGTGTGTGTGTGTGTGGGTGGTTGTGTGTGTGTGTGTGTGTGTGTGCATTTGTATGTTTGTGTTTATTACGTTTTCAAACATGTTCAACAATGGCAACATAGTAAATAAGTCATCCTGCTTCATGTTTCACGTTTCCATTAAGATCTCATTTGGGTTTTTATTATTGTACCATATGAGTCACTTTTTTATCCAGTAATACATTTATGGGATATTATTATTAAATGTATGTTCCTACATACCATTATCATCAGAATTCAACATTGCTCCTGCCTGAACAGGGACAATTATTCATATGAATATATATTATTATTATTATAAGTTATTTTTGTCATTTCTATTGATTATAAAATGTTGGCCTCTGGCATCAAAAGTGAAAATAAAAATTTCTAATGCAATACGGCTTGTATTATTTATGAGCACATGGACTGAAATTGCCTGGATGCAGAGCTAGTCTGTGTGGGAAAGTGCTTTTTTCACGTTTGGTATTTCTGCTCTCTTTTTTAGTAGAGTGTGAACGCATGTGTTCTGGATTTACACATTCTTGTCTATCTGACGATCTAGGGACCTCTTATTGCTCGCCTTCATTTCCTCGGTTCAGTTTCTTTTCAGTATGCCCTCTTACAGGACAGCTATTTTATCTGCCTTTCTCAGTCATTCACACCATTCACACTTGCATGCTCTGAAAAGCAAAGGCATTTTCGTGCACATGCATTTGGAGCAACGGTCACGCTGTGTTTTTTACACCATCCTGCAGTCTTGGCTACTGGAGAACACCTGGAGTAGTAACTTCTACATTTTGACGCAGATAGGCTTATAAGGTGAAGAGGAGCTTTCGTGAATGCTTGGTAAAAAACTGAGCACTTGATAAAAAAAAATCTAAATTTATGTTTGATGGGCACAAAATTTTAACGGCAAAAATGGCTTCCGAAGGTCTTTATAAAGTCTGAAGATTCTCTATAAGGCAACCCTGTGAGCACTTTTGTATCCGCTAACAGAGAAGGGATCCACACCAGCAGGAGCCCGCTAATGCACAGTTACATTTACATACGTAAGTAAACCTGCTGTTTTTACAAACGGCATTTGAATAAAGTTGAATTACTTTTGGCTAGATTTAAAAACTGCATTACTTAATTGTCAAAATAATGAGAACGGTACAAAATGATGGAGCTTTTCTCGTGGTCTATAAAAAGTTCACGCTGGAGTTTTCAGGCAATGTTACCAAGATTTTCTTACGATAGCTGTAAGGAATATGGACATGGCTACATGGTCTCTGTCGGATCCTGCGATGGTGAACCCCCTCATTACTGCTGGGGTGCCACTGGAGTATTTTTTTTCTCTTTGGTGCACTGCCAAGTCTTCTGCTCACAATATGGTTCCTGTAGCAGCAGTGAGAACCATCCACACTTCCCTTTGGCCAGGCACTGAGCTAACGGCCCGTCACTGAGTGAAGCAATTGTGGCTCTTCCCCATCTGCCTGTTTGTCTCTCACTTCCCCAAAAGCTCATATGAGATAGTTTTGGATCAAAAACAGTGACCCGAGTGTTGGCCCTCTTAGAGCTGCTGGAAAATGCTCACAATTTAATTTGATCCAGTTCAGTTCAGTCCAGGCTCACAATCTCAGTTCTGTTTCTGGTCACATATCAGAGCCAGCACCGAGCCAAGTGAACACCCATTACAACAAAGTTTCATACAAGCACCCTGTCAGGCCAGCCGCTCAGGACCGAAAAACAGAAGCGTCGCCTTTAGCATGTGGTTTAACGCTCATGTTTGGGTTAATCCATTAATCATCCTGACAGTAAGACTAACAAAACCTAATTCTCGGGTTTAGCAACACTTCAACACTTTTTTAAGCAATATTTCCCTGTAAGTTCACAATTCACAGTTTTTTCAATAAAACCGCAATTTTAAGAAACTGCAATTTTCTTGATATAGTACATTTGCCAGTAATGGCGAGGTCTAGAATGGGATTTTTAATTCAGTTGAAGTCTTTTGTGCTGCCATTCACTCACATTATGCTTAATACTCAAACTCAAAAAGACAAAAAATGGACGAAGAACAGCCTAAACAATGACTTTTCTGCAAATCCCCAAATTCCCATTAGCCCAAATTCCTATCTATTCCATCTATGAAATATGTCCTTAGCTGAAAACAACAGAAGTAGATATCATGTAGCTGGTCATGTAGCATGGTCGGTAGCCACCACTGACTAATCAGGCTGAATTTCTGACTGATCCCAAACACATTGCGCAATGGAATAACATAAGACCGTCTGTTCTTCTATCTGTAGATCTATACTTTTTGGGCAGCGGTCCAAATAATGTCATAACTGTAATAAATAATGAGCTAAGACCACAGAGAGTTAACACCATATGAAGCAACGTCAAGATAGCCTAGGCGGCTAAATATTGTAAAAACATGCTTACTCAATGAAACCCTACACACTACAGTGGATGAAGTGCTCCAAATTACACACGTTCTTGTTTGATTGACCAGAGTTTCAAGTGCCAAGTGCCTTCTGTGCCTTTCACGTTTGCCTTCATGGTGTAAAATCGATGTCTATCCTTCATAAATATTCATAAAGAAATGTTTTCTCCTGCAAATTAAGCTGTGTGATGATAGAGATGCCGGACATCAACGTGTACCCACAGTTAGAGAAGTAGAATGAACCCATATTTGGTCTCTAATTCTTTTGTTGGCTTAATTGTGCCTCGGCTGGAGTGATCCTCGTGCCAATTTTCAAAAGCTTTGCCCTTCTGCCATTAATAGCTGCACCTTATAAACATCTGTATGGTTAAAGAAACGATTATATAGACAGTGTACCCTGCACTGGTGGAAGCATGTCCTGATGTTTAATTGCCTTGTTTTGATAAAGACCATCATAAAAACGATTGCAATGAGGAGTGAAGAGAAAGAGGGTTTGTTTGGAGGTGTGATTTCTTCTTTTTACCAGCTCTAAATGTGTAAATGTTTTTTTTTTTTACTTAATCTATTTTCCAGGTCGTTTTTTCACCAGAAATCAAGTTTTTTTCTTTTTACTTTTCTGTTTTTGGCTAAATTGAAAGTGTCAAGTTATGATCTCTGCAAAATTAGATGCTGTTATTGTTAAACCTTCCCTGTTAAAAGATAAAATAATGTGCAATAGAGTTAAAATAGCAGCTTTCACAAATTGTACTTTTGAGAGACCGTTCATCCCTGGTTAGTAGAAAAAACAATTATTGACAGGCCAGTGCCAAACAAGGTATATGTTTGAGCAGTTTCTGGTGCTTAAATGTTACAAGATATATTGATTAACACAAATGGAGATCAATGCCTCTTCAGTGGTCTCAGTGTTGTTTGGTTTTTGCAAAAAGGCACCTGATTGGTGCTTGTTTGGTCTCGGCACATGACAGACCAACTGCATTAAAAGAGTGAAGTATGTGTAGGACACTTTTAGTTTCAGTTGAATGAGGCTGACTGGTGGATCGTTTGATCTGAGGAGGGTTGGGCAATTAGGCGGCTCTTTTCAGGTTAAAGTACTGGTGGTTTTTAGAATTTACTAGCCATACTGATTTATTTGATTTGGTTCTGAGCCCAGATCTTTCTCCCGAATTATGAAAAGGACATTAAATGGCAAAATGATGTATATATTTTCAAAGCTGGGAACCCTTAAATGAAAGATATAGAGAATGGTGCAGAACTGAACACATTTTCAACAATCTAATTAGAGGCTTTTCTTAACCGAGACACTTAAGGTGTTATTTAAATGGAAAACATAGAGAGAAAGACTGCGAAAGAGCTTTTGAGTTTTGTCAAAGGTCACACTGTAGCCCTGTGCGGCGGGAAGGGGAGGAGGGAGTGAACCACTAAAGAAACGGATGGATTTCTGAGAAATCAGCCCCGTCCAATCACAAAGCGCCTCTCGTCTGGCTCTAGGCCAGCGAAGAGAAGGGGGAGCTGACAGAGCCGGCGCTTGTGAGTAAATGAATGCTGTGAGCGAAAGTGTAAAGAAACCATGCACTCTCTCTCCCTCCATAATAGTCATTTATAGGGCGAATAAAAAGAGGGATAAGAGAAGAGACCACAGGGAATGAAAGGATCTCTGCTGTCCCGTAGCTGGTATGTTTTCATCTTTTCTCTCTCTCTCTGTCTCTGTCTCTCTCTTATTCTGCTTCTTGCTCTCTCGTTCATTTAGTTTCTCTTCTGTGTGCAGGGTCTCATGTTCATAGCTGCAGATAGCCGTAGGTCGCTTGAGCCACTGTTTGTGCTATTCACTATTTGTGGATTAGTGTGTGTGTGTGTGTGTGTATGTGTTTGTGTGTGTGTGTGTGTGTGGGTATGTGTGTGTGTGTGTGTGTGGGTGTAGTTTTGGACTTCACAGCAGCAGGAAGCTGAAGAGAGAGAGAAATTGAGTTTTTAGGTGCTTGGGAAATGGGAAAGCATGAATGAATGTCTTATGGCAAAGAGAGGATGAGAAAGAGAAAGAGAGAGAGAGAGAGTTTAATTCCAGTCTCGTTGTTTTCTCCACAATTCTGTTGTTTCTCTGCGTGAAACATTCTGCATTGGTGCTGTATTTGTGCAGATATTTCTTCATTGTGGATTTAAGCCAGTTATTCAAGGCTGCTGAATTTGCCTGGCCTTCACTCCACAGCAGGTCTGTCATGATTACACCACTCGAAAAATTTACATTCTCTATGACCTATTGGCAGTTTGCATGATGGATGATCATTGCTGATCTCTTTTGCAACAAGGAACTTTCATGGACACACCCACTTTCGTATTTATTTTGCCACATTGTGCATTTAGAAGAGGAAGTGTGCAAAAAAACACTCATTAATTTAGATATAGATCATCTGTAATTTATTTAGGATTATTAAGAACGGTACAGGTTGGATGGTGCAGTTGAATCAGCCGCTCCATAATGCCAATTAGGTCGTTCCCTGCATTTCTGGGTTCATTTTAAAACCCAGACACTGCAAGTTTTGGTCCATGCAAATAGATACTTTGTGAAGAAGTTGGCCTCTGGCAGTGGTGGAGAGAGAAATAGCTCTACTGTGTGCAAAAGTTTGAATACGATTAGTCACGATACATGATTTTCCAAGCGCAAATAAGTACAAATAACGTGTGTGGCGAAAGTTATGGCACTCTAATTTGTGGTTGTTTGGAGGGGGTCCTGTTGAGCTCAGCACCTAGTGGAAAAGTGTCCTAAAATTTTGACGTAATTGTCATATTCTGATTTCTTCTTTGAAGAGGGGTGTGCTTATTTTCGCTTTTAACAAATCAACAAAACATATCATCGCATACGATTGTATGGCCCGGCCTTGGTCAGAAACTGACCATGATTAGAGGGTTCATCCTCACTTGGTAAGCTGGAGCGCTGATGAGCTGAAAGCTTTTTTTGAGCTGAAAACCACATTCTTCATTCTGGTTTGAGATCAGCCACACCCTCTTTTGAAGCTCTTCTTTGATTCATTTTGTAGAAACGTTTAGAAACAGAAAGCAAGCAGCTTTGTACTCTTCCTTGGAAGGTGGCCCATCAACTTGAGCTTGATACTTATCATAGTGTGAGGGGAAAAGGCGGCTGCCCTGAGCAGGATATGATCCAGGCATGCTTTGCAGTCGGGCAGCAGATGGGTGTGCAGATTAAGGACTCTCTCTGTCGTTGAGTTATATGGGATGCCTTTTCTTTAATGACCAATTTGTGACCCCCTTGGGTCAATCCTTTGACCGCGAAGCCAATGTTTAGACACATTGAGCTGTGTATGCTTTTGGTTGCTCAGGAAGCATTTTGATGATGTCACCAACTCCCTCGCTAAGAGGGATTAAAATGGAGGACTCAGCTTTCTGAAGATAGCGAGCGTTTGGCAGGCTTTCTCTCACATGATGTCTCTTTCAGACTGAGGCCTGTTTCCTCTTAGAGTTGTGCATGAAGCGAGGGGTGGAAAAAGAGAATAGACAGACAGGGAGAGATGGAGCAGGAGGAGGAGGGAGTGAACAAGATCTAAAACGTGTGAGAGAGAGAGAGAGAGAGAGAGAGAGAGAGAACGAAGGCTAACGGGGTCATGTGACAGCTCTCTGATGCAACATGCTGTAAGCACTTCAGTTCTATTCCACCATTCCTGACTCTCAATCCCTAGGCCTAGATCAACAGGCTACGGTAGTTTTGAACAGTGATTAGTCATTCTAAATAAATCATCATTTCAAAGCAAACCATCCTGGTGTATTATGCAGAGTTGATTTGGTCATTTTCAACCAGCCAGCATATGCAAAGCTGCATAATGATTATTAATGTAAATAGAAAAAAACAAGAACCAAATCAAGTAGGTTATTTATTGCAACCATAAATGCAGTACACAGTGACAAGGAACAATGTTCCTACAGATCCATGGGGCTACAACACAGGACATGGCATAGGACCACCAAAACTGCAGACAGGACAACATACATTGCAAAAACAATGACACAACCGAGGACACACATCTGAAACAAAGCAGAGACCTTAATTCAAATAAATATGCTGCAGAATGCTGGGTGAATCGAAACGCTGTATTTAGCAGCAGATCTTAATACTACTAATAAATCAAAATGCAAAAAACATAAATGGATAAAATGTACTTTTATACTTCCCAGTCCACACATTGAAACCAAGCTGCAGAAACAGCCCAATTGAAACAAACTGAAACACGGTTCATTTATGCATTCGTCTACAGTACCTACAGCTGGTCTGCACACAGCAGTTTATTTCCCGCTTCACACTGAAGTCATAAGGGCTAAAGGCTCATTCTTGAAAGGGGGACCCCACATGCTAGCCCATTAACATATTCCACCGAAACCAAAACAGCCTGTTTGATTATAGAGGGGTTGGAAAATCATGTGAAAAAAATAGTTTTTAGTAAATAGGCTATGAACCCTATGAACCTGGTTAGGATATGCAACTCAGATAGTGATTGGACAGATGGATGTTTTTGATGAAACTAAAAAGTTTAGAGGGGACATTTGGTAAAAAAAGGGCAGGAAAAATAGGATTTGGGACCTTTCATAATGTGTAAAAATCAAACAGGCAGCAAGATTTCAACCGTGTTCACTGCAACTGACAGAAATGCTGACATATTTTGCACCTCTGTACATTAAATATCCTGCTTTTTTCATGTCTTCTTAGTGCAGGTACACATTTCAACTAGAATGAAACAGGAATGTATTCTTTCAAACCACTTACAGCTGCAGTCGGAATTAACGAATCATAGTCATGAACCTCTCAGCTCTGCAAATTCTCATATTTTTTTCTGCTCATAATACAAGCCATCAAATTAATCTGCTACTCAATTATTGATTATTGATTATTCACCATTTCCTGGGTTGCGCTGATGGTGATAGTGCAGGACATGTGCGGGGAAGTGGGGCTCAGATTACTGAGATTAAGAATAATGTAAAGTACGCCAGGAATCGTGAGCTGATGCCGATGTCCGATATTTCTCATGTATTTATATGCCAGTGTAAATGCTGATACGGAAACATTTGTGAAGTCTAAATATTGGGACTTCATTTCCTGGAGCAGCCTTACAGATAAGGATTCTGTAGGGATACAAATGCAGTACAGAGGTTTTAGCACAGAAGCACAGCAACATCATGAATTGGGAATCGTGTACTCTGCCCAATAAGGGCTTATTTTTAGGCAAATTTGACCAAAGTCAGTGTGAAACCAAAGTCATCATGCATCCATTCTTATTGTCCACGGTTAAGACATGTCAGTTGGTTATGAATTTTCGAAAATTTAATTTACTGGGGCCACAGTTTTGTATCATGATGCATTTTCATTAGTGTGGAACAAGAGAAACCAGCAAAAATGGAAATAAAAAAAAAAAAGTGACAACCCTTTGCGAGGTCACGGCACAGCACACATGAACTTGGACCTCTGCATTTAACCCATGCACACTCAAACTCGTGCAGCAGTGGGCAGCTATTGAAAGCGCCCGGGGAGCAGTGACGGGGACGGCACCTTGCTCAAGGGTACCTCAGGGCAACCTATTGGGAAGGGGTTCGAACCCCCAATCCTCCAATCATGCAGCTAACGCCCTAACCACTAGGCCACCGCTGCCCCAAAAATGTTTGAAAATAGCAACATGCCAGCCTGGGTTTATTAATCTCTCTTTTCTCACATCGTCTTGAGCAGGTAATTCATGACTGGGCATTTCACCCAGTTCTTTAATAATAGTCCCAAGTAAAAGAATATGCCTGGGAATAGGATGAATGGTGTAATCTTGATGTTAACAACTGTCTCAGTCATATTTCAGTGCTTGGCTCATCCCAGCCTGGTTGTCAGAAAAGTCTCAGCATATCAAATTTAAATATAAACCTGCCTTTCTAGCTTTGCACTTCTGGCAACTTCCTTATCAACTCCACAGTGTGACTTCAGTGTCCTCAGCCCTTGGCAGCCTGGCACCTCATCATGTTCCTCTTCCGTTTTACTAAGCCCAACATAGACGCCCTCCGCAGACCAAAGGAAGGGCTGCTAGAACAGAGAGGTGTTTGTGCTTTGTTTGGTGGGACACAATGAGAGCTGTCTACTCCACTTATCTCCTCTCAGGTACAAAGTTCACAGGAGATTAGCCAATCAGCTGTCATTTCTACTGAGTGAGTTGTTATTACTGTCTCATGCCTGAAAGAAAATACTGGGCCCTGTTAATCACCATAACCTGCAGCAGTTGAAGAAGCCCAGGTGTGCGGTGGTGTCGTTCACTGAGCGGTAGTGAATGGCAGGTGTGTTGATGTGAGTCTGGATCTCAAAATCTTTAATGGTCCTCAAACAGGGCTGCATAAGGTTTCCTTTGCTTAGTTCTAAGAAGATTAGTTGTAGGAGGAGGGGGTGGTGCTGAAATATATTATATAGAATTGATCTTTCTCAATGACTAAGAACCTGATTGAATTTCTGTAGATGATGTGCACGGGTGGCTTTTACAAACCATCACGTTATGTTAAATAGTTAGTAAAAATCGATGAAAATGGAGACCATCAATCCTATATGTGACTTATGAAGCATCAGTCAGAATATCTCATGCATACAGCTTTCTCTCTCGCGCTCTCTTACCATTCCCTCGCCAGCTGAATGTTTCTGAGGATAAGTAGTTCTTTACAAAAACTATGATATTGCAGTTTGAAATTTTAAGTCTCAAATCTTTTAAGTCTTAAATTTTAAGCTCATTAGAATTAGATTTTTTTTAAATGTGACACTTTGCCTTGGTATCATAGGAGGCCGCCCATATCCACACATCCCAAAGTCAGTTCGCTGTGATCTTTGAACGTCCTGATTAGGTATTGCTGATTAATGATTGTCATTAAAATAGCCTTCCTCGCAGCTTTGTTGCACAACATGTAGCTAATGTGCACAATAACACAGTTTATAATAAATAAATTATAACTCCAGTATAATACTTGGATTGCCTTCACACATTATGGACTTAAAAACAAATCTGAGATATTTCAGGCTACATTCTAGCAAATTAGATTAGCATAATTTATTCTCTCATATATCTGCAGTCATATTCTGGACATTGACACTTGGGTCATTGCCATTTCCAGTACTTATCGTATGTCCATCTCTGACTGATGTTTGTGTCCTATTGTGCTTTCTCTGCAGGCTCTGAAAGATGGAAGTTCCACAGAGGATCCTGAACTCTACCAGGCCCTTCTCCATGTCCACAGATCAGCCAAACTTCAAGAATCTTAGCTGCCTGGACACCAAGCCCCCACCAGAACCACATATGATGAGCCCCCCTAGCAAAAGAGAGTTCCATGAGCTTATGCAGCATACAGACCTTTCCAACTACCTTCAGAAGGTCATCTCTCATGGAACTGCCAAACATGTGGGGACGGGCTCTCTTGGGACTGAGAAGCCATCCATTATTGCTCAGGCAGAGTGTGAGTACTGACTCTTTAGGATAACTGAACTTTTAATACATTGTTATAATATAACTAAAACATCGTTGACATAACTTCATTAAATGTATAAAATTCCCATATTTTAACTGATGCCACAAATTGGCTAAAGCAAGAAAGTTACTTAGTGGTCAATCTTTTTTATGAGGCTCAAAAGACTCACATGTGCCAAACCTTCACCATGTTACAGGTGAATCTCAAGACTCGCAGGAATTCTGTCCCAACAGCAGGTAAAGGCCTGAGAAACTTCTTTGAATCGTACAGTTATCTTTGTGCTGTATTTGTGCTTCTCATCTCCCTGTTGCATTTCTCCTTAGACACAAAAATGTCACCTACAGTGGCCTCACCACCGCAGTGTCCTACACCCAGGGGTCAGCCTCTCGTCGCCACCCCAGGAAGAAGCGTCGGAAGAGGCAAAGGCGGAGGCAGGGAGACAGGGAGGGTCAGCAGAGGGATGGAGGGAGTGAGAGAGTGAGAGAGAGGAGACTGACTGGAGTGCCTGAACAGGACAGTGGGGAGGTGAGACCTGCTGTAGTAGTTATTACAAGGAAAAAACACACAGACTGCACACAATATAAATGTACAAATGACAGACAATCCAGACCAAAGGTCTGGATCATGTGTAGCCATTAAGCAATAAGTTGTCCTTATATAAGTTTCTTATCTGCACCTTCTATCTTTAACCAATGCTAATCCTGCTTTGCATTGTGGCTTACCTATGTGTCCAATCTTCGTTCCAGGTGGGAGAGTGTAGCTACAGCAGCACCCACAGCAGATCCTACCGCAGCAGCAGTGCCATTGGCACAGAGAACCTATCTGTGCAGGAGACCGCACGACCATCCTATTCTTCTCACCCTGACCTTCACACCACACCCCTTAACTCTAAGCAACAATTCTGGGGGCTCCAGACCTTGCAGTCCTGCGGCAACCACAGTCAGGACTGCGAGAGCTCCCAGGAATTGTCATTGATCAGCGAGACAGATTGCAGCCTGGCTGTACACGGTCTCCGAAACTACGTCACACAGGCCGACCGCTCTTACGCTTCAGCTTTCGTCAAAAAAATGGTCAGAGCTGAAAAGGACAGGGAAGAGGAGGAATATGAAAAGGAAGAATGGGAGGAAAGCAACACAAATGAAGGGATACTCTTCAAAGAGGTGATTTTTAGACTATTATGCAGCATTATGCAGTAACATGGCCATAACATTTCACCTACAGAAGTGATCATCCAAATCTATATTCCAGAAATCTATAGCACATGGTTCAATGCGCAATACTCAACTGCTTATACCAAGAACCGAAGTGCTTCACCCACTTTGCAACACCAGTACAACACAGCGTACATTAGGGAACAGGTTTAATGTGTCATACTGAAAGAAAATGGCCAACGAGTGAAACATATAGATTGCATCGAGGTCTCGTCATATGCTGATACCACCTAATACATGACGGCACGGTTAAACACTCAAGCACGCACAGGGTTACATGCTTGTTTGAACCCATGAAGTAATGACTCACATACAGTAGTTACACTAATAGAGAAAGAAAGAGAGAGAGTGATACATACATCGATAAAAACAAGCCTGGTTAATACACGCACGAACACATGCATGTTTTGAACAGCTACAAGTTGTCTTTGTGGCTGCATATTTCCTGTTTTTCAGTGCTCAGAAGTTTCATGTTTACCTCAGTAGCCTAGTTCTGCTTACGGGAGTTTCCTCACACACACACACACACACACCAACAGATGAATTTAGAAGAACAGCATTCACTTTAGTTGTGCTTCCCTTTCCATGTGAACTCTGAAATGTTGAATTCAGAGAATGTCATTTTTGCACATATTAGTCATTTTTATGCATATTGTAAGTGAGCCTACTCAACTCCAAGGCCTGTAACTGTAGAGTGCATCTCTCTCTGGCGCTACGCTACTGCTGGTTATGCGTCTTACCGCATAGTCAGTAGATAATTGCCTCAAAAACACTGGCCTCAGACATATATCCAGAAATATCCAACGGCATATACATTTAATTCAGTTGGTTAAGAGACTTATTGAGGGGAGGAATGTATTTTGAATGATAAGCTGGGAACGATCAACTGGTAATTATAAAGCAATGTTCACATTCTCCACGAGGGGCAGTTCTGAGCAGTGAAATAGAGGAAACCCAGACCAGCAGGATCTCACAAATGCATGGATGTTTGGAAGTTATAAATTTCATGAAAGTGAAGTGAAATTGAAGGTTTCCTTCAAGTATATAAGCATGGTATGGACTGGGAGGGAGGCTTTACTGTTGGGCTTGCCATTTATTGCTCTCTCCTGTGTGCGTCTGTAGGAACTGCAACCCGAAAACTATGAGTATCGGGAGGGGAGGGATTACGAAGTTTGCGATTTAATAAAGCAAGGCTCGTATGGAGAGGTCTACAGCGTCAGAGACAAATCCAGTGGCTTTGTGTGTGCTGCCAAAAAGGTACCCATTAACAAGCATTTGTGTGGATCCTTGTGTATTTGTACAGTAAAGTGTCTTACCCATCTCTCTTGGTTGTGGCTTCTAGGTGCCATTGAAGAGTTTCAGTAGTGAGGAGGTGGGCTCGTGGAGTGCCCTCCAGGTGCCTCACATAGTGGAACTCTTCGGGTTTGTCCGAGAGGGTCGATCCATCATCCTTTTCATGGACCTTAAACCCGGTGAGAACACATGGAAATGTATTAGATCTAGCACTGTTCCACTTCTGTTTCGATACAACTCTAAAAACGTGACTGGCTGATTCCAGTACTCGTTCAGTAAAAGAGCTTTAACTGGAGTACCTGACTTAAGATGGCCATATAGAAGTTTCATTCTCAAACTGCCCATGTATTACTACCCTGTAGGTGAAAATATACAATATACAGTTAAAGGGTTGCTTTTTATTAAGGTTTATAAAAAAAAAATGATTTTGAGGCAAAATGAAGATTTAAAATTAATGGCCCAATCAAGCAAATTAAATAAATGTAATTGGCATTTAATGTTTTCTTCCAATGTGGTTTTTCATGTGAAGTAAGAGAGATACGGCAGTTACTAAATTGAGAAAATTCAGCATACAATACCTTAATTTTACATCAGTTGTTTTGATTAAACTGATAATGTATTTATTACGCTCTAGAGTAGCAGAATACTTGGCTGATGCTGACCTACTTTGCTAAAATGTGGGTTTTTTATTCGGTTTACCAGATTTATTGCCTTGGAGAAGTAGATATATTTATATAGTGAATATATTATTCCTTTTATAATGCTCCAGATAGATGTATGTTTTGCTACAAGCTGTTTTGTGATATTTTTGGGCAAAATTAGCTGGCTTCAGTGCCATCTCTTCCCCAAATTATCCACAAATATCCCGTTCAGCTTCAGATCAAACTCTGGTTTATCTTGTTCGATGCTTGTTTAGTGTCCTAAAGCCCTTTTCTGCATCTCCCTTCCTCACTCAGGTTCTCTGGGGCAGTTACTGAAGGAGAGGGGCCGCCTGCCTGAGGATCTCTCCCTGCACTACCTGCACCAGGTGCTGGGGGCGCTAGAGTACCTGCACAAGAGGAACATCTTACATCTGGACATCAAAGGTAGCTTTGAAAAAGGGTGTGGAGGCAAAAGCAGAAAATGAGTGAACAAGAAAAGGCTGAGCAGTGACAAAGATGTGTGGATGTACCGAACATTTCAAGTTTCTGTAGCCAGTTTCGGAACGTCTGAATATTTCAAAGCTGTGCTTTAACTGGCTAATGAGCATTCTGAGCATTCGTTTTGAAACTAAGCTTTCAGTTGAGTCATATATTGATGAATGGTTCGGGTTGACGAGGTACATCTAGCAGGAAAATGCTTAAATGTGACTAATATTTAGCTCTCTAATATTCAATAGCAAGATTCACACCATCGCTTGGGCCCTGTGATGGGCTGGGCTAGGCGTTTCCACGACTGCATGACCTGGGATAGACTCCAGCACCCCTGCGACCCTAATTAGGACGAGTGACTATGAAAATGAGAGGGAGACTTAGAAATACCTTTTGTTTGTATTTTTCTAAGCGTCTGTGGTTTTAATTGTTCATTAATATCGTTTGGCCTAATTTGAAGTCTCGATTACTTGTCCAAATAATCAGCAGAGCTGGTCACTTTTGTGTATCTAAATATAATAGTTGTATTTATAATATTTTGAAGTATTTATAGGGCTACTAACATATTCCTCTGATGACACTTGACATAAACCTATGTAGATGTTCATAAAGGCTTGTTCCATTAAGCATCAATTATCATAACACTTGGCAAAGTGAACTGATATAAGAAAGGGAACAGACGTTAACAGGGTCTAGGTTCATGTCAGTTATCATGAAAGGCTTTTGAAGGTGTCATGCAGAGTTTTGAGCCCTTCTGTAAAGCTTTAACAAACAAAGACTGTATTGTAGGCGTGCCAATTAAGCTTCAGCAAATGGTTAGCTGTTGCGGAACGACAGCCTTTATCTTGAGTCCTGAAGAGCTTTTCCAGAGGGATGAAAAGAATGGCGTTGTTAGAGAATGAGGTCATTTATTCTTCATTTTCTGCAGTTGTTTTGTTCTGTGGCTTGCTGTTTGGCTTTATGGCTCTTCGGAGGAATGAGGTGAGGCGAGGAGAACGCAGCACCTGTGGTGAGGGAATGGGGAGTGTGTTTGCGCATGTGTGTGTGGTGTGTGTGTGTGTGTGTGTGTGTGAGTGTGAGAGAGAGAGTGACGAAATGAGTGAGACCAAGGCTGGGAATTTCCCAGAGTGACTCATGAAACAGAGAGCGAGAGGGGGGTGGGGTAGAGAAAGGGGAAAAGCTATTGACTGGCAAAAGAAAATGAAGGTGAAGATATAAAGTGGTTGTTGTAAGAACAATGAGAAAGGTTCACTTGTTAGTGAGTAACGATTCATGTCAGGTAGCACTCAGAAGAAAAGGCAGACAAAGGAACATTCTTGAAAGATGTTCATTTGGCTGTCTTGTGCCACCTGGTGTTCGCTGTGAGGAGAGGAGATCACGGACAGCGGCTGTTTGTGTGGGCAACAAGGTTCAAATTGTAGCTCCAGTCACGATATGGAAACCGAAAGGACTTTTCTCACACTTGTCTAGACCTTCCTGGAACGAACCACTGCCCAAACAAATAATCAGCGTTCTGGGAAAGGCCAGCCTGCCGGGCGGTTGGCTTCATTAGAATAATCCTCCAAACATCTTTAACCTGCCTGCCTGTGCCCGTCCTTCAGATGGTGGCAGCCAGGAAACAAACATGGTCTGACTTCAGCAAAAAAATCAACCCTTAGGCACTGAGAGCCACTTATTCATCTTTCTTTAAATGTAAATACATCTACTGCCGTTCAGAAGGAAGGAACATTTTGCATCTTTTTAAACGAAACTGTGTTGAAGCAGTTATCAATAGACCACGTACTGTACAACCTCTTATATTTTAGCTCATTTTTAAAGAGCTTTTAAAAAAGAAATAAATAATTCATGCTAAAATGTCAAGTTTGGAGAAAAAAAAGCATAGAGAAGACCTCAAATCTGCATCATTGTCCAATCAAGCGACGGGAGTTATAAACTAATTCAATGATCTAAATGATCCATTTATTCTATTTTTCAAGTTATATTGTAAAATTATGATAAACTAATGTACAGAATGTCTCAAATTTGAACACTAAGGAACAGCATTTATTACAAAAGTGATTCCAAACATACTGCTTTTCACATTTTTTGAATGCATATCATATTATGTGAAGTGCTCTGCTTCTAAGGATTAACCCGAACATGTGGACGTGTCTTTTCAGCGGATAATGTGCTGTTGTCTGAAGATGGAAAAGACACATTCCTTTGTGACTTTGGACAGTCAGAAAGATTAGATCAGCATGGATTCAGTCCTTATCGAGGTAATTCTAGCAAAGCATCAGAAATCACTGATGAGACCTTTGTTGGACAGTGAATGACCGTGTGTGTGTGTGTGTACATGTGTGTTTTTTTGTGTTCAGATCTGAAGGGGACTGAGACACACATGGCTCCCGAAGTGGCGCGTGGAGAGACACGCTGTGCCAAGGCGGACGTGTGGAGCAGCTGCTGCATGCTTCTGCACATGCTCAGTGGCTGCCAGCCCTGGACCCGCTACTACTCCCGCCCACTCTACCTCAAGGTAACGAAGAACGGACGCGTTTATTAAATGCAGGAGATGCTCCTCTACTAATGCTAGGACAATGTAGTTAAGAAGCCAGGCTTATGTAATTTGCCTCTGTAGCTATAAAGCCAATATCATATGCACTAAAATAAAGAGGGTGTCTTTTTTTGTAGGTCACATTGTTGCGTTTAGAGTCCCACACCACATAAACAAGTCTGTTTGAGAGTACTTTAATGTCTGAAACAGAATATAAGCTTCCATTACTTGCTAACCTAATTTGCCTTGTACCTCTAGAGCATAACTAAAAAGGTCAACTCTGCCCACTAATCATGTCTTAGCATTTCAGATGCATTTAGGGAGAGAAGACAACGGAAGATGTGCAGAATGAAAGAATTTCACATTTAATATCATGACACTGTGTTGCAGATTGCAGAGGAGCCGCCACCGCTGAGGGAGATCCCACCTGACTGCAGGCCTTGTACTGTTGATGTCCTTAAACGGGCTCTGCAGAAAGAGCCCAGCCAAAGAGCCTCAGCCAAATATCTCAGAGTTCAAACGGCTAAAGCACTCAAAGAATGTGAGTGTCTAAAATAACTGTAATATCCAATCTTTAGCAGCCCCTCATTTCTTTATATTTTGGTAGGAAAAATCATTGTTGGTACTGAAACTTGTCGATTAGATTGAAAACAAATGAAAATGAGAACTTTTCCTCAACAATACATGAAAAATACAAGGCAGTCAAAACAAAATGTGAAGAAGCGAGAAGTGGCTTTATAGATGTAGTTTGGTCGCTTTATATCACCATCAAATTCTTATTTTTTCTTTCAGACTTTTCATTTGAAACATTTAATTAGTAAACATGGTCTTAAATACGTTCTTAAAACACATATGCCTCTTTATTTTGGTACTGGTTTGTTTTTTGTTGCTCAGTGCCAAAGAAAATGTTGCACTTTAACCCCCCGAAGACATTGTTTACTGACTGTTGGTCTGTTTTATTGCAGTGGGAGGCCTTCGTAGTCTTGCTAAGGGAGGAGTCTATCAGAAACCATTAGGGAAGCCAGAGAGGCATGACCTTGCCCCCTTCTCCCATAGCTCTGTGCAGCAGTGGATGGGCCCAGGGCAGGAGCGGAGAGGGGGGTTTGGAGGAAAGGTGGGGCCAAAGCCTATGAGCACCAGTGAAGGGGAATTAGAGGAGGTGGGAAATGAGCAGGAGGAGGAGCTGGGGAAAGAAGATGTTAAGGGAAATGAGGGACGTCCTTCTCCAGCTTCAGCACTCTGCACCCACCCTCCATCCGTCGAGCCCAGTGAACTGACTGAGCAGGAGCTCCAGCTGCGCAAACTCGAGAGGGGTCAGTTTCTGTCTGATATGTTGGGTATATGAGGTCAGAAGTTCAAATCCCACCACCACCAGTGGGTTTTTGAGCAAAACCCTGAACCACATGTTGCTCCAGGGGGACTGGCCCTGTAATCTGGAAGTCCAATCTCATAATGGCTCTGCATTCTGTCTTAAAACTAATGTTTAAATAAGTTTAATGTGGAATTTCTCAGGTTATAATAAAGCTCAGCATCACTTCAGTTACAGATTTGCATCCTTATAGAGCTTTCTCAATACAATTCCCATCATGCATTGTTTACACAAATAGTATATTCATTTGGATTCATCCTCAGTTTGAAAATCCAGGCAACATTTGCCATCCGAGCAGCAATGTTAGCTGGCTGGCTTCCTTCTGCATTGTCTGACCCTCAAGTATCCATCTCAAAAGTCTCTCTAAATTTTAAGCTACATCCTCAGAAGGTGGTATTACCACTTTCTGAAGAAAAACATCATGTAGAACATCTTAAACATCTAAAAACATCTTAAAAGCACACTACAGGATGGGTCTTTTGGGTATTAAGGTGTTGACTATGAATTGATAAACTGCTAAGTCTAATGATCAGTCACTTTGGACCATATGAGACTGAAAAGCTGTGTTTCCTCTTCTTTAGATTTCTTTCTGAGCAGTCTGTCTCAGCCTCATTCTGCTGAACTGCAAGAGCAGCTCCTCTCCTGTCTGGGCAGTGACTGCCTCTCCACCAGAGAGCTATGGGACAAAAAGGTAAACTCGCAGACAGTGGAGGTTGATGTGTGGTATGAGGAAATGCAGACACGTTTCTTTGAGCTGATACACTGATATGATCTCAACCATGTTCCGTCACATCAGATTACTCAGAAGAAGTGAATGACAGTAACATGCCTGTTCACTTGAAGTTCAAGTTATTCTGCATTTTGTTGTCCATGGGTGCTACCAGAAAACAGTAGGAGGCTTTCAAAGTAGTCCATCATTTCCTGCAGTGCCTACGCTGTTAAAGGTCATGCCATATTATTTGGTAGCGAGTGATTATTGCAAGATTTACCGTGAAGCATGTGCTTCCTCATACTGTGTTTTACATTCTGCTGACCGCAGTAAACAACTTCTCACACTTCTCTATTCCTTCTTTGACGGGAAAATCTACACTTCCTCAAACTCTCCAAGTCTTTGCATTTTGGCCGATTTTTATGCACAGTTTATTAGCATCATTCATACGGCTCCGTCTGAATGTTTCCTTCGTCTCTTTCAGGATTCGGGCCGCTGGTCTCTCGGACCTGGAGATGACCTCAGCTCAGGAGTGTTCTCTTACAACAGCCAGTCAGATGGCCAGATTTTCAGCATGGACTGGCTGGGTCCTGCCCAACAGCCCGCACCGCGCTGCTTTGAGGGTGAGTGATAGATGCTCTGACCAACCATCTGCCACATATACGTATTTAGAGAATTCAGTCTAACCCAGGGGTTTCCAATCCCATCTAACACACTTGATTTGTCATGTTCACTAATCACCATGCCTGTCATGTTGTGTGTCAGGAGTGGAAAAAGAAAACAAAGCATCTGATCTATGAGACTAGGCGATACAGTCATAGTTTGGACACCTCTGTTGTCTGTTGTGCTGATATTCTAACGTTAAATAATGTCACTGATCCTCTGCGTTTTAAGTATTTTTAGCAAATTGTTTGAGCAGTTTGGTTGATATGTTTCCATTTTCCCCAGTAAGTTCTAAAATGTGCAAAACTCTTTTCTCCTTTGAGGATGTATTGGATAGGCTCCAGCTCCTTAAAATACGTTGCTTAGATCATGGATTGATGGATGGATGGATCATCATTCTTCATTATAATAGCACTTTAATTAGTAAACATAGTTTTTAGTCTTAAATACATTTTTAAAAACATGTCGATAGTATAGTCAGTAAGCGTTTATGACCATATCATGCTAAGGTGCCTTTTCGATCTCTGCAGGGGTGGACGTTTGCATCAGGGATTTCAATGGCCGCTGCTTGCGTATCCGTGAAACGCCCCGGGTAAAAGTGGGCCACATTGCTGTAGGAATCAGTGATCAGGTGAGGAGAGCAAGCAGACCAGCATTAATGAGCTACAATGTGTTGCGTTTGAATACGTGAGGACTAATATTTGTGCTCGTCTCTTGCAGATTTCACAGTGTGTGTTCAGTCTGCAGAGTGAAGATGGTTCTCTGGTGACCCATGATAAGGAAGTGCAAGAAACAGGCCTTTTCCTTCGCTGTGTCCCTGCCCCGAACTGTAGCCACGCTCCCTGCTGTAAGCACGCTGCAGCCTGCAGACACACCTCCTGCTGCAAGACATCATGGAGCTGGAGAATCCGAGATGGGGTGCTGGAAACCAGAGAGCACTGCTGAAGCCAATCCTTTCTCCTCTTTCACTTCTGATCGCTTTTTTCCCCTCATTGCCTCAAACCTGGGCCATTTATTACAACAATTTCAGTTTTATTTTTAACCACTATCTGTGAACTAAAGGATCATCATCATTTCATTTTTAGCTTCTAGAGATCTCCAGCTAAGGAATCATTGAAAAAATATTTTAAAGAGAAACATAAGATCCTCAGAATGTTCTCTTCAGCCTCAGTGCAGCCAATGAGCCAAGACTTTTACTTTTTTATAAAAGCTTTGACCCTGCATATAGACGTCCTGTCCTACCCGGCATCATAACTGTGCCTTAATGTCTACAAACAGCATTTTTATCTGTTCACAAAAAGCATGAGAACATCTTTTTATTCTCATCTATGTTAATGTTGACCTGTCTACAAATTCTTGTGTTTTCAGGGTTTTAAAGTCAAATTACAGATCATATTACGGTTTGGTTTGGAGGCGCAGTCATTTCCAGTTTACCATGTCATAACTTAACCACACCTACGTACGTCTCCTACTAAAGCAACCATGTTTATGACGATGTGTGAGAATAAACCTTGAGATTTTCTACCATTTCCCCGCTGTCTGAATCATTACAGGTTGAAGTGAATTGCTCTGGCAATGTCAGTTAGCAGACAGCACGCACACAGCACGCAAAATCTGTTGAAAAATGACTGTTCTTAGCCGAGTATATGAAACCACCATTTATGGCAGTGAGTACGTTAAAAGAAAAAATGCGAGCAAATGTTTTACTGCAAGGTGTCTAAAGATACAAGGTTTTAGATAAAGGGGTTCCAACCACTCAGCGTTCAGCATCAAACTAATCAGCTGATCACCTGGAATCATCTGCTCCTGTTTCTTCACTGCTTCATGTCTTAAGTTAGACTTTGTTCTGCTTGAAGGTTCAGACGTAGATCACTGTGTGGATTAACCAACACAGAACTATCAACCTGCTCAGGTACAGAGACTGGACTGAACATGAGAGACAACAACACTGTCCTTCAGGAAGATCTGGAGAACTGCTCAGGTACAGAGACTGGACTGAAAATGAGGGACAACAACGCTGTCCTTCAGGAAGATCTGGAGAACTGCTCCTCAAACGTACTATAAGAAAGAGTTTTTAAGAGACATTAGGAGCGTGTTAGGAGCCTGGAGTTGTTTTTTTTTTTTGTTTTTTTTTTTTAAACGAGGCGCAAAGGAGTCAGCCAACCAAAAACATTTTCCATAATTAAAGGCAGATTAAAATAAGCCTGTTTAATTCTACAATAAAATGAATCAATACATAACAGTGCATAACAGTCACATTATTGCATTTAACCATGCTGTTACATGTAGAGGACTGCACTTATTTGCATAAGCAAATATATACATTCCTTCAAATGCATATGAACACTTTTTTTTTATTTGGCACTAATAAAATATCAAAACAAGCACTGCTGAAGTATCTGTAGCCTTATTAATTAAAGCTCCCATCTGTGAACATGGGGCTCGGACTCGTCCGAAGTGGATTTTACTTTTAGGTTCATGAGTCAGTCTCCAAATAACGGTTAAAATTTGAAGATTAAGCAAACAGAAAACTTCTCAGAACAGGCCTCATCTGCTCATGTTCTACAACAGAGTGCAGCACAAAAGGTAAAAACTGATCCCAGCAGTTAACTAATCAAACTGAGACACTAAACATGCTCAGAAGATTTAAAAAAAAAAAAAAAAAAAAAAAATTCCTAAATTTCTAGAAAGTTTGCAAAAAAAAAAAAGAAAAAAAAAAACGTTGAAGTGCTCAAAGTGAAGATGATCTGAAAATGGCCAAAAAATACAGTACTATGCAAAAGTCTTAGGCACTTAAGCAAAAATGTATTTTACAGACTGCAACATATCAACAGGCTTAATTTAACCCAAGATCAATTAAAGTAATAAAGTTCCTAAATAGCTGATAACTTATGCGTTGGTTTTGAGAACACATGAAAAAGTAAATAAAGCCAACCAGAAACTGAACAGGAACCTTTAGTTTTCCTGGGATTCCCCCATGCAGGATTTACATAAGCTGTAGAAAGACATTAACCCATTTCTGACTATATATTTGCATTTTTTTATAATTTTATTGATGAATTAATTAAAAAGATGCTTCCCTACCTAATTAAAACATTTTAAACCTCTTCAAGTGCTTAAAACTGAAGATTTGAAATCAAGTCATTCCTTGACACCCCACAACACGGAGGTGCCAGCAACCCACCACTCACTCAATCACTATTCACTGAAATCCATAAAAACAATTTATTATTTCATATTACGACAAACCAAACGAGTGGTCTCACAGCAAGAAAAAACAGCTTTAGGGCACTGATTGAGTGAAATTCATACATTTATACAAAGGTGTAGAAAAAGATGAAAAAAGTGGTGACCGTATCAAAGGGATTTCATAGTAAAAAGGCCAAGGCACTGTCAACATAAAGAAATAATTAAAAAAAAAAAAAAAAAAAAAAAAGATATTGTATCCAAACAACCAAAAGAAAAAGATGTATATAGATGTATAAAAAGAGTGACTGATGATGACTCCGACTAACCATGGAAAAAAATACAGCTCCGAAAAGACCAGGCTGAAGAGACGAGGTTAAGTGATCCCAGACTGTGTCTATAAACGTGTGCGCGAGTGTTTTGTCTTAAAGAGACATTCCAGACACACAGGGAGGTTGCAGCAAAACAGAATACCAAGATAAGTTTTTTTTTTCCTCCTATCTTTTGTCTAATTCGAGACGACACTCATGGCTGTTTAAAAGCTTTTTAAATGCTGGGAGAGCCTTCAGGGCATAATTGCGTCTTATTTCGGCTCCAAACGCATCTGAGTCATGTATTTATGGGCTGAACCCTTATTAATTGACTCACGGCGAAACCTCGCACTGCCTGAGGCGCCTCCGAGAACCGAGGATTCAAGATTGTCACGCTGGATCTCCTCTCAGCAGTAGCTGCAAACACCCTGTAGTGGTTTGAAATGTGATGCAAATGTTCATTCGCAAAAAAAACAAACAAAAAAAAAAAAAAACAAGTTCTATCACACACAGACATCTCCAGACGTGCTCACTAGAAGGAGGATCAGAAGGTCAAGGTGAATGAGACAATGAACGCATGAGGAAGAGAGAAAAAGAACGAGGGACACAGCGAAGTACCTCCTGAGCCTATTGCTAACAAACCTGCAAATGAAAAAAAGAAAGAAAAAAAAAAGAAGTCACTGAGGTAAATGTGGATTTAAGCACTTCTCGACCCATCGCGGATAGTAAATGATGTTAATGTAACCAAGTCTGTGCAATTTCTATGCATTGAGAGAGGAGGGTGGTTCAAGTAGAATGCATTAAAGTCTCAATTCCTTCAAATATCTAACCTACGTATTCAAGACGGTCATGAAACGAAAAAAATAAATAACTTAAAAAGGCGCCTCATCCAGGCTCTTGCACATCTCTCGGTCCGTGTCTCATGTTCCTTTTCAGTGCATGTGTTACTGAGGTTTGAGTATGTTTTCAAGAAAGGGAATAGGCTCTAAGGGTCAGAGCACACCTGGCCCTCTCTTTCCTCTTCCCTCTTTCTCTTTCTCTCTTTCCTACTGTGACGGAGCAAACCCTCGTCCACCATCTCTGTCAAATTCCTCTGTATGCCCTAGTCTGTCTCTCCTTCTCTCCCCCTTCATCTGTCTCTTCCCTTTATCAGCTGACTAGTCCTCTCTCTCTCTCTCTTTATTAATGCTTTTCCTTCTCTCTCTTCTTTTCACATCTTGCGCATGACCAGCACTGTGGTGAGAACTCCAGCCAGAAAGACGCCGACGGTCTGCCAGGTAGGCGTTCCAAAGTAGGACCGGATTCCTTCCTGAGAGAGAGAGAGAGAGAGAGAGAGAGAGAGAGAGAGAGATTTAGCATTTACACATTGAGAGAAATGATTTTATTTCTTGCTATACATAATATAATATATATAAAGTGAAAAAGTGAAAGTGACTATTAGTCATTGTGAGAACACACAGCACAGCGAACCACAAAGAAATTGGACTTCTGCATTGCACAAACACACACCGTGCAGCAGGGGGCAGCTATGAAAGCGCCCGGGGAGCAGTGACAGGGACGGTACCTTGCTCAAGGGTACCTCAGGGCAACCCACTGGTAAGGGGTTCTTCCGATTCTGTGGCCAACTCTAACCACTAGGCCACCGCTGCCCCATATTATATTATATATTTCGTATATGTATATAAGAAATATTTAACAGTGATTAACACCACATTTTTCCACTAACACTAGCTAACTAACTAGGGACTCGTGGGGTTAAGGGGATTATAAACAGAAATAGATATATCCAAAATCATGAAGTATGGCACCAGATGTGCCTCTTCAGCAAGTAACAAAACCTAAATATAAATAAAAGCTCATTTACCCAGCCTCCCTGTTCCCTGATCCAGTTAATCACATGTTCACGCAGATAATCTACGGTCCAGTTGATGATGGTTCTGATAATGTCGGGAATCTTCGTCAACAGAGCCTAGAAAGAAGAAAAAAAAAAAAAAGGATGATCCAGTAAATGATGATCCATTCGTGCGACCCCAAGACATAAAGCAGCAGAATGTGATCCGACTCTACAGCTATTTCGTCTAAAACGTCACAGAATTGTTGCGCAACATAAAGTGAAGGTGCCGGTGGTGGTCTGGTGGTAGAAAACTCATCTATGGACCAAAAAAGGTTTAAATCTCACCTCCAACACTACCACCATTGGGTTCTGCTCCAGGGGGACTGTCCCGTAATTAGGACACAGAAGTCACTAAGGATAAGAGCGTCTGCAAAACGCCATTAATTTAACGTGACGGTAACGAGGTCTCGGGATAAGTGTGGATTAAAAGGAATTCCACAGAATTTTTGCATTTTCTGCCAAATTAAGACGTAAACAAAGTTATCCAGGGTGGTCCGACATGAAACGCTCCCTTCTAGAGAAACTGTGTCAGAATTTTTCACAGCTGTGGTGAATGGACCCAGATCTTGTTCTGCCCCAAAAAGCACACCTGATGTCTGAGACACTAGGCCCAAGAAAGTCTGACCTTTTGGTTCTGTTAAAAAAAAATGTCGGTTTGACACGTTTATAAAAATTAATGTTTAAATTCACGGATGATTTTTGGGAAACAACAGTCCTATATCTGAGTTATGGACAATGCAATCCCACTTCTTTCACCACCACTGTACATCAAACCACTTCCCTGCTCACTGACTGAACTTTGCAGGAGTTTAGCTTTGACATAAAAACAATGTGCGCTTGATTTTAGAAAAAAATGACATTACAAGCCCTCATTATGTTCCTGTTGGGTATTTTACAGATATTTGTTTGTCAGTTAAAAAACAGCCATAGATGTGCAGATTGTAAAGATAAATAACTGTATTATGTTCACAGAACTGTGCAAAAGTTCAGGGATTTAAAAAGCATGCAATTTGCTCAGTAAGTAATTATTTAATCGGTGAACTTTTATACACTTCAAAATCTTGTTTGACATCCCCCAAAAGTAATACCAGGACAATAAGTTGTTCCTGTTCAGTATTTACAGTGTGATGGCTTGGTGCATGAAGGGGAAGTCTAGAACTAATACTCTTTAAAAGAATTAAAAAATAAATAAATAAATAAAAAGCTAAAAAGCCAACTACAGGAACTGGTTAAAAAATGTAAAAAATTTTAAAAAACACTACACTCATTACTTTTTACTGAATGTATGCTGGTTGGATTTATTCTGATAATGTGTTGCTGGAATTTGCCAGTGCCAACAGTATGAAACACTCAACATTT
This sequence comes from Hepsetus odoe, assembly GCA_017165825.1. Lineage (NCBI taxonomy): Eukaryota > Metazoa > Chordata > Actinopteri > Characiformes > Hepsetidae > Hepsetus > Hepsetus odoe. The sequence continues at coordinate 5,023,140 of CM029384.1, forward strand.
TCCAAAGGTAAACAGTTTTAAAGCACTTAAGCTTTTGCTTAGTACCGTATTTAAACCCAGTCAGAGTATCTATACACATTAACTCTGCACATACAGTAACTGTTAAAGGAACAGGGTTTTTTTTAAGCTAAGGATGTGCATCCTCACCTTGATGACAAGTCGACAGGCAAAGTAGAAAAGGGCAACCACCCTGCCCCAGTTAAACTTGCCATCAGAGAAAATTTCACAAGCAACTTTCACGAAGACATCTTTTGTAGGTTGCAGTGCTGAGTCGTTTATCATGCTGAGAGAGAGAGAGAGAGAAACGGTCACATCCAGAGGTTATGAACACGGCAGAAAGAACAGCCTAAACTGACACCAAAAAGCAGAAAGTATTTGCATAACAAAAAGACTGGCTGTGAAAAAACCTAAAGGCAACAAACATTAACCTCTAATTAAGCCCAAATTTTCTCTGTGGCTAGTGTCGTCAGGTACCAACGACTCAGTGCTGTTTGTGTAATAAAGGTAAAACCGGGACTGGAGCGTCAGACAGAGGATCAGATTTTAAAAACGCACTCATTTTACAGCATTTCATTTATAATTATTGATAGAGATCGGTCAGACAGGACCTTAAATTGGGTCAGATTAACAATAAATATTGATTTATTGATATTTCAGGGAAGCTCTTTGCTCTTTTTTCGACTTTAAATCTCATCTTTTCTAACCTTCCTCGTCCATTTTAACGTTATTAAATGTACCGTTTATCACAATATCACTTATGTTTTTACTTATACCATTGAATTCATTTTAATTAATCAATCATTTAAATTCATTTGTTTAATACATTTTCTTTTATTGTTTATTTCTTAACGCCCATCTTATTTTGAGAAGGCTCATTTAAAAAAAAAAAAAATAATAAAAATAATAATAAAAAGTCACTCTCAATATACCCCGTGTTGAAAAGTAACCCCATTTTTATTGGACGTTTATTTAAGTAGTATTATACAGTTTGGTACAACTCAGGCTAACAGCAGCTAGAGCCTCCCCTTGGATGAATCGATGCGACAGCTGTCTCACCTCTGCAGTTGTACATTGCTGTCCAGCTCATCTCCAATCTGCTGCAGGCACAGTGCAAGTTTCTTATGGCTGGGGTCGCAAAGCTCAGACCCTCCCAGCTGGCTCCTGCTAACCACAACGCTGCTGTGGCGATGAACCCGCTCATAGATAAAGCTACAGGTTAGAGAGAGGGAAGGGTCAGGCTATGGTCCCAGGATGAGGTAAGAAGACAAAGGAAAGCAAAAGAAGGAAAAAATTGGACACTCACTCTTTCAGCAGTGCAGCTCCTAAGTCTAGTAGCTGATCATTGCCGCCGCCTTGGAGAACAGAAAATAACACAGTGAGCGTTGGGGGTGGGGGGGTGGCGGGTGGGTACGAACACAGTCAGAGAAAGAATGAGTCAGATAACTCACCTTTTCTCACGTCACAGCAAAGGTCATATCAAATAAGACTGAGCAATGTGGGAATATTTTATTTTAGCCACAATAAATTACAATATGCTTTTCTGGGCATATTATGATACTGACAGTAATGCTGATCAAATACATAATCATTTTGTGAACTGTTTTTAAGCATCCATTATTACCCATTATATTTCTATCGCTCAGTCCCCAGTCACACCGTGGGCAAACTGTGACAGCAGGTTTTTAAGGTGGTGCTGCAATGCACTTTATCGGCTGCATCTTATCAAACGGCAAAAGATCAAAACGTCACGAACCGTGAAAATATTTAAGCATCCTGATCATCTTTCTCACCATATTGTTTTTTCAGAAATGTGTGTACGAGTGGTGCACAAAAATAACCACGCTGTTTAAAACCACCGGCAAAACAGTATCAGTAGAATTTTCAAGCTAAAAAAAAAAATCTACATCACCCCACTTGACACAAATAAAAACACCAAAACGCCTGGATGGAAACATGAGGCCACACAGCGATTCAAATGTTTAGTTTCACTTTCTTTGTAGCCAAAAGAAAATGACGAAAAATTAGACCACAACAGTTTCCACTGTTAAATGCTTTGAGTCATCGCTGACTAGAAGTAGTTCCTTGTTTTTCTTTATTTTATTTTTAAACAGCACTTCACTCACTAAACAAGATAGTCTAGTGCTGCTGACATTCAGTTAAAATAAAACACCTAAATGGTAAAAGTCAAAGTTACACTTTCACAAGAAGTTTTTAGAGAGTAAAATGTTTCTGTTTCCACTAAGATGTACAGCTATGACTCCACGTTTTCTCTGAGGTCAGACAGGGTGTTTGGAAAGGGTTAGCAATATAATAATGAAAAAAAAACAGATCATGATACCAAATGACATTTTTAATCGTTTCACAATGTGTTGACAATGTCTAGACTACATGTATTAGTACGCTTTAGACGGTCTACCTCTAGTTATTGGTCTCGACACAGATCTCAGTGATATCCCTTCATACAGGTTCTACTTGCTAGTTCATCACAGGTTTAACAATCAGATTAAATCTATATAACAAGGTGAAACCAAGGCATGGTGCCCATTATGACTTTAAAAATACGTTATTAAAACACGAGTTCAGAACTTGTACCGTTTTACAGTCATCACCGAGACGTCCAAAATCTACCAACATGTTACTGTTGTTAAAGAATACAATTCTGAACACATCATTCTTGATGAAAGATCATGTTAATGTCATAAACCATGATAAATAGTCATTTATAACAACACAGGCATTTCCTGGACCCCATCCTCCCACAACCCTGGCAAATTTCTACAGATAACATAAAGCAAATGTGTGAGGCTAAATGATTCCTTTCTTAAATACTGCCTACAGCTGAGTTGGGACAGTCGCATAAAAGACACACAGTGTGATCTCTTTATTTAGCGAGAGAAGAGAGTGTTCTCCCACCGAAATCTGCTCATAATGTTTACGTGACAACCCTTGTCATTGCGAGGTCAAAGCACAGCAGACAATGAACCACATTGAAATTGGACCTCTGCTTTTAACCCATGCACACTCAAACGCCGTGGGCAGCTATTGAAAGTGCCCGGGGAGCAGTGATGGGGAAGGCACAACCAGGGCAACCTATTGGGAAGGGGTTCGAATCCCCGATCCTCCGATCATGTGGCCAACGCCCTAACCGCTAGGCCACCGCTGCCCCTGATGTTTGGCTGATGTTTGTTATGAAACTGAAACTTAGTGCAAGCAGCGATGCCTTCTCACTTCCAGCTACCCGCTGCCCTGAAGTAGTTTCTTTAATTAGAAATTAAAAGCATATCACTGGGATTTCAATGGTACGAGACCAGACTGAAAGGATGAGATTGTGTTATGAGTCAACAATAATCAGAAAAGTTTCTTCTTTAAAATAATGAGATATGAAAAACTGCTTTACTTGAATTACTTTCATTTTCCGGAGGATAACCTTAAAACATACGAATATAAATCAATAACACAGGCTTTAGAGGTATAGCCGAGAGGTTTGGCAGGGTTATGGCTTCAACATATTTAAAAACAGCTGTTTTGTTTTTTTTTAACACAGGTCATTTTTACAGACTGATGTGATATAGAGTTAATGGATATCTGATCAGGTCAAACATGGTTAAAATCAGCCACTACTTTAAATAATATCGAGTTAGGAAGGGATTAAAAACAGAAGAGAGCCGAACAATGATTAATTCTTAGAAAATTAAAGAAAGCCCAGGGCTCTCAGTTTCCCAAACGAGCCTAAACAAAGTGAGATGGATGACGTCACCCCTTGCCTCCAAAAACAACTCCATCACCAGCTCAGCCCAACTACACCAAACGCCTAAACCTGCTCTAAACCCAAACCCCCTGCTGTTTGAACAGCACACCGGTCTGATCCTTATCCTCGGTGAGTTTTGTGAGCACTCCTCACACTGCTGTTAGCGAGCTTTAGCCAAGTTTGTTAGCCAAACGGCTAACAGGAGTTAGCCCCCGCTCGCAGAACGGCGGTAATTCTCTCAAATTTCTGAGTCGTGTTCGTCCGCCACAGTTGTACTTTAAAGGCACGGCCCTCGCAATGTGTCCACCCGAAGGACCGTGCCAGACACGACGTTTAAAGCCATTTTTCTCGCCACTTACCCGCATCGCCTTCTCCCTGCGCCGCCATACTAGTCTGGAAAATATGTTTTTGCGCCGGACTTCCGCCCCAAGTGACGTAGTTTGTTTGGGGCAGGAAAGGGCGTGGCCTCATTCCCTTCCCCCTGCTGGTCTTTCTTCTTCAGAGACACGGAGTAAGGAAGTATATGGGCACAGTAACGTGCACAGTATTTTTCTAGGGCCAGAAAGTTATATATGACATGACATTTACCCCAGATGACAGTTACAACCCATGTACCTGACATGGGGCAGTAGTGGCCTAGTGATGAGGGACTGGGCCACAGGATCGGAAGATTGTGGGTTCAAACCCCTCACCAGTAGGTTGCCCTGAGGTACCCTTGAGCAAGGTACTGTCCCTGTCACTGCTGCACGGTGTTTGCATGGGTTAAACGCAGAGGTCCAATTTCGTTGTAGTTCATGCTGTGCTGTGACCTCGCAAGAGTAGTCACTTTCATGTAATCCACACACACAAAGAAAACAAATCAATCTTAAATGAAGACATGTATAGTGAAGTGGAATGACACAGGGAACTAGTATTGAAAAAAAGGCATGCAAAGCCAATAAAACAGCTGAAATCCTGATCCCTATCATTGCAAATTAATTTCAGTTGGTTAAGTCTATTCTGTTCTATTCTAGAAAAGGTAACTGAGTCCTATAAAAAGGTTATTTTCAACCTTATTGTTGCAAAACATACTGAAGGCGTTGGATAGAGATGTAGGGCAAAGTTTGTGAACTGGCCATTGAGCATCCTTGAAGTGGACCATAATCCAGAAGTGGAAAGAACATCATTTCACCATAAACAGGCCACGACCAAGATTCATCGCAAGATTCCTGACAGAGGAGTCAAAAGAATAATCATAAAAGTTGTTCAAGATCCAAGAATCACTCCTGGAGAGGTTTGGAAAAACCTGGAATTTGCAGGTTTAAAGAAAACAATAATTAATGCACTCAACCGACATGGCCTCTCTGCACGCTTACTGCGCAAGACTCCACTGTTGAAGAAAAAGCATGTTATAGCTTGTTTAAAGTTTGCTGCATAACATTTGGATATGCCTTGAAAATACTGGGGGAACATAGTCTGGTCAGATGAGATCAAATTTGAACCCTTTGGAGGTCACTGCACACACCATATTTTGAGGAGAAATAGCACTGCACGTCACCCCCAAAACACCATGCCAACGATAAAGTTTAGAGGTGAAAACTTCATGGTTTGGAGATGTTTTTCAGCATATAGTGGCTGGCAGATGGATGGATGAATGGAGAAATGTACCAGGACATTTTTAATAAGAATCTGCAGCCATCTACCAGGATGCTTAAGATGAAACGATGGTGGATATTTCAGCAAGACAATGATCCCATAACACACATCCAAGGAAACTCAACTGGTTTCAGAGGGGGGGGAATGAAGCTGCTAGAATGGCCCAATCAAAAAAACGACTTGAATCCAGTTGAAAATCTATGGAAATAACTGAAGATCAGAGCTCATAGAAGAGGAACCTTCAAGATTTGAAGACAGTTCGTGCAGAAGAATGGGCCAAAATCACACGTGAGCAATGCCTCCTTATAGGAGGCGTCGTGAAGCTTTCATTACCAACAAAGGCTTTTCTACTGAGCCTTAAATATTTCACTAAGCAAGTTACCTACTTGTTCCTGTGTCATTCCCCTTTACTACACAACATGATTTATGGACTGATTTGTTTTCATTTCTTTGTGTGGATTACTTTTTGTCTGGGTTGTTACTGACATCTGGTTTAAATTTCATGCTCTATTAGAAATATATGTACTGAGGAAAAACATTGATATGTTCAATACTTATTTTCCCTACGGTAGGAAAAGTATAGATTTAAAATCATGGTGGACAATTAGAATCAAAGACTAAGTGACTTAGGAAGTTTCTGAATTAAGGGCTTTGGGCCGAGATGGGAAGTAATGAAGTATAAATACTGTGTTACTGTAGTCGAGTTTATTATAGACTATAGAAGCAAAACACATGAAACATACAGGTTATATAAAATGCAAAACTTCAGACAGTATTTTTAATGCTAACAGATAGTAGCCATGTTTGAAGAAAGAAAAAATGTTCCAGATTGAACTGTCTGAAGTGGAGCAGCCCTCTGGTACAAGTGATCAGGTTTGAGTAGCAGGAAAAACACAATACGAACAAAAAGAATTACAAGAGAATACAGTACGGAGTCGGCCACCCACCACGATGGGAGATGAATGCGTAATGCATAATTTTGATGCATGAATAAGAATTTAATCATTTTTATTTATATGCCAGATACATTCTGGGAACCTGCTCCCAGGTTGATCCTTATATCAGCAGAGTTTTCTTTCTAGTAATGTGACACAGCCAGTGATACAAATAGCCAATGATACAAACTCCCTGCTCATAATGCGCTTCTCGTCCTCTTTCTTGTTGTCCTAGTCCTGCTCACAGACCAAGCTGGCAAGGAATGATCTCATCCAAAGTGGACAAGAAGCAACATAACCAAAGCTTCATGGTCCTTTTCGGTCCTAGTTGGGCCATAAGTGCAGTGACTCACCTGCTTGGATTACTCTGGGTGACATTACCAGCAGGGTCCACCCATGTTCCCATGGTCCTATTTTTTCCAGTATCCTACATTCCCAGGTGCTTCCCATTACATCAGCTCTTAAATATGAAGCCTCAGTTTGGTGAAGCCCAAGGAAAAGGTTCCTTAAATGCTTTGAGTATGAGATGGATTAACAATGTAACAAGTTGGGCGAATGTTTTTGAGCCAGTAATGCCTAAAAATGAGTGATACGCAAACATTTTTTGTCATCTACTGAAAAAAAACTTAACCTTAAAAAACACCCTTAAAATGATGGCAAAATGACACACATTAATAGTAGAAGTACAGACTCTTGTGTAACATCTGGTAAAAACAGAAGTACTGATTCAGCCTCTTTACTCAGAAGAATAAAAAAAAATCCAGACTCTGGAAGGTACTCGGAGCATTCTGAATTCAGTTTACGAAAAGTGAACTGAATCTCATGCATGAAGCTTACAGCATTTCAACTTCAACTCCAGTAAAACAGTCTAATAGCTTCACTGTTTCACTTTCCTTCATGTTTCTACTCGTTCTGCTGTCACATATCGTACTCAGCACACACCTTCTCTCCGCAGTCAGGTATCCTCCAAGTTTTGGCTTGTTTCGTTCTTTCGTCCCTCATTTTATGTCTTTTGTCCATGTTTGCACAGATGGACACATTGAAGGGTCATTTTGCTCTGTTTTGTTCATTTAGAGTGAAATGGACCAAAAAAACAATAAAGTAAGTTAGAAAATGTAGGGGAAAAAAGTTTAAAATACAGAAATGTGTGATAATATCTAGTCAGTCAGTCATTTTCTGGGCCGCTTGTCCTAATTAGGGGCAGCGGTGGCCTAGCGGTTAGGGCGTTAGCCGCATGATCGGAGGATCGGGGGTTGATTTTGGCTCAGTAGAAACCCCTTCCCAATAGGTTGCCCTGAGGTACTCTTGAGCAAGGTACCGTCCCCATCACTGCTCCCCGGGCGCTTTCAATAGCTGCCCACTGCTGCACGGGTTTGAGTGTGCATGGGTAAAATGCAGAGGTCCAATTTCGTTGTGGTTCATGTGTGCTGTGCCGTGACCTCGCAATGACAAGGGTAGTCACTTTCACTTTCACTAATTAGGGTCATGGGGCGGGGGGGGGTGCTTGAGTCCATCACAGCTCACACAGAGCAGAGGACGGGGACACACCCTGGACAGGTCACCAGCCTGTCGCAGGGAGGAGCGAACTGACGGGCACGGTACCTTGCTCAAGGGTTGTGATAATATCTAGAAACCTAAAACTGAAAATAAATAATTAAGTACAGAAAACTCTTCTTAAGTACATTAAGAAAGTATTTGTAATTTACTTCCCATCTCTGCCTAGGGCCCCAGTTTAAAAAAACTTCAGTACATTAAGTCACAGCACACAGTTCACAACAAATTGCTTCTCTGCATTTGATCCAGGGGCAGCGGTGGCCTAGTGGTTAGGGTGTTGGCCACATGATCGGAGGATCATGTGGCCAATAGGTTGCCCTGAGGTACCCTTGAGCAAGGTGCCGTCCCCGTCCTGCTCCTCCCTGTGATGGGCTGGCGACCTGTCCAGGGTGTGTCCCCCGTCCTCATCCCCTGTGTGCGCTGGGTTGGACACCAGCACTCCCCCGCGACCCCGTTTGGGACAAGCGGCAGAAAATGGATGGATGGATGGATGGACGGATGGATGCATTTGATCCATTCACCTTATTGGAGCACGGGGCAGCCATACACCCAGCGCCCAGGGAGCAGTTTTTGGGACAGATGGCTCAAGGGCATTTCTGAGAAACCTACTGGTCCATGACTCAAACTCATGACCTTCTGATTACGGGTCAAGTCTCTCACCAAAAGGCCGCCACTGCCCTGAAAGCACGGTTCATATGACAATTCTGGTTTAAAAGGTTGACAACAAGCTCTCTTTTTTTATTTTGAAGCTTCACAATCAAGTAGTCTGCTTTCAGAAAAGGGGGAGGAAAAAATAATGCTCTACTCACACTTTAAATCTGCAGAAACTACATGTGTTTCTGTTCAACCTTTCACGGAAAGAGGAAGACGTGTAGTTCTTCTAATGTGTTCCAGAGAAAGAGAAAAGAGGGAGGAGAAAATTATGCTTCACTCAAACTTTAAATCTGCAAAAACTGGTTTATGTTCAGCTTTTCACTGAAAGAGGAAAACTCAATGGATGTGTAGCTGTTCAAGAAGCCTTGATTCAGGAAAAGAAAAAAAAAAGAAAAAGAAATAAACCTTTGCTGAATGTTTGATTTGGTTTTAAATGATGAGTTAATTCAACGGTGAGGAGCACAAAATGTTACCAACTTCAAAACTTATGGGATATTCATAAGTTTCTGCAGAAAAACTGAAAACAAGTCATCAGATTTTTTTTCTTTTATTTTATTTTAATCTTTTATTATCCCACAAATGGGAAATTTGGGCATTACAGGGCTCTTACAAAGGTGACAGATGTACAGAAAAAAGAAAAGAAAAATATATAAAAATATAAAGAATGAGGAAACAAGGCACATATAAGGATTCAATGAGTTTTAACTTATTTAACCAACAGCACCTGCTAGGTTTAGTTTCAGTTTTACTGGATCTGCATTCAAGAATAATTAATTTCCTGAAAAACACCACATTATTAACAACAGAATGCCCCTTTTATCTTTGATTGTTTCCAGGGTCTTAAAACAATACCTCAATTATACATTAATACCATAATCTCTTTGAAATGTAGTTTTTAAGTCAGGAAAACTGGGACTTGTTTGTTTCAAGGCCTGAGATTTTAATTCGATTTAAGCCCCATAATAAGGGTGGGGCACTGGGCAAAAGTTGCTCAGTTTTGAAACATTGCACAGTGGCAGCACCTGCTGGTTGAGTCAGTATAAAATGAAAAAAAAAAAGTGAAAGTGACAACCCTTGTCATTGCGAGGTCACAGCACAGCACACAGTGAACCACAACGAAATTGGACCTCTGCATTTAACCCATGCAGCAGGGGGCAGCTATTGAAAGCACCCAGGGAGCAGTGACGAGGACGGTACCTTGCTCAAAGGTACCTCAGGGTAACCTACTGGTGAGGGAATCAAACCCACAATCTTCCGATGCAGGGGCAACGGTGGCCTAGTGGTGAGGGAGTTTGCCCCGCATCGGAAGATTGTGGGTTCGATTCCCTCACAAGTAGGTTGCCCTGAGGTACCCCTGAGCAAGGTACCATTCCCGTCACTGCTCCCCGGGCGCTTTTAATAGCTGCCCACTGCTGCACGGTGTTTGTGTGCATGGGTTAAAAGCAGAGGTCCAATTTCGTTGTGGTTCATGGTGTGCAGTGCTGTGACCTCGCAATGACAAGGGTTGTCACTTTCACTTTCTTTCACTTTCAACTCCCTAACCACTAGGCCACCGCTGCCCACAGTGTTTGGAATAAAACAGTTAAAGCAGAACAGCTTGGGCCCACTGTCAGCCAATGTACACATCCACGCCATAATGATTTGCAAACACTGAGTTGGTTATGGGTGCTTCTTTCTATCTGGTTCCCTCATACATACCTCTAGTATGCAATCAACCCCCCACTACGAGGTATGTGAGAGGATGGTCTGATGAGTCTAGCATGGCACTCAGGGACTGTTTTGAAACCACAGACTGGGAGGCGCTGTGCAGCCCACATGGAGAGGACATCGACAGCTTAACAGTCTGCATAACTGACTACATCACCTTCTGTGTGGAGAACACTGTACCGACCAGGAGAGTACGGTGTTACTCCAATAATAAACCATGGCTGACCCCTGATCTGAAAGCTCTGCTGAAGCAGAAGTCAAGAGCCTTCAGATCAGGAGATAAGGAGGCAATGAGAACAGCTCAGAAGGAGCTGAAAAGAGAGATAAGGAGGGGGAAGGACAGATACAGAGAGAGGCTGGAGGAGCAGCTCAAACTAAACAACATCAGAGGTGTGTGGAGAGGATTGAACACCATTACTGGTAGGAGCACAGTGAGTAGGGGAGGCCCAGAGTCTGGAGATAAGGACTGGGCTAATAGTGTAAATCTGTTCTTCAACAGGTTTGACTCAGGAATCTGCCCCTCACCCCATCGCTCGTCACATGCCAGTGCCCCTTCACACCTCCTGCAAACTCAACGGCACCTCCTTCACACCTCTCTGCAACCCCTACCAGGATATCAGCTGCGTTTCCTTTTATTCTCTCCTCCTTCAACCCCTTTCCTCCCCTGAGGAATCTACTGCCCTTCTGCTACCCTACTACCAGATGTTCTAGTTCTCACCACACGATAGTTTTCCATCACAGCTGACCAGGTGCGGTGTCAGCTGAGGAAGTTGAAGCACAGGAAAGCCACAGGTCCAGATGGCATCAGCTCAGCCTGTTGAGGATCAGCAGATCAACTCTGTGAGGTTATCAATTACATCTTTAACCTCAGCCTCAGCCTGGTTGTGTCCTCTATTCTGGAGACCTCATGCCTCGTTCCAGTCCCCAAGACGTCACCCAAGGAGCCAAACCACTCTGCACCTGCTGCCCTATCAACCTGATAAAGGCTATGGAGAGGATCATCCTTCATCACCTTCACCACTGGTCAGGAGGGACCTGACCGCTGCAGTTTGCATACCAGCGCACATTGGGGTGGATGACGTTGTCATCTACCTGTTTATCGGGGCCCTCACTCACCTGGAGAGTGCCAAGAGCACTGTGGAGAGTCGTTTCTGACTTTTTCCAGTGCTTTCAACACGATCCGGCCTTCAGTTCTGAGGGGAAGCTGGGAGGGAGTGGGTGTGACCATCACATGACTGAGTGGGATTATTATCATCTCACCAATAGACCCTGGGTATGGAATTCCAGGACTCAGTGTGTCTGAGGTGGTGGTCTGCAGCACTGGAGCCCCACAAAGGAACAGTCCTCACCCTTCCTCTCAAATTAAAAATGGGTAGACTTCAAATTCAACACGGACACCTGTCACCTGCAGAAGTTCTCAGACGACACCGCTATTGTTGGTCGTGTGTCGGAGGGGAATGAGCAGAATACAGGGGCTCATCAGGGACTTCGTAAGATTGCGCAATCAAAAACCATCTGCGCATCAATGCCAGTTAAAGACGAAGGAGCTGGTGATTGACTTTCTAGGAAGTCACCCCCTCAGCATAATCGGGTGGGATGCATCCAGGTTTGTGCATTGAACCAGTGAGGAGTATTAAATACCTGGGTGTCTACATCAACAATAAACTGACTGGTCCACTAACACTACTGCTCTGGTACAAAAGGGGCCTGGAGTCGCTCACCTGCTATACGCTGAGGTCCTTTGAGTAAAACAAATGATCTCATGAGACGATTTCATATGGACACTGTGGTAGCTGCCGGCTGTTTTTTACGCTGTGGTCTGCCGGCGTGGGAAGAGTCGAGTGAGGACAGAGGAAACTAAACAACTGGTCAAGAGGCCTGTCCGGACTGCCCGCTCAAGTCCATCGAGCAGGTAGGGGAGGAGAGGATGTTATCCAAACTAACATCCATCATGGACAACACCTGCCACCCACTACACAAGACTGTAGGAGCACTGAGCAGCTCGTTCAGCAGCAGACTCTTACACCCACAGTGTGAGAAAGAACGCTACCGCAGGTCATTCCACCTGCTGAATAAAGACTCCCACAACCATCATAACATTTCCTCATTGCTTGTTTATTATTATATATTATGTTATACTTCATACTATTAATGTATATTATTATTATTATTAATTGCATGTATATTATATTATTATTCTTTATTATTCTTTTATTATTATTATTATTACTACTACTACTTTTTATTATTATTACATTTATTATTTATTATTACATTATATATTCATATTTTGCTGTTATTTATATTTTTGTTACTTGTTATTTATATGTATAATTCATTCAAACTTTGAATTATTACTGTATATTACTCTTGTAGATATGTATATGTATATACATATAGATATATATAGATAGATAATTTTATTATTATTATTTATTTATAGTCTTCACTGTTCTCCTGTACTTGTTCCTGTTCCTCTTTCTATATCTTATATATTTTTTTCTTTTCTTGTCTGTACACTTGTCTTTTTTATAAGAGCCCTGTAATGTTCAAATTATCAGATAAAAGATCACTCTCTCTACTTCACTCTACTCTACTCTACTCTACTCTACTTCTTTCAACTGATTATATTAAGTTAAACACATCTTTTAAGAACCTGGCAACAGTCATTCATATTTTTAAAAACTATTTTTTTTTATTCGTAGCATGACCTAGTTATCTCAATCCCAGACCAGCAGGTTGCCCTGAGGTACCCTTCAGCAAGGTACCGTCCCCATCACTGCTCCCCGGCACTTTAAAATAGCTGCCCCCTGCTGCAGGGTGTGGGTGAAAAGCAGAGGCTGAATTTCTTTGTGCTGCGCCGTGTTTCACAATGACACTTTCACTTTCACTTCACATGTTCAGATACTTTTAAAAACTGCATTCAGTTGTCTGTAAACAAACATCTCATGAGGACATTTAATGACACTGTGGTAGCGTCGGCTGTTTTCTACGCTGTGGTCTGCTGGTGTGGAAGAGTTGCAGAGAGGGACAGAGGGAAACTAAATTAACTGGTCAAGAGGGCCAGCTCTGTCCTGACTGCCCGCCCAAGTCCACTCGAGCAGGTAGGGGAGAGGTTACGTTATCCAAACCAACATCCATCATGGACAACACCCCACCCCTACACGACTGAGCCGAGCACTGAGCAGCTCGCTCAGCAGCAGACTCTTACACCCGCAGTGTAAGAAGGAGCTACCGCAGGTCATTCCTACCTGCAGCAATAAGACTCCACAACTCATCAACATTACATTACATTGCTTGTTTATTATTATATATTATGTTATATCATATACACACACGTATATTAATGTATATTGTTATTGTATTGTACAGTACATATTATTAATATTATTATTATTAGACTTATATCACACTACTTGTTTATTTATATATATTTATAATTTATTTAAAACCTATTTATTATCGTATATTACTGTGTACTGTATATTTGGTCACATAATTCTTCCTGTAGATATGTATATGCATCTTGGTAATATAGTATATATGCATATATATTTATATTTATATATTTATATAGATAGATAATTTATTATTATAGCTCCTGTACTTTTCTCCTTTCTCCTGTACTTGTTCCTCTTTTCCTTATACCTCATTTTTATAAATCTTTTTTCTATTCTTTCTTTACATCTGTCACTTTTATAAGAGCCCTGTAATGCCCAAATTTCCCATTCTGGTGGGATAATAAAAGATTACTCTACTCTACTCTACTGTTCTGTCTTGGCTTGTTTTGTCAGTCAGTTGTAATCTTCTTTTACTGTCTTCTTATTCTTTTAATTGGTTTTTATGCCTTTATCTGTTTGTTTTATTTACTTTTATTTCTTTAAAAATATCTTTTATATTTTTTTATATTTTATTTTGCAGCACTTTGCGCTGTACTTTGTACTATTATTAAATAAAGTGGCATTTCACTTTAATTACAGTCACTGTCTTACAGTTCTAAGGGTATTTCGAGTTTCCGGTTTTTTTACTAGCGTTTTGAAAACAAACGGAAGTGAGAAATAACGAAAAGATAAAATGAGAAAGCCCAATCATCAATATTAAAAGGTTGCTTTTTTTATATAAAAACAATAAAAAGCAATGAGCCATCTATGCGAAGTATATGTTGATTTTGTTTGCAGATTTAACAAACCGTTTTTTTTTTTAAATAAAAGTCCCTAATTGAGGCGCCGCCTTACTGTTTGCGACACATCCGGTCAGAGCCCTTCTTCCTCCCGTCGCGCGCATGCGTAGTTCTCTTTTCTACTCGTTTGGTGAAGATGGCGGATGCTCAGGTATTACTAGGGGAGCAGCGTGGGATTGTAAAACCGATACATTTACATTAATCTGTCGGTTAATGTTGCGTTTTTCGACACATAAGACGATTTAAGGTGATATTTGCGCGAAAACGACGCTTTTTAGAGGCCTTGTTGATCTGTTTCGCGATATATTTTACCTTGTCGGTGAGCGGCGTGTGTGAGGCCTAGTTGTGCTCAAGACTTCATTCTCTTAACGGTTTAGAGACAGAGATTTATAGTTTCATAAAACAGTTACAGAGCAACACAACAACTGCTTGGTTACCTTGCTCGGTAGATTAATCTTTGTTTGTGTGTTAGTGGTTCACTCCGCCACATGGCCGCACTGTGTGTGTGTGTGTGTCCATTTGGGATCTGCAGCCTGTACATCGAGCTGTTTCAAGCCAGTTTGCAAAAGATTGTAAACATAGCTTTATTGTACAGTTTTGATCGCATCAAAGATCACTGGAATTCTTTTCGAAAGCCTTAGGAAATACCTTTCTGTTAAATCACATCATTTATTCTGGCCTGATGTCTCTTTTAAAAGAGCATCTCAAGTCATGTTTAACAGGGTTTGCTGCATTGTGTGATCATGATGAACTTACTTTGCATGCTGGGATGCATAGATTTGATCTTGGAGATACCTTGGTAGAGCTTGTGGGATTTCACCACTAATTGTTTTAGGCTGATTGTTTGCTTAATGTCAAAATAACCCTAAAGTTTATGGAACTGCCATAGTACTGGTTCATTCTCTGTTCTAGCAGAAAGCAATTATGTATTGCTAAAATATCTAGAAGTTTGATTTATCTTCATATTACACACCCCTTAATGTGATCTCTTGGCCTCGTGTAAAGATAACGAAATGTCTTCTACACTTTCAGCTGCAAATGATGCTTTTTCTCACGATGGTCTTCCAAGCCTTTGTTGCTTTGACGACAGTGCCTAAAAGGCTCCACTGATGCAGCCTCTGAGAAAATGGTCCCCAATGTTGACCTTTTTCCACAGTTATGACTAAAGCAATTGTCTCTCAACAGAACGAGAGGTCGTACCAGAAACAGCCCACTATCTTCCAAAACAAAAAGCGAGTTTTGGTTGCTGAAGGAGGTGGCAAGGAAAAGCTCCCCACGTTACCACAGGAATGTTGGTTTTAATAAAACCCCTAGAGAGGTGAGCACATGCAAGTCTTTTCTCATGATGGTCTTCATAGGTTATCTGTGGTTTTGAGATGGTTCATGGTTGAGCTGATTTTTATTTTGTGCATCCAAGAACTTTCGTCGTGAAGTGACAGTTAACCGTTTATGTTGTGGTTGACTTGCAGGCTATTGACGGCACTTACATTGATAAAAAATGCCCATTTACTGGCGACGTCTCCATCAGAGGCCGCATTCTGTCTGGTAAGGCCACTGTCCATGCTTTCTGATTTTTAATTTTTTAAATGCATGTTGTGGTTCTTGCTGGGATGCACATGATGTCTTTCTCACGATGGTCTTCCAAGCCCTTGGGGTTTTGACGAAAGTGCCTTATGGCTTTACTGAAGCTTCCGGTTACCACTTTTTGGCTGTTCCCTCTGCAGGTTTATAGGCTTTAGACATTTTTTTGGAATAGTTTTCCCAAGTTTTAATTAATTCTTTGTGTTGACTTTGCTCTGTAGGCGTGGTGACCAAGATGAAGATGCAGAGGACTATTGTGATCAGACGTGACTATTTGCATTATATCCGCAAATACAACCGTTTTGAGAAGAGGCACAAGAACATGTCTGTCCACCTCTCTCCCTGCTTCAGGTGAACTAACGGAAAGAACTAATTATCATGTGCTGTTATTAGTTGTGTATCTTATCCTGACAAAGCTGCATATGATGCTTATTCACTACTTATCTTCCAAGTCTTTGAGGCTCTGACGAGAACGCCTAATGGCTTTACTGATGCAGCTGTTCCTTAAGAACAGTCATGGTGTTTTTATTTCTCCAGTGCCAAGAATTGTATGCTTAAAGTTTGTCATTTTATGCGATATGACTGTTAAAATCCAAATCCACTTATGACAATTTCCATTGTGGTTTGTTTGAGTGAATCTTGAACAGGTTTTACAATTTAAAACTTTTTTTTATTTATCACCCCCCTTCCCCATCTTCAGGGATGTATCTGTTGGTGACATCGTTACCGTGGGAGAGTGCAGGCCTCTTAGCAAGACGGTGAGGTTCAACGTCCTGAAGGTCACCAAAGCAGCAGGCGCCAAGAAACAGTTCCAGAAGTTCTAAAGTGTTTTTTACCTGAACCATTCTGGTTTCCACTGTATTGTCTGGAGGGATGCAAATAAAACATCTGCGAATTTTGTCAAGTTGTTGGTTGATTTGATTTTAGAGGATAAACTGGTCCTGGAACAAAATTGCAAAGGATCAAACTTGCTCAGCCCTCATACTTGTGTAGCATGGTTCAAAAAGAGTTCTAATGTAAATGGAAGAAAGAAATGATGCCAGGACAAGTAGACACTTGGGTTCCCAGCTGGCACTCGTCTTTAATGTACAGTTGGAGGTGCAAAGTGACTTGTCATTGTGAGTACACACGGCTTAGCACGCAGTGCAGTTGGGCCTCTGCAGCAGGGGGCAGCTATAAAAGCACCTGGGGAGCAGTGATGGGGTCAGCATTTCTGCTCAAGGAATTAACTTATGTGGTAAGGTGGGTTTGGAACACACCTGATCCTGTGGCCAACTCCCTAACCTCTAGGCTGTTATTTGATTATATAATGTTATTTAAATGTTTAGATAAAGCAACGGGTGTGTTTCTCAATCCTTCCCAAAGCCCCAAAACACTGCTTTTGAGGGGCTATAATAGTGCAGGCTGTTTTCTTTTCCCAGTTATCTTTGGAGCAGTGCTGGCCTAGTGTTTAGGGAAAAGGCTGCTGGATCAGAAGGTCTTGGGTTTGAATTCCAGACCAGTTGGTTGATCTGAGGTACCCTAGAAGGTACTGTCCCATCACTGCTCCCCAGGTGCTGGAGATACCTGCCCACTGCTTTCAGAAATAATTTTTCACCTTTATACTACGACTTAATGCAGAAAGCATATTAATAGGACCCTGTATACATTACAGGCCAGGGTATATATGTGTGTGGGTGTATACAAACTGCCTGTCCGAAAAAATGTCTTTAACAAAGAAAATGGGTAAGAGCCTCCCAGTGGATAATTACTGCAGAGATTGTTTCAGCTGCAACAACTTATTTAACCCAAACTGATGCGGTGAGTAGCTTCTCATTACTTAAACAACCATGTCGGAAGAAACAGCCTGTGGTCGTGGAAGAGATGTTCATCTGTTTCAGAAGGTCAAAATTATTGGCATCAAGCAAAGAGAACATCTAAGGAGATAGCTGAAACCACTAAAACTGGGTGAAGAACTGTCCAACGCATTATTAAAAACTGGAGGGATAGTGGATAATGGGGAACCATCATCTTCACAGAAGAAATGCAGTTGGAAAAAATCTTGAATCACTAAAGCAACAGCAGACCTCATGGCTGTGTTCAATAGGGAAAGTAAGAGTTTTTCCACTCCCACACTGTGAAGGAACTGAACGGATTGGGACTAAACAGCTGTGGAGCCTTAAGAACACCACTGATCAGTGAGGCTAATCACAAAAAAAGGTTTCAATGAGCTCGGGAGCATAAAGACCTGACTCTGGAGCAGTGGAAGAAGGTCATGTGTCTGATGAGTCCAGATTGACCCTGTCCCAGAGTGATGGGGCATCAGGGTAAGAAGAGAGGCGCATGAAGTGATGCCCCATCATGCCTAGTGACTATCTCTGCTCGCTTCCGTGGGGCCAGTGCTATGATCTGGTGCTGCAGTTGGTCAGGTTGAGGTTCAGCAACGTTATGTGACCGAAGAATGAGGTCACCTGACCACCTGAATATACTGAATGACAGGTTATTCCTTCAGTGAACTTCTTCCCTGATGACACGAGCAGATTCCAGATGACAACGCCAGGATTCATCAGCTCAGATCGTGAAACAGTGGTTCAGCGAGCAGAGACATCTTCACACATGGATTGGCCACCTCAGAGTCCAGACCCCCTTGAGCATCTTTGGGATGTGCTGGAGTTTATGCAGCGGTCCAACTCTCATTTATTTATTTATATCTCTAAAATAAATGTAACTGACTGGGTTGAGAAGGTAAAGTAAGAATATACATTTTAAGTACAATTTAAAATGGCATTAGTTCCAGCAGAACGGCACCACTGTGTTTCACTGCAGAACAGCACATTCTCTCCTGCCTTCATCAGTTCCTCCAAATCACTCCAGTTCACTTTAGTCCATCAACAAGCCATGAAATCCATCTTGAACACTCCAGTGTGTGTTTGGCCCACAGTGTCTCTTTTAATCATTGACTGCACAAAGTAAAAGGAGCTCTTACACAAAGTGAAAGTCGGTCACTAAAGACACACCTGATTGCTATTATTATTATTTGTAGTTGTAGTAGTGCTTATTATCACTGTTATTATTTATACCACTGCGATGGGCTGGCGACCTGTCCAGGGTGTGTCCCCCGTCCTCGTCCTGTGTGCTGGGTTGGACACCAGCACTCCCCAGCGACCCCGTTTGGGACAAGTGGCAGAAAATGGATGGATGGATGGATGGATGATTTATACCACTTTTGATATTAAGAAGCCCATACATTTTTCAAAAACGTCCATTTCAGTTCTTTTCACACTGTAGTTTACAATTAAACCTTTCTCAACTCAGGAGGCTGTGGTGTAGGGTGGTGGTGGTCCAGTGGTGGGTACTTGCCTATGGACCTCTGGCTCAAGAGGTCCCAGGTTCCAATCCCACCTCTGGCACTACCACCACTGGGTCCCTGAGCAAGACCCTTAACCCTGAAGTGTTCCAGGGGGACTGTCCCTGTAATTAGGACATGAAGTCACTCTGGATAAGAGCGTCTGCTAAATGCCGTAAATGTAAACGAGGCTGTGAGTGTATTCATGATCTGGGCAGGATGTGTGCACGCTACGTTCAGGATTTGTACAGCCTGTGTGCAGGATTTGTATGGGACTCCAGGTTCGGATCTGTGTGCGGGATCTAGCAGTATGTGTAGGATCTGTGCAGTATGTGTGCAGTATGTGTAGGATGCGTGCAGTATCTGTGCAGTATGTGTAAGATCTGCGCAGTATGTGTGCAGTATGTGTAGGATCTGCGCAGTATGTGTGCAGTATGTGTAGGATCTGCGCAGTATGTGTGCAGTATGTGTAAGATCTGCGCAGTATGTGTGCAGTATGTGTAAGATCTGCGCAGTATGTGTGCAGCAGTATGTGTAGGATCTGCGCAGTATGTGTGCAGTATGTGTAAGATCTGCGCAGGCTGTGTGCAGTTCCAGCAGGCTGCCACCAGGAGGCGCCACCGGGACTGAAGGCCTGACATCAGCGTGGCGAAACGCGGCAGTGCGTGAGCAGAGTCAGAGCCCAGCTGAGGCTCGGCGGAGAGCCTGAGCCTCAGATTTGGGCTTTCATGCCGTCCACCGGTAAAAGTGCAAGCGCTTGGGAGACTCGGCTTTGATATCGCGATTATAAAGTGTAAACCGGAGTAAAAAGCCATGACGGCCGCGGTGAGTGGAGAGACAGGCTGTAGCACCGCCTGCTAGCCATGCTAACAGCTGCGCAGCATACAGCTAATCTCAGTCCTCTCTCTCTCTGTCTCTCTCTCTCTCTCTCTCTCTCTGTCTCTCTCTGTCTCTCTCTGTCTCTGTCTCTCTCTCTCTCTCCCTTGCCCTCTCTCTCTCTCTCTTGTCTCTCTTTGTCCCTTCTGCTCTCTCTCTCTCTCTCTCTCTCTCTCTCTCTGTCTCTCTCTCTCTCCCTCTCTCTCAGTCTCCTCTCTCTCTCTCTCTCTGTCTCTCTCTCTCTCTGCCTCTCTCTCTCTCTCTCTCTGGGTCTCTCTCTCTGTCTCTTCTCTCTCTCTGTCTCTCTCTCTCTCTCTGTCTCTCTCTCTCTGTCTCTCTCTCTCTCTCTGTCTCTGTCTCTCTCTCTGTCTCTCTCTCTCTCTCTCTCTCAATTTCCAGGCTTGCAACAAGAAGTGGAGCGGCCTTTTCAGCGTTGGGGACGATTTCGATGATGAAGTGAGTTGGAGGGTCACACTTGAGCTGTTTGTTTGTTTTTGTTTGTTTGTTTGTTTGTTTACTTGCTGCCCTTGACAGTCTCTCCTGTAGCCCAGTGTCTTCCAGTCTAATCCTGGGGGTGATTTACCAAGATTTCCCAGTTAGCCACATTACATTATCCTTAGATCTGAGGACTGTCCGATAGGAAAAGAGGTGAAGAGTGTTTCTATTGGACGGTCCTCAGATTTAAGCCATTGGATAGGCTTGATTTGGGGCTTAAACTGAGAAATCCCACTTTGTGAGCCCCAGGATGGGCCAGTGTTACAGGATCTATCGTTATAATAAACTGAATAACGGTGCCTTAATGAGCGTCTCATTATTAATGAGCGCTTCACCCTGCTCCAGCAACCTGATCTCCACCTCGGGACGTGTTTAGTATGGAGCTGAACAGAGAGGAGCCGTTTTAAAGTCCTAGGTTTGGCCTGATGCTAGACTAAAGCAGCATTTCTATCATGACTGACGCTGCAGTTCATTTCACGATTAGGTTTAATCTGTCTCTCCATCCGTCCTCTGAGCGTCTTCTTCTGAGCAGGGTGTGTCGGGGACTGTCCCAGCGCACAGGGCAGAAAAACATCCCGCGCAGGGTGTCGGTCCATTGCAGGGCAGGTTTAACCCACACAAACGGTGCCTTGTAAGGGAGTTCGCTAGAACACACCTGATACAGTTTAGCAGCTTATCATGCCTTGATTGGTTGAGTCAGGTGTGTTTAATGTAGCTCTCTGTTGCAGTCTTTTCTATACTGATTGGCTGTGGCTGCAGGGTTTCAGTTCAAGCAAGTAGAAGTTCTCCTGACCTGATCTAAACAGCTGGGTTCAGTCTTCGAACCACGGATCAGCTGAACTCTCCTGCTTGGTTGAGTTTAGCTGTTTCCCTCGGGATCAGTCGAGTTGTTCTGATTCTGATAAAACCTTCAGCTTCACTGGCCCTTCTTGGAAAAGACTGGACACTCCTGCTCCAGCGTGGGCACTTTTTACAGTTTGACGGTAGAAATCGTGGTGTTTTTACCCCAGTATGAATGAGAGAAGTAGAATGTAAAAGCTACACGTAGTAATCCTGGAGTGAAAGTGCAGTGTGGTGTTTTTACTTTCTGAAAGTAATAACTTGAGGGGTTTTAATAAAAGAAGAATCTGCCGTGTGCATCTTTTCAGAGTCTGACATTAACAATCATGGAGGAATTTTAATCCAGTATAAATCTGTTGCCGGATGCTTTGTGTATCACTGTACAATAGGATTTGTTGGAAGCTGATTGGACAGCCGCATCCGGACCCCCTTCTGCATCAAGATCTACTGCAGAACCAGCGGCTGCACCACTGCAGGGATCAGCTGCTGTCCACGCCCGCACAGCACCGCAATGCTCCATCGGTCCGTCAGCCGGCTGGTGGGACAGTACTACAGGGCCAGGCTTTTCGGGATCACTTGCCCCTCCTGAAGCGTGCTCTGTTAGAGGTTTAAGGAGTATTTCCCATCCAAACTCCTCATCTCCCTCTCTCTCTGCTCCTCACCAACCCACTGCTTCTCTTCGAGCACCTCTGGGAGGCTCAAATTCTGTTTCATCCCTGCATCCTCCTCCTGCCCAATCAAACCCTCCACCTACTGAACACCCTACCCTCCCTCTGGATGACTTTGACGAGTGGGACGTGGATCTGGAGGAGCTGGATGAGAGTCTCTTTCACAAAGCCTCCGGGCAACGGCCTGCTTCCCTAATGGACACGGACACAGAAAGCATGTCTCCAGCTAAGTGGATGAGATCAGCCGCCGCAGAAGAATGCAGTCCAGTTGTGCCTCCTCTTAGAGGGTTCTGCACTTCTGCTCCTACGCTTAGACCCCCACAGACAGCTATCAGGGCCCCGTGCCCCAACACTTTTACCCCACGAGGTAACGTACCCTCTTCTCATCGACTGCACAAAGTTATGCAAACACAATAAGGCAATTATGTTCCTGGAAACTGTGGTTACTCTGTGCTGTGCAATATGTCAGACATGGGACTTGTCCAGGATAGTTTTGTTTGATGATGCTTCTACAGGTGGAGGTGAGGTGGGGCGGGGTTGTTGAAAGGTTTTGGAGATTGGTAGCAGAATGTAGTCGGCTTGGTTACAGCCAGTGAGTAAAATTAGGCTGCACTCCTGAGCAGGGTACGTTACAGTGGGGCGGCGTTGGCCTAGTGGTGAGGGAGTTGATCCCAGATCTGAAGATTGTGGGTTTGATTCCCTCACCACTAGGTTGCCCTGTGGTACCCTTGAGCATGGTACCGTCCCGTCACTGCTCCCCAGGAGCTTTCAATAGCTGCCCCCTGCCTCACGTGTGAGAGATTGTGAAACGCAGCACAACGAAATTCAATGATGAGGGTAGTCACTTTCACTTTCAAATGTTGCTGAGAAAACGGTGTCCAATGAGCAACGGAGCAAGCAGTGGCTTAGTGGGCCTTCAGGATTGGAAGATCATGGGTTCGAGTCCCAGACCAGTAGGTTGCCCTTAGGTACTGTCCCCATCACTGTTCCCCGGCACTTTCAATGGCTGTGTGTGTGTATTGGACTTGAATGCAGGAGCAGCATTTCATTGTGGTTCGCTGTGCTGTGTATTCGCAGTAACAAGTTGTTACTTTCACTTCACTTTAATTTGTTTGGGCATAAAATGAGCCCCAGAACGCATTACTGAAGCAACTTATTTTGATTCAACTGAAAGTTTAGTTGAATGAATTGGTTTGTTGAATCACAAACATTTTGGTTCATTAAAAGAAAACTCATCTGGAAGCTCTGAGATGAAAATGTTGAGTTTGAGAAAATTACTTTTTGTTGAAATAAAGAAAAGTTGGGGGTGGGGGTCATCTCATTTATTAAATACTGTTAACAATCACAATTGGATATTTCCCCCAAATTGCTCATCTGTAGTGATTGGTTGAAATACAGTCTGATCAGTATTGAAAGGGCCAGCGTTTGCATTAATTATTCACAAACAATATTATTTTGGGCAGCTTCCCCTCAAAATCCTTACCAGCCCTTTGTAAGGAGCTCTTCAGCCTGCCGTTTCTCCAGTCCGGGACCTGTGAGAGACTCCCCTGAATTGCAGAGAGGGGTAGTTACTCCGAGAGCACCACAGCGGCGCCCAGATTCCCTCTTCCCTGCTGTATCTCCTGCCCCATCTCAGACGCGTACACCCCGCCCACTCCATACACCTGTTCTGACCAATCACCTGGTCCAGCTGGTATCCGCAGCCAATAAGACGCCTCAGAGACCACGGAGAGATGGGGTTCGATCCAAAACGCGACGTTTTCCTGGGCCAGCGGGGGCTTTGCCTCAGCAGGTAAGTCCTCCTGCTAAGTGTGTCCTTTAACTTGAGCACTGTTGGACTAGTTAGTCAAGATCAGATTGGTGGTGGGTTAGAATATCTGTCATTTCCACAATCTCCCACAAACCGAAAAGGTCGATCAGATGACCTTTTTTGCTTTTAAGTATGAGGTATATCTACACAGGGATGCTTTTACGGCGGGAGCTCTGCGTTCAGATCTCTATCGTCTCAGCTTTAGAATCTCCCAAGATAAATTTAATCCAGCTTAAACAGAGCTTCAGTTGTTGTTTGTACCTTCTAATGGCTGCAGTGTCTTTCTGATAACGCGCTTTTGTTTATCAAGGAAAACAACATACTCAAATTCGCAAACAGTGCAGTGTCTTGGGGCAGAAGGATTTAATTTTTCTCCGTTAAATAAGCTCGCTCGTAAAACTGTTTTTGTGTCTCGTATCGCAGACCGGTGGACAAAATCTAGATGACATTGTTGTGACAGTGCCGCAGACGCCCGCACATGGAGCTGTGGCTCGCCTGCGAAATGAGGTAATAAACGCTGAACCTGTAAAAACCCCCCTCGGTTGTCAGATTTAGGCAGAAAGATTACACTGTTGTTGTTGTTGGGGTATGAGTTTTATTCACTTGAAAGCAACTCAACTTTTTGCTTGGGTACAAAACTAAAGAAGCCAAGTTTAAACAAAACTTTGCCCCATTTATGGAAAGGGGGGAATTATGTACAGTAGATTTTTGGATATACCATTGATTGTACCTAGATAGCACTACGTATGGCAGCAGTGGTCTAGGGGTTAAGGACTAGGTCCCAGGACCAGAAGGTTTTGGGTTTGAATTCCAGATCAGTAGGCTTTCTTGAGGTACCCTTGAGCAAGGTACTGTCCCCATCACTGCTCCCAATAGCTTTCAATAGCTGCTCCCTGCTGCACGGTGTGTGTGGGTGAAAAGCAGAGGTCGAACAAATGGTCACTTTTCATGAGCTTTCACTCAAGAAATGGTTTGGCCAAACTTTTTTTTTTTTTTTTTCTTTCTCCCCATACAAGTGGATGATCATTCAGAGGGTTCTAGCTTTGATTTCTACGTTTGCATTTTCTGCTCCTTTCTATGTGGGTTTTCCCTCAAATCCTAAAGAAATGCATGTCAGGTAGATTGGAGATGCTAAATTGTCCCCTAGGTGCAAGTGTTTGTCTTTGAGTCTGCTCTTCAAAGGACCAGCACACTCTGCAGGTTGCACTATACTCCTTTCTTGCGCTGTGATGCGTTTAATGTCTAGTTATTAAAATAATGTATCGTTTTTAGCACCAAGAGGCACGCCTTCTTCCATCCGGCTGACTGAGTGTGCCTGTTTGCGTGTAAACAGGTCCCAAGTTCCCAAGTGAGTGAAGAAGAGGAGTTCAGTGGTGGTCCGTGGGCAGCAATGAAGGTTGAAATGGGATTGGACGAGAGGAACCCTTCCTGTTTCCTGCATTCGTACAGCATCGTTATGGTTCTGCGTAAAGTAAGGAGAATATTTAAAACCTAAGTTTATTTCCTGACTGGTTAATGTGCAAAAATACTGCTCCTCCATTGTATGCAGTATGTATTTATTTATTTATTTATTTATTTATTTATTATTTATTTTTTTCCTCTTCCCAGTATCTATATTTAGGTTCCTGGGGTATGGTCCCATGGGCTGTCCTGTTTGGATCCATAAATAAATGTTTCCCTTGTGCAATTCATGCGTAGAGGGGCGCCGCTAGGCTGTAATCAAGACTGAGCAGTCTTAAATTAAAACGATTATTAAAAACACCATCCGTCCTCTTAATGCAGCCGTTAAAATTTTAATGTGTTTTTTCGACACGCCATAACGAACTACTTCTAATGGCTGACGCATATTCATTATTCATGTGTTACTTCATCAGCCTTCTAGAAGCTTTAAGGTTGTGGGGGGTCTTGTTTCATTGTTTTGTTATTCTGATGAGTTTTCTTTGTGTAATATCTGCTGTGGGCTTTACCCTTCTCCCTTCTCCCAGGCTGCGCTGCGACAGCTGGTGAAGAATAAGGTTCCTAACATGGCAGTGGTTTTGAAGAGCATCTTGCACACACACGCTGATGCCAAAGCAGTGTTCAGGGATCCCACAGGTAAGGCCACTTCCTGAGGGTTAATAGTATCGTTTAGAATCCATTTAAACGGATGAATATTGCAACAAACCCAGTCTGAAATGGCACACAGTCACAGAGCACCGTCCTGTATGTCGTCATCTGAATTCCGAAAGGATGAAAATCGGGGGGGGGTTTGGGAATTTGTCATTCCTAGTCAACACTGGTGATCAGCTGGCTGTTTACCAACGTGTATCGCACGTTTCTTGTTTTTCCCCTTTTATTTTAATTCCCTCTTTGTTTGATTTTTATCTAGATTTTCGTTTTCCTTTCTTCATTCATGTCTTAATGAAGAAAATGAGTGCACAGTATCAACAGAGAACATGCTTCTGCAAATTTGGATCATCACAATCTATTTGGTGGATCTTGCACAAAATTATTAAATCATAAAATGTGGCCTGTATGATAGTTCTTAAACTTCCTGTTTGGCTTGAAGGAAGCTTCTGCTTCAGGGCAGTGGTGGCCTGGTGCTTAGGGAGTTGTCTCCAGGATCAGAAGGTCATGGGTTCGATTCCCAAACCAGTAGGTTGCTCTGAGGTATCGGTGGGCAAGGTACCATCCCCATCACTGCTCCCAGGGTGCTTTGATGAACTTTGAAAACTTTCTGAATGCACTGTATCTGTTTTCAATGAGTGGATTAGCTCTCTTGCTCTTTTTGTGTGTAGTTGTTTTTATTTATAATATAAATCGCTGTCCAATCTCTAGGTGAGATGCAGGGTACTGTTCACCGTCGCTTGCTGGAGGACCGGCAAGGAGAGCTGAAGCCTGGCGTTGTGCTGCTCCTCAAACAAGTAATGTAGCCACTGTTCCAAACACACATGGTGGGCCAGATGCCATTTTTATTAGGAATGTGCAATATGGAATTTTTCAGGCAAAACCTTGTACTGGCTCGTGTAAAGAAAGTAGTAATTTACTTTTTTCAAACGGTAAAAAAGCAAATACAGACCACAACCTTTAGGATTTGGAAACCATGCTTAAGGTTTTAGTAACTGAAATCATTTTAAGTGCCGAATCATCTTAATATTGTAACTCTTTTTGTTGTACTCTGTCATGCTGCTAACATTGTCACGCAGTAAAGCATGAATAATAATGAACCGTGAATATTGGCTATGAATAGTTAATGAAAATCAGGTGAGTAGGTGCTTGCATGTTTATAGGAAACGTTGGATACTCACTTTAAATTCTGTTCGGCTTTAACGGAAGGTAAAATGAGAGGCGCCCTCTCGTGCCCCCTCTTTCATGCCTTTATTCTGCTCTGTCCTGGCGTAGGTTGGTGTGTTCTCACCCTCTCACCGGAACCACTATCTGAACGTAACGGCCAACAACTTGCTCAAAATCTACTCCTCTGACGGAGCCATCCATACATCCTCCCAGCTCTCTCAACCTACACTGGTTTGTGTCCCGGTTTAAATTATGGGAATGATGCTGAATGTGAAGACACATGCTGCAAAGATCATCATTTATGATGCGGTTACAATTTCCAGCCATTTTCTTTTTGTCTAGCGTTTGTTCGGTCTGAAGAATTACATGGAAGTGTGGTCAGCATGGAAATATGATTTTTATTTCTTTTTTTCTTCTCTATTGTTCTAAAGTAGGTCTTGTTCATCTCTGTTTTTGTGGAATGAGTGTCTGAATGGGTATTTGTGGATTTCAGCAGTGTGAGCCCTCCAGGCCCGTAGCGGGCCCTGTGTCTCAGATGGAGTTGCATTTTGATGATGATGATGAGCAGGAAGAAGCCCAGAGCACTACATTGGCTAACCGTGCAGCTCCTGTCTGTGTGGTCGTCCAGCCTTCAGAGCTGGAGGCCTCGGAGGACGCCCAGTGGGGTGCAGGTAGGGTGTTGAGTTGAACTGGATAATTTATTACATATTCATCACTGTAAATAAACATTCATAATTGGCTCCAGAAAATGGGGGGGGGGGGAAAGCAGTGCTGGAGTATTTGATCAAAGAGTTTTAAAGCAACAAAGCTTCAAGAACTTTAGGACAAAAAGGCTGTAACATTTAAATTCACATTGCATTCGTTTGTGGGCTGGATTCACTGACCGGGATTAAGTCTATTCGTGGGCTGTTTCGCTTTCAGTGATAACACTTCATTTAAAATCCTGCCATAAAAGACTGCTTAATCTCTATCCAGGACAATGAGACACTGTTGTATTTAAAATTAAGGCAAATGGATTAAAGGTTTTGAACTATAGAAGCTCTAGAGAAATGATATGTGCAGGATATGGATATCTTTCAAACATTTAATCTTTGTACTAAAGTAATGCTTGTGTGTTTGTCTTGCAGATGATCTTGATGAGCTTCTTGGGGAGTTACCTGTTTAGTTAAACCGCCTCTAACAGTAACCAAGACTCCTGACCTTTACCAATAGCCCAAAGTCTTCAACGTTGCCCTTCATTCATTTTGTGCGTTGTAAAATATGTATATAATCACTGTACAAACTCATCTACAGGGGATGAATAAATCTTTAAGATGAATTTTTTCCTTTCTTTTTTTCCTCATACTGCAACTGTCAAATTCAAATCATGGTGAGAGTCACTCTCTACAACACCCAAACATTACCATTAGGTACTAATTGCATGGGGAATGTCACACAGGTGCGTGTTTGGGGGCTTTACACTACATCAGGTAGTCTTAAATTTAATGGAGCATAATTTGAGACATTGGCTTGATCCCCTCATGCAACTTTTGAAGTAGTTTTCTGGAGACACGGCGGGATGACTTAAGGAATGGGGTTTTTCTGGGCAGCGGTGTCCTGGCGGTTAGGGACTAGGCCCTATGATCGGAAAATCGTGGATTCAAATCCCAAACCAGTATGTTGCCCTGAGATACCCTTGAGCAAGGTACCGTCCTCATCAATGCTTCCCGGATGCATTTAATAGCTGCCCCCTCCTGCACAAGTGTTTATGGGATAAAAGCAGAGGCTGCATTTTGTTGTGGTTCACCGTGTTGTGCTGTGATTTACTGACAGGTTGTCCCTTTCAGTTTCTTCAAATTTAAGGGGCTCATCACAGATAAATATCTACAATATTTAAATGGTTTTTTTTTTGTTCTTACCAGTAGGTTGCCCTAAGGTACCCTTGAGCAAGGTACCGTCCCCGTCACTGCTCCCCGGGTGCTTTCAATAGCTGCTCCCTGCTGCACGGTGCCTTGCTGTGACTGTGTGTCACTTTCACTTTCAGTTCCCAATGTAACATCGCATCGCTACTGTAAATCTGAAATTGACCAAAACTGCCAAATTGTCTGATATTATTTGTAAAATCACTTGGGTATTTGGGCTATTGGAGCTGTGAACATGCGTAGCTCTAATCTTTCATGTTAAAATTACAGAGTGTCTCAGCCTGGGCTGGTTTTTGAATGAAGCACAGCCAATCAGAACAGATCTCATTTGTGTTTACCACTCTTAAAGGTACAGTTACCGCTTTATAAAGTGATGGAGGGAATTTAGGATTGAGTTGTTAAAAGGGTTTTTTTTTTTTTTTTTTTTTTGTCGTCCATCAACCTATTAAAAGTGAACACCTGGAAGAAGGAAAATGCACGTATGGGATCTTTAAAGCTTGCGCTTTTGGATATGTCGAGCGAAGGGTGCTGAGTTTCGCCCAGTGCTGTATTTGTATTATCTTGCACGTTTTTTATATCCTTCTACATCTCTCATCTCTTTCTCACCATCTCCGACACTCTTGTTACTTTTCTCTCTCTTGATCCTACTTGCCCCTCCTTCCCTGAAGTCATTGTGTGTCCTAATTATCTCCAGCTGAGGCTTATTCCCCCGAAGTCATTATGAAGTTATGAAAGTGTAATTACTTATTCAATCTTCACAAGCATATCTGGGCGTCAGTGTTTTATTAATGATTTGAGAGAACGTCATGTCTCCTCTCTGCCTGTTTTGTCCTTTCGGTTACATGCCTGGTCTCATGGGTAGAACTTGAAGGAGAGAGTGTGTGTTTCTCTGAAGTTTGGAGTCTTCTGAGGGACCGTGGGGAGTTGTGGGTGGAGATAAATCCTTCTGAAGTGCTGCCAGATGGCAGAGGTGGGCTGTGAATTCAGATTATTCAATTCTGTTTTTGTGTCTCAGTGATGGTTCTGACAGGCCACGAATGGTAAAATGATAGCGTTTTGGGGTGTTTGTAGGATTGTTAACAAGATGATCCACATCCAACAACTGTATTTCATAAATACCGAACTTGTGTAATCGACTGCTGGTTGTAGTATTGATCAGAGGAGCTACAAAGCATTTCCCCTATCGTTGCTTATTTCCCAGTGATAAACTTACAAATGTCCAGGGTGTTTCTCTTCCTTTGTCCCTATCAATGCTGGGATAGGCTCTTGCACTGCGGTGACGCTGGTCAAAATGAGATGATGGATGGATGGGCTTTTATCCATGCTTTAGCAGAGCCTTTCCTCAACTACAGGGAAATTAGGGGTCAAGAAACTACTGCTCACATTTAAATGTTCAAACCCTGATGTGTACTGTTCCCTAACGGCTGTCAATCACTGTTGCACTTCAGTACATGAACAGATCAAGAGAAGCTCAAAAAAAGCTGTGTAAAGCTCCAATGTCTGTTAAAAGCATGTCTGTGCTTCAAAAGTATTATAACAGGTTTTGAAACTGGATAAATACAGGTTTATGAAGCAGATCTTTTTTCAAACATCTTCATATAAATGCTAAAAGATGGTGTGATGATTCTGGGACAGGCAGGGAAGCAAGGTTTGGACATGTACAGAGGAGAGACAGTATATCGGAGCCGCATGTTGAAGATGGTCCTGGCAAGCTGGCAGGACCAAGGGGAAGAGGAAGTTTATGGATGGAGGAGGTCGGTGTGGAAGAGGAAGATGCAGGGACCGGGAAGAAATGGAAACGATTACCTGCTGCGGTGACCCCTTAATGGGAGCAGCTGAAAGGAAAAGAAGTGGAAGAAGGTGGGATTCCTGAAAAAAAGCCCTACAAATGTGTAGTTACAATTCATTTCTATCTAGCATGGAATCATTAGCCTAAACTGGAGCTCAGACTTAGAAATAGTAAACAAACAGTTTACTAAAATCTTCTACGGAGCAGATTTATTTTTCTTCGTCTTTGGCACTAGGGCCCATAATACCCCGTTTG
Organism: Hepsetus odoe; assembly: GCA_017165825.1. NCBI lineage: Eukaryota > Metazoa > Chordata > Actinopteri > Characiformes > Hepsetidae > Hepsetus > Hepsetus odoe. Next base: position 5,054,366 of record CM029384.1, read on the forward strand.
TATCAAATTAGCATGTTCTTGAACCGTTATGTGGATCTCCTGCCATGTTACCCTCCAGCTGTTCACAACGACAGCATGTAGTGACACACTTTCCCATTTTAATTTGTGCTAAATTCTTAACTGAGCTTCCGTAGGCTTTGTCTTTGAATAGCGATGCCGTCCTTGAACTTGGGTTTCGCGCCTCAGAGCTCAGCAGAGGATCCGGGGCCAGGCAGAAAGGATCAAACTCTAATCTTGGCAGCATGTTTTCAGAAGCTTCATCTTAGAAGAAGAAGAATGTATTTGGTCTTGTGTGAGACCCAGAGGAGGCCTAATCTGTGTTTAAACTGCACTCATTAGCCCTGCTGAAGAAGCAGAGGGACCCAGCCTGAGATGCCTCATTAAATCATTAGCAGGCTGGAAGGCCTGCAGCTGCCAGGAATATCAAAGATTTTCACAGTGAGTCTCCAAGGCCTGACGTGAGAGAAAATGAAAACTAGGTCTAAGACCAAGACAACTTGGTAGATTCTGCTCCATGATGCTTTTCTGAACTGAAAAACACTTTCTCCTCTAGATCTGTTCACCTGAAAGTAAAAGAGAAGAAAAAGAAAGACACCTTATGTCAGAGTTCAGAGTTAAACTGCAGAACCCCTTTATTTACAGCCATTTCAGTTTTTTCCAAAGTGATTCTATGAATTCATGAGTTCTTTCCTTTTTCTGAGTCAAAAAATATCAAGACTTTGCAGATATATCGGTTCCGTTTTCATCATCAAAACTTGACCCAAAATCAGTAACATTTTTAAATCAGTAAGGTTCGCGTTGTTGCCTCACCGTGAGAAGGTTCTGGGTTCGGCATTTGATTGTTCAGATTGTTTGAGGATCTCTCTGGATTCTTCTTACAGCACACAGACATGCATGCAATTTTGGAAATATTAAATTGTCCCTCAAGTGTAAGTATGTACTTGAGGAGAACCTGGAGAGATGGAGATATGTGCTAGAGAGGAGAAGAATGAAAGTGAGTAGGACAAAGAGAATCCATGAGTGTGAACGAAAGGGAGGGAAGTGGAGTGGTTAGGATGCAGGGAGAAGAGGTGGTGAAGGTGGAGGCATTAAAATACTTGATCAACAGTTGAGAGTAACGGTGAGTGTGGAAGAGGGTGGAGAAAAGACCCATTGAAGGCAAAGTTAGAGAAGCAAGGTTTCTGCCAGCTGGAGCTGCCAGGAAAGAGGAAAAGAGGAAGACCAAGGAGGAGGAGGTTTATGGATGTGATGAGAGAGGACATGCAGGTGGTTGGGTTGAAGGAGGAAGATGCAGAGAACAAAAAGAAATGGAAACAGATGATCCACTGTGGCGACTGCTAAACGGAAGCAGCTGATAGAAGAAAAAGAAGAGGTGTAAGTGTGTCCATCTGTTGTATGACTGACTGACAACCTGTCCAGGGTGTTTGTTCACATTTGCCCCTTTTTGCTTATACTCTTGAGAGTAGCACTGTCAGCTTTCAGTGAGAAGGTCCTGGGTTTGATTCCCAGGCGGGGCAGTCGGGGTCCTTTCTGTGTGGGAGCTCTGGTTTTCTCCTGCCATCCATTGACATGCACATCAAATAGAATGGAGAAGCTTAATTGCCTCCTAGGTGTGTTTGTGTGTCTGCCCTGCAATGGACTGACGACCTGTCCAGGGTGTGTCCCCGCCTTTTGCTCTGTGAGAGCTGGGATAGACTCCAGCGTTCAGGACATCAGGACTCTGAGTGAGTGGGTGCTCATACTTTCTGGAGATTTCATGGTTTCTCCAGCCTTGCTGTTCCTTTTTCAAAGTTGATATTTCAACAGTGCAGTTCATATTCCAGACACAAGGGGGAGACTGCTGCTCACCTGACAAGGGGGCACAGTTGTGAAAGCTCTCTCCTCAGTTTATTCAGTCATAGCAACACAACACCTAAGCTGTGCAGGCCAGTGCCAAGCAGACCTGTATTACTACTGGTAACATTGGAAACAGGCTTGTGGGTGGACAGTTCACCTATTAAAAAATGAAACGCGTAAATATGAAGCACCTTTTTTGAAAGAACCTCCTCTTAATGGACATTTTGTTCCCAGTCTGATGTGTCCCTACCAGGAGCCACTTAGGAACTTTCATTATTTTAGGAGTATCTATACCATCACATCTATAAGCATGACCTTAACACAGTTTTTCAGCATGTATTGCCGTCCATATCATGGAAAAATAATAATAGGTTAAAACACTAAGCTGTAGTTTCAGATTACACCGTTTACTCGTATGTCCACTCACACTGTGCGAGTTTGTCCGGTCGATTGCTTCCGAGCTGTTGTTGCTCCAAGATTTCTGGATGCTTGGAGACGGCCCAGCGGGGTAGACAGATCATGAACTGATCTGAAGGAAAGGCTGCAACAGGTTTGGTTCTGATAGTGATAATGTACTACTATCCTTTACATTTCATGGAGCTGATTTAGTTGTACTATGTGGGGAATGTGAAGCTGAGATCCAGTTACTGCTGTTGAATGCTTGTGATGATGCTCCTCTCTCAGAAGTCTCCTACATGTTTCATTCATGCTGTTTGGGCTTTTGGTTGCTGTTGATGCTCTGCACTGAATACAGACAGCATCGGCAGACCCATCTCTTCTTCTGTCTGATGCTTCCCCCGTAGCCATCCCGGAAAAACCAAGTTTTATGCCTGTCCTTGTCCCTTAGCAACACCGACATGCGCTGTTGTGTAATCACAGGCCCATTTCACGTGATTGAGTGCAGATGCACTTTTTGTACGTTGTTGCGCCTGTGATGTGCATCCTAATGGAAGTATGGCTGCCATATGGTCTGCTCTTGTTTTCAGTGCAGTGTGGAAAAAGCGGTGGAGCTCAGTGAATGTCCTGGAGGGCAGCAGTTGGACTGTCAAACATTTTAGCACATCAGTTTATATCCAGGTTCAGAACTTCTATTAAGCAAGCAGGTCAACCAACTACTGCCCTGCAGGACGTTCAGGAAATCCAACAGCTGGACTCTTTGACCCTCTTGGACCTGAGTTCACCCCCCTGATGCTTGTCCTTTTGGGGGACAAAGGCATGTAAATGATGGGCTGAGATAAACTGGGGCAGCGGTGGCCTAGTGGTCAGGGACGGAGCCCCAGGATCAGCAAGCCGTGGGTTCGAATCGCAGACCAGTAGGTTGCCCTGAGGTACCCTTGAGCAAGGTACCATCCCCATCACTGCTCCCTGGGCTCTTTCAATATCTGCCCCCTGCTGCATGGTGTGTGTGGGTGAAACGCAGAGGTTGAATTTCATTGTGGTTCACTGTGTGCTGTGCCGTGTTTCACAATGTCAACAATAATCACTTTCACTTTTTTCACCTTGCAAGCTTCATTGTTTCATTCCTGCCCTTTCTTTCACTTTTGAGTTTTTATGGGCCTTTTTAAAAATTTTTTTTTATAGTATGCATGCCACGTCATATTTGTGAGACAGCCTGTGAATTCCAGTTGCGATAAAAGAAATAGCGTAAGGGTGTAAAACCTTTATTGAACAGATTACTTGCTCAGGGGGCTGGCTGTTGTCCTCCAGACAGATTTCACTTCTTCAGAGCTTAAGTGAAGCAGCTGCTTCTCGGTCCCTCAAGTATCATCAGTCACTGCTGTGGCCTTCTTTGTTTTGAGGGGGCTGCTGACATTGGATGCTGACGACAGTAATTTGTACACAGATTTGGAAGTATTAGTCAGCTCTTTACTTACTGGCACCATTTTGTAAAGGCGGTTTCAGAAAAGGTCATGAAAAATGAGCTCAATCTCACATTGAAAGAAATGAGACAATATAGCGTTCAAGGGAAATTCATTTATTGTTGTAGTCTTCTATAAAACACCTACTGAGACGGGAGGAATCAGAGCAAGCAATCAGAAACCACTCTTTACAACAAACTCCCAGTCCTTTTCTTTTCTTTTGACCCTCAGGTTTATAATGAGGTTTAGGTCAGGAGACTGGGGTGATCATGCCAGGTGCTTGATTAAATGGTCATTGAGTGTTAACGCCATGTGGATTTGGATGAATGTTCTGGATCACTCTCCTTCTGGACTGTTCAGCCATTTGGCAGAAACCGATGGATTTTCGCTGAAAATCTGGTCACGCCATGTATCCTAACATTGTTTCCAGGAGCTTTGGAAGAAATCCACCAACCATCCACCAAAGCACGTGAGGTGTGTTTTCTGTCTTTTGTATAACAGTGGTGGCCTAGTGGTTAGGAAGTCGCCCCCAGAATCAGAAGCTCTTGAGCAAGGTACCGTCCCCATCACTGCACCCCGGGAGCTTTAAATAGTCACCACCTGTCACCTTTCTATACTTTTTAATGCAGAACAACCTTAAGGGTCTATCCATCTATCTGTCTGTTTGTCTGTCTTCCTATTTATCGATGAATTGCTTACATTCTAATATCTGATCAAAGTTCAGCCCGTTTTAGACCGAACAGATCAGTGGATGAGCTTAACTCAGGTCAGGCATTGCTGTCACCGCAGTGTTTCCATGTAGTCTTTAAGAGTCATTAAGAGAGCACTCTCACATGTGAGAGTTAAAGCGCAGGCTGTTGCTAAGGCTGGTAGATTGGCTGTGCCAATCATAATTTGTGCTTTCTTTCTTTGCAGCCTGCTGGATATATTTTACGTTTATGGCGTTTAGCAGACACTCTTATCCTGAGTGACATCCTATTCCGGATTACAGGGACGGTCCCCCCCTGCAGCAACTCGGGCTTAAGGGTCTGGCTCAGGAACCCAATGGTGGTAGTGTTAGAGATGGGATTTGAACCTGTGACCTTGGTCCATAGGCATCCATTAGCATCTGTAGGTGACTATCCGACCGCTAGACCACCACCACCACCCACATTCAGCATTCAAAGGAAGTTTGGCCAATTTGGCCAATCCTCTTACACTTGCTCGTATCTGACATGGCCATGTGTTGCTCATGGGAGCCAGCATATCTCATCATTTCTGAGCAGAATGGAAAAGGTCAGCTCTGTGTTCACATGGTCGAACAAACAAACAAACATAAACAACAACAAAAACCTTTTGGTCATATTTTGAAAAACCGCTTTGTCCCACTTCAGCCCTGTTCTGCAGTCTCTGTCGTCTTGAGAACGGTGTTCTAGCTGAATTGAAATTTCAAAGTGAAGTTGTAATAGAATTTATATCGACTTTTTTATATGGATTTATATTGGCACATTGACTTTTTCCTCACATGAACACCCACCTGCAAGCTGGACACACATCTCAACAAGCCAAAGCCTCAGCAAACGACTTTATTATGAGACAAGGTGTTGTGCCCTGCATTATAAGGAGAAATTAACCCTCTCTGCTGTGCCAAAAGCTGGATTTTGATTTCCTCAACGTTAATTCACAAAGTATGTGCATTGACAACTTTTATGGGGATCACATCTGTAATGCGGGAGCCAAAAAAAAAACGTATCCCCAGAAACGCCCCGTCTCAGACTGCGAAGGCGAAGGCACACCCCTTAATGTGCAACAGAAGAAGGGTCCGAATGTGTAGGTGCCGTCGGAACACACTGGACTCTGATTGGTCACCTTGAGAGTGGGCAGGGGCCGCCACAGAGCATTTCAAATGAAAGTTCAGTATCAACATATATCATGAGTTTAAAAAATGCCATTTGGAACGTTTTACATTGCTCAAGAAAAAAACTACTTAAAAATGAGTAGAAAATAAAAGCACTGTTCTTTAAATCCTAAAAACAAATTCATATTCAGAAAATATCTGCAAAGTGTGGGAAAAAATTGATATTTGCAGTGTAGAATTTTTGAGAGTGCAACGTGTTTGACCGTTGTTCGTATTTAAAATAATATTTATTTAAAACAAATTATTAGAAACTGAACTGTAATGTCTGGCCCCTCACACCCCTTCTCACTCTTCTTCCGGGGCAGCGTTGGTCTAGTGGTTCGGGAGTTGCCCTGGATAGGAAGATTGAGGGAAGTGGGTTCGATTCCCTCACCAGTAGGTTGCCCTGAGGTACCCTTGAGCAAGGTACCGTCCCTGTCACTGCTCCCCGGGTGCTTTCAGTAGCTGCCCCCTGCTGCACGTGTGTGTATGGGTGAAACACAGAGGATGAATTTCGCTGTGCTGTGCTGTGCTGTGCTGCGTTTCACAATGACAAGGGTAGTCACTTTCACTTTCTTGGTCTGTTTAGCTATATCTCCCACTGTGTGTGTGTGAGAGTGAGGACAGGTGAAGCGGTGGGAGGCTGTTTAGGCATCCTGGACAGACAGACAGCCCTTCTCCTTTACAGAGTGAGAGGAACGGGAGAATAAGACTAGATGGAATGAACAAGTGCCGACAGGGTGGAGAAATATCAGCCCAAGAATGCGTTTGGGGGGGGGAATCTGTCAAATGGACAGAGAGGAAGACATTTATGGTCCGTCGTGGAAAGTAAGGACCTTTTTTCCTCTTCTTTCCCTCACTTTGAAGGGTGGAAGTGTGTGTGTGCACCCTGTGGAGCGGATCAATTGCTCAGGTTGTAGTTGTGCGCTGCCTTTCTCCAGCATGCAGCTCAGGGATTCTGACGAGGGGTAAATGTGGTCAGAGCTGTTTTCTCCCCCAGACCCTTGTTGGATTATTCTGTAGATATGAATAATAAAAGGATCAGTACAGCATTCATTTTTGGAGAGGAGTTCTCATCCCAAAGCTTCTCGGAGTTCACAGTTCACAGCTGCACTACAGTTCAATGCTTGGGGGGCTTTATACCCCATTCATGCCCCCTGCCATTTAAAGTAGCTGAACTGACCAATCAGAGCAGGTGTCTGGATGCTTCTGGACATCTGTATCCATGTACTATATGTACTTTTTTGGCCTTTGATCTCAGTACTCACAGGCTGACACATTATCAGAGTGTAGTTTATGTACACTGTATGGACAAATGTATTTGGACACCTGGCCATTAAACTTCATGACACCCTTTAGTAAATGAAGATGCTTTCATTCTTCTTCTTCTATCAGCTTCCCCCATTTTGAGGTTGCTACAATAGACCCTCAGTGTTAATTTCTACTGGTCTACTGTGTCTTCCTCCTTTTAAAAATCTTTTATTGTTTTGGCAAGAGTTTCTCCAAGCTTTTGCAGAAAGAAGATCAAGATTTTCATCCAGAAGAGCCTTTGTGAGGTCAGGCAGTGATGTTTTTCTGATGGGTCTAACCCTGGGCTCGGTGAGAGCTTGTTATATTCTTACACATCAAACCCACCCAACTATCTTTATAAATCCTGCTTCGTGTACTAGGGCAGAGTCACGCTGGAACCGAAGAGGGCCCATCTTCTCCAGATCTCCAGTGACCGCTTAACACCACTCCATCCAGTGTGGGTGACTTTTAGACTTTTAGACTTCAGCCAGTATTTCTTGATGTGGTCTGCAAAGGTGGTCTCCTCTGAGCTGAATTCACTGAGCTCTTCAGAACGACCCAGTCCTTCACAAATGTATGAATGCAAGGCTTGTCCCAATACTTTTGTCCACATGGTGTATATCAACTATCAGATCTTCTCCCCTTTATCCCCAAAGTGAATCATCCATTTCCATTTCTTCTGCATCTTCCTCTTTTCACACCGACCCCAATCTTCACCGATCTCCATCATCCTTTACCCAGAATAATCCTCATCTCTCCTCTGGAAATGCCCAAACCTACACCACCTTTCTTCTCTGAATTTGTCTCCAAATCGTCCAATCTGAGCTGTCCTTCTAATATACTCCTTTCTAACCCTGTTCATCCTCGTCACTCCCAACAGAAATGTCAGCATCTTTAACTCTGACACCTCCATCTCCGCCTCCTGTCTTTACATCAGCCTCAGTGTAAAAGTGCAAATTGTTTAAAAAATGAATAATAGGACACTTTTTTTCCAACAGTGGCAACAAACAAGTGCAGACTTATGGCTGAGGGGCTCTAGCTGACTGTAAAACCCACTTACAGAAAGAAACCGAACGGACCATGTAACCCGGTGAAGGCGTGCAGGTGATGGGCGACAGGAAAGTGCAGAAAAGTGTACTTTCACTGTAGCTTCAGTGCATGACAGACAGAATGCAACGCGGCCGAATGTTAAAGATAAAAAGGGTGGTGTGATCCTGTCGCACAGAGAGAGAGAGAGAGAGAGAAGGAGATGAGTATGATCTTTTCCTTTACTCTCTGTGTTGTGCTGCCAGCTCCTGTGTGCTTTCATCCATTTAGCATTTGTTTTCCCTCTCTTCTTCTCGTACTCGCACACCCCCCCTTCCTCCAAATCCCTTTTTTACTGTCATCTTCTTTCTCATCTTCCACTGCCCTCTCTCTCGTTTTCCCTCCCCTTCCCTCCTCCTCTTTTTCTTCTTTACTCCCTCTCTTTGTACCCTGTCTCTTTCTATTACTAGACATACTTGTGGCCTCTACATCTTGCTCTCTTTTTTACACACACACACACACACACACACACACACACACACACACACACACACACACACACACAAGCATGCATGCATAGTGAGTGGGATATGACTGTTATGCCATAAGGCTTAAAGAAATCACACACACACACACACACACACACACACACACACACACACACACAGTCTGTATCACGTCTGGAATAGCTGGCAGTCACACTTCAAATGTTGTGACTGTCGACCGTACTAGTTAAAGCTACCGTCTCTTCATTCATACTGCCTTTCTTTTTCTATCTCTCTTTTCCTTCCTCTCACCCTTCTGGTATTTCTCCTTCTTGTATTTTCTTTCTCCATCTCTGTTTTAATCTCTTTTGCTTTCTTTCCATATTTCCAATCAGTTTCAACCCCTCTTCAGCTCTTCCTTACTGGTGCGCTCCATTTCTTTCAACCTGTGTGTGTGTGTGTGTGTGTGTGTGAGAGAGAAACACTAATGGGAGTGTGAGTAATTCGGCATGTGACCATCTCTCTCTCTCTCTCTCTCTCTCTCTCTCTCTCTCTGTGTGTGTGTGTGTGTGTGTGTGTGTGTGTGTGTGAGAGAGCAGCTGGCCAGTTGTTGTCTGCCGGCGCGGCGTCAGGAGGGAGCGCAGGGCGCGCGCGTGGCTCCGTCTGTCTGCACGAGCGAGGGAATCGGGGACACACACACACACACACACACACACACACACACACGCGCTTTCTATCGGTCTCTCAACGCCGCTCCAGGATCAACCACAGCATCACCTCTCTCTCTCTCTCTCTCTCTCTCTCTCTCTCTCTCTCTCTCTCTCTGTCTCTCTCTCTCTCTGTCTCTCTCTCTCTCTCTCTCTGTCTCTCTCTCTGTCTCTCTCTCTCTCTCTCTAACGCAAGCGCGCAAACGCTCGCGCCAGCAGACCCGCATGCACGGCTGGATGATGTGTCGTTAGGCTGCACGTGAGGTGCCGGGACTTGTTACTGACCAGTATGTGCACGTGTGTGTGTGTGTGTGTGCACGCGCGCTTTTGGACTTGATATTGACGAGCATGTGGAGGCGCGCGCGCGCGTTAGATTGGCCGGTGTGAAGAGCGGCGCGGTGTTTCAGAGCGTTTGTTACTTTATATTTGTGTCTGCTGTCTTCAGAGAGAGAGAGAGAGAGAGAGAGAGAGAAGAGAGAGATGTGATGTGATGAAGAGAGAGAGTGAGAGAGAGAGAGAGATGTGATGAAGAGAGAGAGAGAGAGATGTGATGTGATGAAGAGAGAGAGAGGCTCAGAGGTAAGCGGAGGACCCGGAGGTGTGTGTGTGTGTGTGTGTGTGTGTGTGTGAGAGTGATTGCTAGAAGGGCTTTAAGGAGGAGGAGCGAAAGCCTGGGGCAGTATCTTTCTCTCTCATCCTTCTCTCTGCTCTTCTGGAGCAGGATCTCTGTTGATCATTCCCTATTGGCTCCGTGTGTGTGTGTGTGTGTGTGTGCGCGCGCGTTTTCTGGGTCTCTGTGGTATTTATTTATAGGGACAGTCGCTTTACTTCAAACGCGCTGTGTAAAGTGATTTATTCGTGTGTGTGTGTGTGTGTGTGTGTGTGTAGCCTCATTAGTTTGTGTTTTAGAGGATAGTTTGCCTCAACTCTTGGCCAATGTGTACGCAGTGTGTGTGTGTGTGTGTGTGTGTGTGTGTGTGAGAGAGAGACAGTGAGAGTGTGTGTGTGTGTGTGTGCGCGTGCGTTTGGGGGGGTGTATGTAGCCTCACATGTAGCCTTGGCTGCAACTGTGCTTTGAGGATGATTGGAGGATGCTGTAAACAGGTGTGTGTGTGTGTGTGTGTGTGTGTGTGTGTGTGTGTGTGTGTTATTTGTGTTTGGAGAAACCTGTAAGACTGTTTTAGTTAATTGACTCTCTCTCTCTCTCTCTCTCTCTCTCTCCGTCTCTCTGTCTGTCTCTCTGTCTGTCTCTCACTATCAATTCCTCTTCCACTCTTTACTGAGGGGTCCTGTTACATAAGTTGTCATCTCTCCTTTTTTTCTTTCTGTCTGCCTCAGCATCTACACATCACTTACTTCGTCTTTTACAGTCTTTTACTCACAAACATCAACATCACTCACTGTCTGTCTTCAGCTCCGTCCATGACTGGCATTCCTCCACATGTGTCTGTGTTTAGGGATGCTTTCAGGCCAGTACTTTAAAACCAATGAGAGAGAGAGAGAGAGAGAGAGAGAGAGAGAGAGAGAGAGAGAGAGAGAGAGAGACTGTACATGCATGCATACTGTGTATGTGTATTGATTGAATTTGAATAGTGGTGGAGAGGTAGGTGAGGTAATATTACGCAATGAAGTGTTTATAGACTGATAAATACTGTGGGCTTGATGTTGGAAGAGTTTTTAAGTCCATTTAGTCAAGACTGCCACCTGCTCTGGAGTGATGTCCTGGTTTCAGTATAGTTTAAAGAGTAATTAAGTCAGCCAGTAACATCGTCGCATAAAATTCAACCGTATTAACCAGAAATTGGACACTTTGGGGAGTATAAAAGCAGACGCCCTTTTGAGAGCCTCTATATTTCAGAAAAACCGAACTTTCCAGTAGGAGATGCCAGCATGTCTGTTTGCTCAGGAGTAAAAAAAACATTTTATTTTTACAATTCCATTGTAGCCACCAGTTCGTCCTGACCTGGAAGCACACAGTCCATAAAAAAAACCTAAATCAGTAATTCTCACATTACCTCACATCTCCATGTTGCTTTCATGTTCTTCCAGAACTATGGTATTTGCTGCTGACTTGCAAGCTGCAGATGAACGTCCTCTTAAGTTGGGGAAACTTTGATACCCGAGGTCCGAGTGGGGGAATGAGATTAAGACTAATACCGCTTTATTTTGAACAGTGCAGCTTCAGTCTGCTGCTGATGTTTGTGCATTACGTTCCCATACTCTAATTTTGTTGCTTGCACATTTTCGTACGAAAGCCTTCTGCCACACTTCATTTCTTCATGTTTTGTAAGAAAACGAGACTTTAGTTACAGTGATTTATTGCAGCGTGTGCAAACAGACAGGTAAAGATAGACTATCATGTACATTTGTATCAAAAGCTTTAAAGTCCATGTTTAAAATGACCCCCAGACCAGTAGCTTGCCCCGAGGTTTCCTTGAGCAAGGTCCCGTCGCCATCACTGCTCCCCGGGCTCTTTAAATAGCCGCCCCCTGCAGCACGGTGTGTATGGGTGAAAAGCAGAGGTTGCATTGCATTGTGGTTCACGCTGTGCTGTGTTTCACAATGACAAGAATAGTCACTTTCACTTATAGTTCTCCAGGCTTGTTGAAGGCGATTCCAAAGTTCTTCCTTAAACATTGACAGCTTTTATTCTTTTGCTTTCTTTATTCTATTCATTCTGTGTCAGGATGACACCAGGCTGCTTCACTGAAGTCTGGAGTGAAAATGAGAGCCAAAAACTTTCTTTCAGGAAGCCATGGAGAACCGTTCCTCAACAATATATGAAAAAATCTTGCTGTTTGGAAGCAAAACATGAAGAATGAAGGATAGCTCAAAGCTTTTGCACAGCTCTGTATTAGTGTGTCTGCCATTTTCATTTCAGTGCTTGTTTGTTGCTCACTTAGTTAAGGATACATTTCACTGACTTGAATTCTGCCCTACAGGTGTGTGTGTAAATGTGCCGCTGCTGCTGATGGAGCTGAAGGACAGCTGTGGCAGTGAAGGCAGTCGTGAGACCGACAGCGGGGTGATGGGTAGTCTTGGAGGTCCGTCGTCTTGGGACGCGTTCACCCAACGCAGCACCCTGCATGGCCTCCGCTTCGTTTTCCCCCACGCGTCCACCTCCCGCCACTCCACCTTGCGCCGGCTGCTTTGGAGCGCTGCCCTGCTGGCCTGCCTGGTGCTGCTGGTGCTGGAAAGTGCTGAGCGGGTGGCCCATTTCCTCCAATACCCCCACGTGACCAGCGTGGACGCTGTCGTGTCTGGCAGCCTGGTGTTCCCCGCCGTGACTCTCTGCAACCTCAATGCCTACCGCTTCACAAGGCTGACCCGCAACGACCTCTACCATGCCGGAGAGCTGCTGGCCCTGCTGGACGTACACCTCCAGATCCCCGAGCCACACTTGGCCGAGCCCCATGTGCTGGCCTTCCTCACTGAGAAAGCTAACTTCAGCAACTTCCGGCCCAAACCCTTCAGCATGCGCGAGTTCACCGAGCGAGTGGGTCACGACCTGAAGGAGATGATGCTGTACTGCCGCTACCAGGGCCAGGAGTGCAGCCATCGGGACTTCAAAACCGTGAGTATCTGCTGGTCGAGCACAGGGCTGCTCACTCAGGCTGCTTATTGGTCAAGATGTGGTCCTGAAAGTAATATTTGGAATATGAATCGTTCTGTTGCTCATTAAGCAGGCTGGGTTGTCTAGAGCAGGGCTGCCCAAACGTCTTGTCATTTATGGTTGTTTTCTGAGTGAACTTTAACACACAACCTTTTTTTCCAGTAAACAAATCGAATTAGAAGGTATAGAAGTGTTTTCGCAGTAGAGGATGAGGACTTATTTTCAACAGAGATGCCCAAACGTTTGCACAAAATGTTGGTTCTCTTATTGAGTGAGCAGGGTTAGGGTAGGGTGACTCTCTCGTGGACCAAATTAAATATGGGCAAGCCTGATCCAGCGAAAGAGAGTAGTTGAATTTACAGCATTCACGCTATTGCTACAGATGTCCCAGCTGTCCCCGGAGTTTCCTGCAGATTGATAGTTGCTCCCTGACATTCACAAATTATATATAATGTTCCTGAAATCATTTGAGAGCACGGCGGCCAAGTGAGAATAGAGAGTCTGACCGAGAGAATTACTTTTTTTTAACCCTCCTGACCCATCGCTGCTGTCCATCACCCCTGACAACCCCAGTCAACTTTTAATCAGTCTGCCCGCACGTTTCACCTCCCATAAATACAGGATGGAAAGCCTGTGTCTGGAAGATAAATGGAGGGGTCTCCCCCAAAGACATTGTGTTAGGAAGCAGTGCTTTACCCAGTGCATGTCTAATCTTTATCCGATATCAAAGCGTGTCCTTTGGATTGGCTCGATCCCATACATGCATGCGCATACATGTGTGGGTTACGTTGCTGAGCACTTTGCAGGCTTTTTGGCATAGCGGTGATTCCTGCACAGATGGAGCATTGATCTCCTGTGTGAGTCGAATTGCTCTGTGCCATACTTGATCAACTTGGGTTGTGTTACATTCATCTGCCTGTGTTTGAAGGTGTTTCATTTGCAGGGGCTGCAAGCGCTTGATGCAATTTAGGGGAACGCACAGCCAGACTATTTGGACTTGAGATGGTGTTGCAGCCATAGGGGTGTACTGGGGCCTTTCTGTTGACTCCTTTTAACTCCGCAGTCTTTGAGGAGGCTAATGTTCTGCACCGCTATCTTCTAGCCTGTGGTGCACTTTAGTTTCAGGTTCTGGCTGTAACTGAAGAATTGTAAACAAGGCATTTTTAAAAATTTCACCAGCTTTTGCTTTAGGAATAGCCGCTAGCTTTGGCATAGCGTGCAGTATATGCTTTTGCAACTTTGTGCTTTGAACTCTCTGGCCTGTCTCGATGCTGCGACAGATGGCCTCAGCATATGGCTCATGTGTCGTCTCCTTCTGCTTCTGTCGTTTACTATATCGCCTGCCTGAGCCTATCATGTTATATGTCACTTATTTCTCATGTCTTGCTAAGTTTGATTCCTGCTTTAATAAGATTTATTAAGCATCCGTGAGTTTCATTAGGCTTGCTGGGGGCTGCCATTTTTGATCGTTTTAGTGTTGGAATAATTATTAGTAGTAAAAGAAGGACTTCATCAGACACTACCAATCCTTCAGAACATGACGATGCCTAATGGCTTTTCAGTGAAGGTATGAGGATAATATATAGGTGTATAATACTATAATACTCTCCAAAAGTCTCGGGCTGCCCTTATGCGTATACTAGTCATCAGCCTGATCAGTAGCACCTGTCTCTTCACTGCTTCATGTCTTAAGTTAGATGACTTAGACTGGACTATCTGGAAGATCTGGAGAACTGTTCCTCAAGCATTAAAACCTATAAATATATATCAATGAAAATAGTCTGGCTGTTTGGAAGCACAATATGAAGAAACGGCTTGAGACTTTTGCACAGTATTATATGCCTGTCTGGTGCTTGTAGTCAAATGACATACTGATTTCATCAGTGAAAATAAAAACACATCCTCAACATTTTTATGCAAAGTTGTTGTTTTCTTGTATTTTTGGATGAAAACACAGCATGGAACATAGCTTTTGTGAAAGTTATGGCATGTTCTTCTTTAATAATAATACAAACTAGCAAAGGCAGAAAACCATATTTATGTATTTTCTTAATACTCAATAAACATAAAAGTAGATGTAGTGAATATCTGTGTAAAAGCTAGTAAACAGATAGTAGAGGTAGTAAAAGAGTAATTGTATTACTTGAGTAATACTATGATTCTGATGCTCTTCACCCTTTTGCATAGATATCCATTACATCTGTGCTTCTTTTTTGTTTATTGAGTGTGCACGAGGAGTGGAATTACCAAACTGAGCCGGACACTGTTGTTGGGACCTCTGTCCTATGGACTATGTTTGTTGAAAGAAGGAAAAAAAATTTTTTTTGGCCCAGAAATGCTGTATGTGGCAAAAATATGGCATGTAAATGTGTGCATCCCTCAGACACTCTTTCTTTCTGCAGTAAACAGCAGGAGGAAACTGTAAATGATGTTATCCCGCAAAACTGCCAAGAAATTCAAATGGTGCATATCTTTATTTCAGTTGTCGGCCCTGGTTGACCCAAATCTCAGGAATCATTTAGCATCTTTTCCAGATCCATTGCTTAACTATAGCGCCTTTTAGGCCTGTTCAGATTCTGCAGCCTGTTTTACCGTGCTGTGCTCTCAGGGTCCCTGGAGTTGTTAAAGGTTCGGCCCGCTTGCACTGCAGGTGTTGTCTTATCACACGTAGAGAGATGTGAAATGGCTCTGTGCTGTGATCTGCTTTGAAGATCCCTCTTTCAAGATAAGTGTGTGTGTGAGTGTGTGTGTGTGTCTGTGTATGTGTGGTCTATCCCCCTTGGGGAGCAGATATCAAAGGCTGGCATTAGTCTGGCTGGCTAAGTGGGCTCCACCGTGATCCCCTCGCACTCTGATGATGGTTCGGTTCTGTGGGTGGCAGTGTACTGGGACACTGTGGTTCCTCGTCTTCTGTGAGGATGAGCCTATTTGCTTAGCATGCAGTATGCATCGGCTATGAGCTGCCCATGCTACACTGTTAATAGGCTAGCAGAAGGGAGCCAATGGGAGAGCAGCCAGTTGAATAGGCATAAATGTTTGCATCTTGGACATACTGTGTACTGCTGCTGAAAAAGGCCCTGAGGAACGAGCATACAGCCGGCTCTGTTAAGAGATAATTGAATAAGTTCCTTTTAAGGGCCAGCGGTGGCCTAGTAGTCAGGGAGTTGGCTACAGGATCGGAAGATTGTAGTTCAAACCCCTTACCAGTTGGTTGCACTGAGGTACCGTCCCCGTCACTGCTCCCTGGGCCCTTTCATAGCTGCCCGGTGTTTGCATGGGTTAAATGCAGAGGTCCAATTTCGTTGCGGTTCACTGTGTGCTGTGCCGTGACCTCGCAATGACAAGAATAGTCACTTTCACTTTTCACTTCACTTAATGCGGTTGCCTAGTGGTTTGGGACAAGGCCCCAGGACCGGAAGACAAGAAGGTTGCCTTGAGGTACCTTTGAGCAAGGTACCATCCCCATCACTGCTCCCTGGGCAGCTTAAAATAGCTGGCCCCTGCTGCATGTGTGTGCATGGGTAAAAAGCAGAGGTTGCATTTTGTCGTCTCACTGTGGGCTGTGCCATGTTTCACATTGACATTTAGTCACTTTCACTTGTTTGTGTGTGTTGAACTGTGTGAGAAGCCTTGCTTTTATTAGAGTTATAAAAACCCAGGGCTATATGTGATTAATAAAGTGTACTTTTCATTAACTACATTTTAAAATGAAAAACTTCTGACACCGAACGTGCCTCCATTATTTTTGGGGAAAGTGTGGGTGGTTATTCATTTGTGTAAATGAGATTTCTATCACCAGTCTCTTTCTTTAACTAGTGCTAAAAGGACTGGGAGAAGAAAGGAAGTGTGAGACTCTTCACGTTGACAGTTGCTAAACTGATTCTAACATCTCTAGATGGCTTTTCCAGCGAGGCAGAGCCACCAGAGATCTGGGCCCTTCCTATATTACCATCATTTCTCATATTCATTTCCGTGTGCAAAAGCCAGACTGTGAAAATACGGCAAATTATCACCCTCTTGTTTTCGTTATCCCTTTCCAGCTACCTACAAAACCCAGCAGGTAGTGAAATAACTTAAAGATAGCATCTCCCCCAGAGTGGTCCCTGTCCATGCATGGCGAAGCAAATCAACAGCTGCATGAAAGCGGATATCATGGGCCATGGAAGGTTGCAAAACATTTCCTTCTTGTTGAGCCCCTGCTCGACAGAGAGCTGCCTACACGGCTGTACTCCATAATTATTATGTTTTGATCCTGAATTTATCATGCTGTGAGTCACGGCGCGTCCCCACACAGCCGACTCAGATTAAAGTGTAGTTCAGTCGTTAAAGTTTTTCCTCATTGGTGGTCTAAGTGTCTCCCTGGGATGACTCATCTGTATTAACTCATCTGGTTATGGACTGCTCTGTTTAAACTCTGCAAGCTCGTCCACATGGGACCCTCGTTATTATTTATTTTTGGATAAACTGCCCATCGAATTGAGAAACATATATTTTTATTTCTAATGCAAGTGGACATAATTTCTTGTCATTTTGCAGTAGCACGTTAAAGATACAATCACTCATGCACATTGAATTTTAAATGTGATCACTAAATGTGATACTCAGGAGTATAGGAGATATATATATAAAAAATAATTTTTAAAATTAAAAATACTCTTAAAGACCTTCTATTCATCGTGGACCTGCATGTGCTGCAACTCCTCTTGTTTGGTTTTACAGACTTGAACCACTTTTGGGCCACAGGTTTTTTTAATGGTAATGAAAATAAAACAGTAAAATCATTATTTAGCTAAGACCTGCACTACATGAAGTGAAAGTGACTATTTGTCATCGTGAAACTCGGCACAACACAACAACACGCTTCCTCTGCTTTTCACTCATCGTGCAGCAACGGGCAGCTATTTCAAGCGCCCGGGGAGCAGTGATGGGGACAGTACCTTGCTCAGGGCAACCTACTGGCCTGGGATGCGAACCCATGACTCTCAGATTCTGCGGCAAACTCCATTACCACCAGGCCAATGCTGCCCACATGACAGTAGTACACTCTAATGAATATTGAAATCAGTGTTGCATCTATGAACATGGTGAACAGTTTTTTTGCATCTGAACACATTTCATGTCTGGATTAATGATCTGTTTATCTGTTGTTTCAGATTGAATTGTCTAAATATAAAAAGGGGAACGAAAGGAGCTGGGATTCCTTCCTGATGTGGCTGTGTGAGCGTGGATTGCACACATTGTTGCCTGCACTTCACTTATGGTGCTCTAATGCGGAAGATCTCAATTATTCTATTCAGGCTCATTTTTAATCAACAACAGCTTGAATACTGAAATGATTTGGGCCAGCCTTAGCTGCGTTTTGATGCATGAAGGAAATGTTATTGGCAAAGACCGGCCTGTAAGCCAGGGAAGAAAAGTGTCCATGAATTTTGATGTCATTTAGAAATCAATGTTGAGATGATCCTTTGGACTCGGAGGGGAAGCCTGAGCTGCTCTCTGAGGATTTTCTCTGTGTGTAGGGCTTGTGGGATTAACGCTCAAAGCCTTTGGCTCTCTCTGCCATCCTCTAGTAACACTTAGCTACTTTTTAAAAGTCTGAAAGTTTAGCCAAACTCTGTTTTTATGCTGACAGTTTTCTGTGTTGATAAGATTATCTGCTTGTTCCTTTTCCCTTTGGCTGCCCTCTTATAAGTAAAGGCTTCCTGGCTTGGACATACTGTGGAACTGGTGCAGAATTGACTTGACGTCTTTAAAATTTCTTATTTGCAAACATGATTTTGCAAAGAACCGGATCTTTGATGTGTATACAACGCACTGAGCATCTTGAACGCTGCAGGTCGTATCGTTTTTTGGTCACACGCATGGATGTTTCAGCCAGGACTCCTGAGTGATCCTATCCAGCCTTGATCTGCACCATCTTTTTGGAAAATAAAACCATAATGATCAACTCAACTCGGAATGTCTTCTGGGATTATTTCTCCATACTGCAAACCGTTCTTGCTGGAGCTGATATGGTTCTTTGCCACCACTAGTGATTTCTGTTCTGTTTTGTTCTGAATTGCATTGCACAAAGGAACATGAGATCCCATTCTCCTATAGCTCTATACTAATAAGGCAGAGCACCAAATAACAACCTAATCCTGTTTAGAGCCCAAAGGGATAAATAGTTCTATAAAAGCAAAAGTGGTTCTTCAGTGGCATCACTCCAAAAAGCCTTTTGGCTTCATTTCTAAAAGCATAGGGGAAGAAAATGATATTTTTTCATTTGACATAGAGTTTCTGCTGTGCGTTTGTAATCAAACACATTCAGGGGAGAGAGATGTGAAGGAGAGAGTGAGTGAGTGCAATGTAGTGCTACACCAGGGACCAGAGTCAGCAACTGAGTGACGTTTTTTATAAATGACCACATAGATGGCTGTGAGGTAAAATGGACTTCTGTGTGACGGTGGCAATGATGCGTTGGAAAACAGGGATGTGTTTGGGCCGAACCGATGAGAACATTTTAGTTTCTAAGGAACTGAAAAGGTTGATAACATATATAGTATATAATGCTGGCAGATAGGATTAAATATTTGGTCAGAAAATAATGAAAGCTTTGCTGATTTATGAGTTTTGAAAGGACAAACATGCATACATTCAACCACGGACCCATCCATCCACACATCCACCGGTCCATCCACCAACCCACCCACCCACCCATCCATTCAACCATCCGTCCATCCATCCATCCATCCAACCATGCACCCATCCATTCATCCATCCATCAATCCAACCAGGGTCATGAAGGTTGCTGGAGCTCATCCCAGAGAGGCAAAAATGATTCTGTAAAACCAGCAGAAACCCAAAAAGGTCAAATTCAAAATACAAGCCTTAATGCACATCTCTGATTTTTCTTGCTCCGATCTGATCTTTGTATGTTGATGGCTAACATTACAGGCATATGTTCTAAACAATGAGCTCCCATAAATTACCTATCCAACTAAAGAATGACAAAGCCTGTTAAAACTGAAAGTTTATTTGCTTGCTTTGTCCAGACTGACTGGTCAAAACAAGACTTTCATTATTGCAACCAACTGTATAACTACTATTAAAAACATCTGCACTGAGGTGGTTAGTGCTGTTGCCTTACAGTGAGAAGCTTCTGGGTTTGATTCCCAGCTGGGCATTAAGGGTCTTTTCTGGTTGGGATTGCATATTCCCTTGTTTCCATGGACTTCCTCCAGTTGCTCTGGTTTCTTCCCAGTCTAAAATGCATATCACATGTCCTAATAATGCTGGACTGCCCATTTCTGTGTTACCTGCATGCTTTGCAATGGTGGCTTATCCAGAGAGTTTCTCCACCTTTTATCCTGTGAGCCTTGGATTTGGCTTCAGCCTCTGTTGCGCTCCTGATAATAACATAATCCAAACTGTGCACTTCTCATGTTTTCAGAATGGGAATAAGACAATAGATTGTGATTTCAGGCCATCTTGAACCACTTCATTAGCTATGGACAGGTGATGATGGTCAGCTTGAAAGTGCACAGTATAGTATAGTCCTTTGTTTTTTGCAAAACAAATATAACTCACTAAATTTCAGTATTAAATCGGAGCAGATACCAATCAATCTGGCTGTATCGGGTTATCGTACGTGTGCACCTATGCAGAGGTCTGTATTTTGCATGCTCAGGCCAATGCATCCCCTTGAACATAATTACAAATGAGGATCATGTTTCATAAGTCATATTTAGTCAGAGTACACAGGGAGCAGCACTGGGCACAAAAGGAAGCGTGGGTGAATCTAGGCACAGAAGGACTACAAAAACAACACAGAGGGTGAAAATATAGCGTAGAGCAAATGATTGATAAGATAAGGAATAAGGAATAAGGCATATGTTTGTACAGTGAGAGCAAAACCAGCAATCAGTGTGTAAAGTGTACATATGTGGATCAGAGGGTGAATCCATGGGGAGAAAATATGAAGATGAATGGTAGGCTCCATGCACGGCAAATTGTGTTTTTCCAGCTGCAACACACCTGACTCAGCTCATGAAAGGCTTTCAAATGAGTTACGAGTTGAATCAGCTGTGCTGGAGCAGGGAAAATACTAGGAATGAGCAGGGTAGTGGGGTCAGGCTACGCGGGCTCAGACAAAAGAGTCTGCTGTAGCAATGACATCCCAGAGATGATGACTTTACAGAAGACAGAGAAGCATACGTTTAATTTTGAGTATTGTAACGATTTATTACACATCGTTTTGGACCATTTCTGTTTGACCGCTATCGAAAACAAACCCTAACATGCATTTAACAGTTTTTAATGCTGCAAATGATTTCTAGAAATGCGCTCAGGGATGTTTCTATGATGTTTCTTTTATGCACCAGTGGCAAGGGGTGCTGAATGGGAGCAGGTCTGCCTGATACAGCATTTTTGGGTCCTAGTGCTTTCTTTAGATCCCAGAATGTTCTGGTTCAACAAAAATCTCAATCTCAGCTTCAGTTCATCACTACTTTTTGGCGTAGCATTGATGTTCCTACCTGGATGAAGAACCAAACCTTCAGTCTGAATGGTGGTGTTATCCACTGTGCTGTGTATTTCAGTGAGTTTCTAAACAATGGAAATGCTCACCTCTGTTGGGAGTACATGAAGCAACATTAATAGCTATAATTATGAGCTCTAATTCCAATGTAATCCTCATAAAAATAATTATGGTTTGTAATTTATCAGCCTCGAAAATACCCGATGTTCTGCACTTCGTTAAGATTTTGGAATACATGTATTGGCAAATGGAAGTTTAACTGGTCTGTGTGTCTGTTGGGGTGTAATTAGGGCTCCGGCTGAGCTCTGCTGATCACACTGACGGCCAACATCAGTGCATGTCAAATTCTATTCAAATCAAAGTGACAGGCTTGTCTTATTCCTGCATTGCTCAAAACGCCATCTCCATTAAGCCAAGCACATGTGCTCAAAGGGCATCTTCATTCAACAGCCATCTTCTCAAATGTGCCTCACCATTTACAACATTGGCAGGCTGTTTTGTAGAAGCATTTGGGGGTTAATATCACTTATTACTATATTGAACGCTGTCTGTCTTTTCTGTGGCTCAGACGAGATGGGGCTTATGGAACCAGGATGAACACTATACTGCTAAAACCTTGTCTTACGGGAATAAATATAAACATACTTTGTATTTAGAGTGGTTAGTCAAGAGGGTCTTGGGTTCGATTCCCAGACGGTGTAGTCGAGGTCCTTCCCGAATGGAGTCTCTGGTTTCCTCACAGTGTCAAAAGACCTGCATGTCAGGTGGATTGGAGAAGCTAAATTGCCCCCAAGGTGTGTGTGTGTGTGTGTGTGTGTGTGTGTGTGTGTGTTTGTGTGTGTGTGTGTGTGTGCATGCCCTATGATGCACTAGCAAACTGTCCAGGGTGTTTCCCCGCCTTCCTTCCTTCGGATAGACTCCAGCACCACCCATGACCCCAATCAGGAAAAATGGCTAAGAACATTTTCAACATAATGAAATTATGTGTGTTTTTAAAGAAACAAACAAAAGTTACAATGCAGTTTCTCTTTAATTGCGAAGACCAGTGTCGATCAAAGTTATGCAAATTATAAATCATGTACCTGTGTCATCCCTGATCCTCTGTATCACTCATTTTTGGTGTAGCAGTGATGCTCCTGCCTGGATAGCGAATCAAACCTTCAGTCTGTTTGTGAAGTAGGGATGTTATCCACTATGCTGTCCATTTTTAATTGAATCTCAACAGAATGGAAAAGCCCATCTCCTTATGTTTTTGCCTGTAATTGATAGCTGTAATTGTGATCTTTTAATAATAAAAATGTGATTTATATATAAATATTATAAATATTACAGAGTTATTATAAATATTATAAAATATGCATGTTCTAGCAAAGGGATCAACAAGTTGTTGTAATCAACCTGTCCACCTGTTTGATCCACACACTTTTGGAGGTGGTAGGGGAAGCGTATGACAGTATTTGAAAGTGAAAGTGACTATTCTTGTCATTGTGAAACAGCGCAACACGACACAACACAACACAATGAAATTCAACCTCTGCATTTCACCCAAACACACACGTGCAGCAAGTGGCAGCTATTTAAAGCCCCGGGGAGCAGTGACGGAGCCGGTACCTTGCTCAAGGGTACTGAGGAGCAACCTACTGGTGAGGGAATCGAACCCACAATCTTCCGATCCTGGGGCCGACTCCCTAACCACAAACACGTAAAAAAATAAAAACTCACGCTCACTCACACATGAATTCAAGCTTTACATAATTAAACATCTTTGTGGTTTTGGCTCTTCGTTGGAGGACTTTAGATTTAAAATAAAACTTGAGGTTAAAGTGCAGACTTATTCATCTACATTATTTGAAGTCCTTTTTATATATGATGCTGCATTTTTCAGGGTAATATAGGAATTAGCTCACTGGCTCAATCTGAACATGTGCATGGTTCTCCTCAGAGCAGTGTCCTTGGCTTTGGGAAGAAAACCTCTACCTAGATCAGCTATGAGATGTTGTGGCTTAAAACACTCAAGTGATTTAAATATGAAAAACTTTGTCCCTGCACCCTTTTACTTGGCAGTATCAGATTATAAGTGATGGTGTAATAACATGTCGATTGCTGCAGGCTGGCAGGAGATCGATTGATATCATAAAATGTGCTTTTTCTCGCCTCTATCAAACCTATTCCACGATGAATGAGAGCTTTTGTTATAGTAAGTGAAGAGAGCCGTGCGCGAGAGCTGTAAAGACAGGAACTTTAAGGCTTTTTCGCTTGCATGTGGCTTCTTTTTTTAATAGATGCCTTTACAAAATAAGGAAAGTGTCTCTAGAAAAGCTCGTCGTCAGGGTGAAAAGGAAAGAGCAGATGGGAGAGAGGGCAGGGTGGAGAGGAATGAGAAAAGAGAATGAAAAGACTTTGGTAGTTTTTTAGCCTGATTCCAGGATTGTGGGAAGTTGGGGTGTTTAATACTAAAATGAATTGGTGCTTGATGAAGACATGTGCTTATGAAGTCTATTTAAAGGGTAAAAAGTTTGAATTTTGAACACCTATGTGGACAAAAGTTTCAGTATTGTGATTATACCTACATGTTGCAATTGTGAAGCATTTACCCAAACAGCTTGTTTTCAGATTGTAGTTTTTGTGATGTCACAACATTAACATTCATTTCCTCATTTATTTCCTCCCATTAATGCTGAAGCTCTAAGGAGTATTTCAACACTGTGCTACCTTTTGAGTGAGCTGCAATACAGGCAACCAATCAGAAAAGTGTCTATCTACCTATCTATCTATCTGTCTGTCTGTCTGTCTGTCTGTCCTCCTAACTCTATCTACCTATCTATCTGTCTGTCTGTCTGTCTGTCCGTCTATCCATTAAACTATCTATCTGTCTGTCTGTCTGTCTGTCTGTCCTCCTAACTCTATCTACCTATCTATCTGTCTGTCTGTCTGTCCGTCTATCCATTAAACTCTATCTACCTATCTGTCTAGCTGTCTGTCTGTCTATCTGTCTACCTGTCTGTCCTCCTAACTCTATCTACCTATCTGTCTATCTGTCTGTCTATCCATTACACTCTGTCTATCTATCTGTCTGTCTGTCTGTCAATCTATCTGTCTGTCTCTGTCTCTCTCTCTCCATCCATCCATCCACCCATCCACCCATCCATCCAGCCATCTAGCTAGCTATATTTCACTTGCACGGTATAAATTGAATTATATTAACCAGATATCAAAATGTATTTTAAGAGAATTTTTTTAGAAACTTTCTAATTGGGTTTTATGTTATTGAGGCTGTGAGAAGCTTTTAAGTCACAAACAGCATGCCGTGATGGTCTATTAATTATGTTTTTGTCAGGTTACCCATCATGAGATTTGATTCATTTTATTACAGTTCAATATTTTCTAACTTCTTTTGTACAGACTCAATGTAGACTCAACTTCAGCTTCATTATTATTCATTGAACTAAACTTTTCCCCTTCCTTCAAGGTATTTGAAGGTGGGAAACAATTTGAAAGCCGTTATATTACTGAAAAGAGATTCTGAAATTTTTGAATGATAGTGTAATCTCCCACCTGTCTCTCACAAAGCTCTGTCTGACTCTCTTAAAAGGCAAATCAAAAATATTGTGTTTTTGCTCTTGGCAGACTGCTGTCATGAATGGACTTTTTAACTGACAGGGAAAACTCTATGCATGATCGAATCCTTCCCTAATTGTCTGCAGTGCCAGTCTCCCATAAATATCTCCAAATATCTGTATTTTTACTTCTTCTCCCAACTGCATCTCCAGATGCCTACAGCAGCTGTCCCCTCTTATGCACGTCTTCACTGCATCTGGTTATTCCTTTTTTACTGGTGCCTCTTAAAGGTGGATGGGTTCCCTTTGAGACTCCTGTGTTTTCGGCCGGTCCCTCTCTCGTACCAGGGCATGTTCCTTTTGGTAGTCATGCCCATGGTCTGCTGTGATCTGTGCTTGTAAAGTTACCTTGTGAGGACTATGCTCAAAAAACACCCTATGCACTGTCCATTCAGCTCTCCCAAGTGTCTTTTTTGTAGCAAGTGTTGCTAGTGTGGAGCTCTGAACTTTGGCTGAAATCCCATTCTGCATTATGAATTTAAGGTTGAGTTTAGAGTTGAGAGTTGCGACTGAAAGGCCTGCCCACACACTTTTACTAAACTCGCCCAAACATGCAGTTTATGGTCACGGTAAATCACAAAACGTGCTTCTTTGTCATGCATATGCATTTGCAGGGAGGTGGATGGTTGTACAAAATAGTGGGTAGACATGTGCATATTTTCAGAAATACTTTGTGTACATTTTCTGGATCGGATGCAGTTCCACAAACATGGTGATAAAAATGCTGCGATGCAGTGGTAAAGCGCATGCTCAGGATTCACACCGATGTGGAGCATTTTGGTGGGAAAAATCTTCAGATATTAACATCGCTATCTTTTTTGGTACTGTTGTTTTACTGCTGTTTGCTGCCGTTGTTTTAGCAAATTCAGACACATAGTGGTGCATTTATTGCTGTTAAACCACAGGACCTTTGGAATCCCAGGGCTAATATACTAATGCGCTGAGTAAGACTGTGTTGCTGTAGCTTATCTATATAAGCAGGTAGGAAGTGATGGTGATAGTGTTCAGTCAGCTTGTGCACAACAAGAAAGAGGCAATCACAAGTCTCACTCTTAGGACTTACAGCCTGACTTTAACCATTAAAGTGTTGTTTTAATCAAAAAGTTGAACATTAAACATAGTTTTAAAAAATTAAATAAGAGTAAGTATTTACCATTACCAGGTTGGACTTAAGTTCCAAGCTTGAAGAGCATGTACCTCAGGGCAATCTACTGGTCTGGGATTCCAACCCATGACCTTTTGATACTTGGGCCTAATCTCTAACCACTAAGGCATCTCTACCTCGGTGAAGAACAGGTTTCCATTTCTTTTGGTCCTTTGCATCTTCCTCTAGATCAACCACCTGCATGCCCTCTCTCACCACGTCCATAAACCTTCCTCTTTTCCTCTTTCCTGGCAGCTCCATCTTCAACATCCTCCTCCCAATATAATCTTTGTCTCTCCTTTGGACACGTCCAAACCAACACAACCTCGCTTCTCTAACTTTGTCTTCAAAATGTCCAACCTGAGCTGTCCCGCTAATATACTCATTTCTAATCTTGTCCATCCTTGTCACGCCCAACGAAGATCTCAGCATCTTTAACTCTGACACCTCCAGCTCCACCTCCTGTCTTTTCATGAGTGCCACCGTCTCCAACCCGTACAACATAGCTGATCTCACTACCATCTTTTAAACCTTCCCATTTACCCTTGCTGGTACTTGTCTGTTACAGATCACTCCAGCCACTCTTCCCCACCCATTCCAACCTACCTGCACTCTCTTCTTCACCTCTCTTCCACACTTGCCATTACTCTGAACTGTTTATCCCAAGTATTTAAACTCCTTCACCTTTGCCACCTTTGTCATCCTAACCACTCCACTTTCCTTCATTTTGTTCACACTCATGTCTTCTGCTTTGCCCTGCTTACTTTCATTCCTCTCCTCTCCAGAGCATATCTCCATCTCTCCAGGTTCTCCTCAAGCTGCTTCCTACACTCACTGCAGATCACAATATCATCAGCAAACATCATTGTCCACGGAGACTCCTGTCTAACCTTGTTCGTCAACCTGTCCATTACTATTGCAAACAAGAATGGGCTCAGCGCTGATCCTTGATGTAATCCAACCTCTACCTTAAATGCATCCATCACTCCCACTGCAGATCTCACCACTGTCACACTGCCCTCATACATATCCTATACATATAACTACTTTCACATACTTCTCTGTAACACCTGACTTCCTCATACAAAACCACAACTCCTCTCAAGGCACCCTGTTATATGCTTTCTCCAAGTCCAAAAGGTTACGCTACAACTTAGTCACATATTCAGGAGTTCTGCTTAAGACTAAGAGCTAAAGGTGAAGATAATAGAAATAAGATATTAACAGATTTGCAAGTTATATAAGTCCAACAATATCTGTCCTTTTAGCATGATGTTTTCATGCTTTTAAAAGGTCAATTATATTATAAAGATATATATTTTTTTAAATAAAAAATTGTTGTTTTCTTTAGGTTTATTAGCTTCTTTGTGGCTTGGAGAGTTTGCTACTAAAGAATGCATTCATAAGGGAAGGATGCAAAGGTCATTTGAACATTAAAAAATGGAGAGGAGCCCTGAAAGAGTAAAGGAGAGCTAGGATGGAGAAGGGTAGTGAGGAGAGGAGGTGTGCAGAGATGAGAAGGGTACAGAAGACCATTAACTATCTTTCTCTGCCAAGAGACACCAGCTTTATCACCTTATGTATGTGTGCTTGTTCTCTGAATGTGTGAAACAGTTAGTGAGCCCCTGAGCTTGCTACCTGTATCAGCATAGCGTTAACAGCATAAATGTTTATGTAGCATTGCTGATTTATGGCCCTTTTTAAGGCCTAATGGGAATCGGGCCATGGTGCATTACAGACTGGCCCACTTTACAGCCGGCACAGAAGGTCTCTGGTCAAGGGTCTATTTTTAGCTGCCAGTATATCTCCACCGTCAATCAAATCAAGTAGGTTAATATTAGCTTGCTCTCTGACCATTTCTCCTGGCTCTCCACACACACCAGCGCTACATTAACCCGAAGAAATGTGAACATTTTGGAATCAAGTTTTTGCATGCTCTAGACCCAAGGCCTGATTTGTGCCTGAATGATCTGGATCATATCTGAACTCAAAGATCTCACATTAATGTAAGTGATAATGTCTAAATGTATTTAATGCTAAAAGCACAATATTTCCTACAATCAATTGTGATTTGCCAAAAAAAACAACAGTTTGCTTTGAGAATTTAAGCACATCCACAGCACACATGTATAAAATAAGGCACATGCACAGAAAACTTGGGCTCAGCCCCTCTGACTGTAAAAGTGCAAACCAGCAGGTTATAAATAACAAATGTTTTTACTGAGGAATGCAGAAGATCAAATAGTAGTGGATTTTGCTAAAGTGAGAGATGGAGATATACCCTAGGGAGGAGATGAATGAAAGTCAGTGGGACTAAGACAGACTACAAGAGTATGTATGAAAGTGAGGACAGCAAAGCAGTTAGGAAGGAAGGGTTAGAGCTGGTGAAGGTGGAGGAGTTAAAAAACTTTGGTCCAACAATTTAGAAGAAATTGGGAGTATGGAAGAGTCATGTTGAAAAGAGGATAGGCAGGTTCTCTATCATTTTAGGAATGATGTGATAGATGGGTACAACCATCTATGAACCTGTGACCGCTTGGTCCGTAGATCTATAGGCAAGTAGCCTACCACTATACCGGTCCTGGAGTGCCAGTATCCTCCAGAGTTTAGTGAATTCCCTGCTTAAACACTCCTGAATCACTCACCTGATAGTTGTCAAGGTTAGTGAGTGTGTTTAGGCAGGGAATTCACCAAACTCTGCAGGACACTGGCCCTCCAGGACCGGAATTGCCCACCCCTGCACTAGACCATCACCACCCCCGTCTCTACTGCCTAAAAACAGTCCCTGACAGAGCTCATGTTCGTAATGTCTGCTTATATTTTGTTGAGAATCCTTTTCCTTACACTGCCATCAGCATGAAAGTTTGCAAAAATACAGACAGAAGTGTGTATTTTGAATATCTACAGGTTAATAACGCTGCCACTTGGGAAATTAAGTGCAGGAAACTCTTCAGTGCGATCTTCAGCTGCCCTCTTCTTTTCAAAAAGCAGCTCTGAAGTTTTTAACTGTGAAATGAACCTGCCCTTTAGCTAACTGTTAACATAACTTCACCGCAGAGGTGTGTGAACTGCTGGTTGCCATTCTTTCATTCCCTCCCCGGAGACAGTGACACGTCTAATACCATAAATTTAGTGTCTTCTTCTGAGATTCTTCTCTCTGTTGAGATTCAGTGGAAGTAGAGCGATCATCAGTAAGCGCAGCCAGTTAGACAACAACAATCCAGCATTTTACCTAAACTACAGGTGCTCAGAGGAAGAAATCTTTGGCTTTGCCTCCAGGTGGGCAGTCCTTAAAGGGTGTGATGTCATGTGAAATCTAGGAATAGTGCTGGTAAGTCACTTAGAGAGTCACTTTGATCTGAAATCACCACAGCATTGGTAGACCCTCCCATGGGATGTCTCATAATGTTGACAGAAAGGGTCTCTTATTACTTGCTAAACTATGTTTGGAGCGCTTTGAGAGACCATTTGGTTTAAAAGGTTTAGAACTTGTTGTTGACAACTAGTTGAATAGAGTGGAGAAAGACTCCACTGCCTTGTAGATGAAAGGCTGCTGATTTGATGCTCTGTTCTTTGCGAGAAAACTCCTATAAGAATTTAATGGGGCAGTGGTGGCATAGAGATTAGGGACTAGGTTCCAGGATTGGTAGGTCATGGGTTTGAATCCCATACCAGTAGGTTGCCCTGAGGTACTCTTGAGCAAGGCCCCATCCCCATCACTGCTCCCTGGGCGCGTTAAATAGCTGCCCCCTGCTGTATTTGTTGAATGCATAGGCTGCTGTGTTTCACTCTGCGCTGTGCTGTGTTTCATAATGACTTCAAACTGAGTGAGACTCTTAGCATTCCATTTTCTTTTCCTCTATTTCATCCATTAAAATGTCTCTCTGGATGAAAGAGCTAAATGCTGCAATTGTGGAAAGAAAAGCAAGTCCTTCAAATAACCTGGGTTAGGGTGGAATGTGGTACTTATCAGCAAGACGTTTCTTGCTTTGGTTTGCTTCTCATTTCTCATCTCATATTTAAAGCACCCAGGGAGCAGTGATGGGGAAGGTACCTTACTCAAGGGGGGGGTACCCTTGAGCAAGGTACCTTCCCCATCACTGTTCCCCGGGCGCTTTCATAGTTGGCCCCTGCTGCTCGGTGTTTGTGGGCATGGGTAAAATGCAGAGGTCCAATTTCATTGTGGTTCACTGTGTGCTGGGCTGTGACCTCGCAATGACAAGAATAGTCACTTTCATTTTCACTTCACAGACTCCAGCAACTCAGGATAAGCGGTGAAGATAGTGAGTGAGCATGACAGAGATAAGACAGTCTGACAGGCATGACATAGTATTTTTCACCAACAAGGTGATTCTTCAGCAAAATATAAAGAAATGAGAATTGTGCACTGTACTGGAAATTCATCCAGGGGAAACGGATGATCCACTGTGGTGATCACTTAACGGGAGCAGCCGGAAGATGAAGAAGACTGGAAATTCATCCAGATATTTTTCACCCTTTTCAACCACGGGACTGCCAGTGGTCCCATCTGAATATCTACATCAACTGCCATTAAAATCACTCAAATACTGTTTCATGATTCTTTGCTCCAGAGACTTGCACATTGACAGCCAGGCTCAGACTCTCTCAAGTGGTGTTCCTTTCAATAAATCTGCACACATTGCATAAAGATTTATTTCCACTGCAGCTAAAACGCAGTGCGCATGTTCTATAGGTCTAAGGACGCAGTTATTGCACATGATGTGGAGACAACCTCCACCTGTGATATTCACTACACTTTCACTTATTTTGCATTCCGACGTTCACCTGTTCAGCTCACACGCTGAACTTCCAGAAAATCTAATTGAATTGTATTTACAGCTGTAGCAAATTAATGCTCCTGTAAAGCTCGTACTGCCCTGTAGCTAAAATTTGGTTCCTTATGAGGTGCTTTGGATAAAATAAAGCATCTGCTAAATGAGCTCGTTTTGTGAATGTAGATTTATCCCATTCACACTCTCAAATCTGGGGTGTAAAGTCAGTCAGTCAGTCATTTTCTGGGCCGCTTGTCCTAATTAGGGTCTGGGGGGGCGGTGCTGGAGTCCATCCCAGCTCACACAGGGCGAAGGACGGGGGGGGGATGGGATACACCCTGGACAGGTCGCCAGCCTATCACAGGAAGGAGCGAACTGATGGGGACGGCACCTTGGGGGTGTAAACTTTCAATCTAAGAAAAACATGTGAATGAGCTTAAAATCACCAGTGACCTAGTGTTTATGGACTAGGCCCCACGATCAGACTGTCATGGGTTTGAATCCCAGACCAGTAGGTTGCCCTGAGGTACCCTTGAGCAAGGTACTGACCCCATCACTACTCCCTGGGCCCTTCTGCACAGTGCGTGTGGGTAAAATGCAGAGGAAGCATTTTGTGGTGGCTGACTGTGTGCTGTGCTGTGCTGTGTTTCGCAATGGCAAGTTGTCACCTTCACTTAAAAGTGACACAGTAAGCAAACATACTGAAACATGTTCTGGCAGAATTCTCATTCTACGGCAGCTCAATAAGAGTCCACCCTTTCGAACTCTTTTCTCAGCAAGATTATTTCTAGAATGCAGTTCTGACGTCAGCATAGGGTTAAACTGAACTGAAACATACCGATGCAAATGATCGGCTCAAGCTCTTCTTCATATGTTACTCCTTTATCTTAAGTGAGGGCTTAACGACCCATATAATCGTGCAATGTGTGGGAGTACACTAACATTCATCTTCACCATTTCTTCCATTGGGCTTAATTTGAGGAAATTAGAGTATGAGCACAATAATTACATCTGCCCCAGAAAACACCTCATTCACATGACCTTATTTAACTCATCAATATTCATAGATTTAACTGTCTAATAGAAAGAGCTTTAAATGATGCTCCTATTTAGTTAAATTCTTCTAATTGTTATAGTAGATCACGCAGCAGCGCTGATCGTGGAAGCTGATTGGCTACTTGTGTTACGTGATAGCAGCATGTTTTTCCACTGCTTGCTTAGTAACAAAAACTGTTCATTTTAATGGAAGCAATATATATAAAAAAAGAAAAAATCGAAATCCTTTTTTCCTAAAACCCAAGGTTAATCACTAACAATCTCCCGGATGTAATGATCCCTAGACATCCGAAACGTGCAGTTATGCAAGCTTCTCGTGCTCTTTCAAAAGCATGTCGTTGCATTTTAGCATTTTCAAAAAAAAATAGTTCCAGCCGATCTGAGATAAGCGATCATGGCTGTTGCTAAGCAACTAGTGACCAACACTGAAAACAAGTTTCCTCAACTCCCTCAGCCCGGTTTTACTGCATCACCCATGACTGGAGGAACCCGAGAAGGTGTGGTGAAATACGCTTTACATAATTTGTGAATCAGTTGTGCAAGCTTTGCGACAGTGTTTGGTCAGCACACGCAGGCATGACCTTTTTTAAACATCCTCATAAATGTCCTCTAAGCATTTCCCTTTTACTTCTGATCCTTTCCTAATAATAAGGATTTTGCTGACAGTGCTTGCTCAACAGACCACAAAAGCAAAATAGTGCGTATATGTATGTCCTCTTTCTAAAAGGCCTCTTGAGGACGTGACTTAAAAGGATTCCACACAAATTAAAGGGAGAGTTAAGTAAATTGAGATAAGACAAGATTTTGAAAGGAGCATTGATACTGGTATGACATTGGCTGGATTTTTAAAAAATTAGTTGACTGATATTTCAAACCAGTAGTAGACGGCATGTTTATTATACTTTGGGAGAGCAGATTGCATGGGCATCCTTTTGGTTTTTAAACTACAAGAAACTTTTACAGAAATTTTTATTGGGGATTAGGGGATTTAAAATGTTTTTAAGGGGGATTGAATCAGTCAAAGGTGGTGGAAGAGAGACAGAAAGTGTCTTGGTGTCCCCAAGACACAGAATCCAGGACAAAACATTTAGAATCTGGTTGGCTACTTTGAGAAAATTACTGTTTAAATGTTTTTAAACTCAACATTTTTTAAATTTTAAAATAAGAAAGAAACTGCTATACATATGCATACATGCACTTTCATTCACTTTCACTACACAGTTGCTTGGAAACCAGTGTGAGAAAAAAAAACAACCAAAAAAAAAAACTAATTTAGTAAAATGTCAAAGGAATGTCTTGCTTATAAGACGCGGCTTGCGAGGTAGTCGGATGCTGGTCGTTTATTCTTCACACCCGTTTTATTCTTTTTATCGAATTACCTTATTGGATAAAAAATACAATAAATACAGATCTGCCAAAACAAAAGAGGTGGGAATGGTAGACACTGTGATAAATGTGCTGCTTTTTTGTATGTTTTTGAATATTTTATTTATATATTTGTATTTTTCCAAGCAAAAACTGCTCAATAAAGTAGCTTTAAAAATTCTTTCAGATACCAACGACTGTACATTCTGAATCATGTGAACCTGCAAATCATTATTCCAGTGCAGTAGCACATTCAGGAAAAAACACTAAGATATTAAATGGCTTTTATGAAGTTTATTTACCGGCCGACACTTCTGAGAAGTCTCTTTTTAGTGTCAAATGAGAAAGAAATAGAGTTAAAATAACAAAAAAATAAAAAGGTAAAGACAAATTCAGGTAGAAACATGACAATCAGAGACGAAGAGACAATATTCAAGCAATGACAAAATGACAACAATGCTTGGAATTCATGGTGTATTAACTTTCCAGCAGTTCGAGTGACATATATATATATATATATATATATATACATATATATCTAAAATGTATAAAGTCAATCTGGAATTGCTACCTGGGAGGCTGGGCACCTGGTAAAAAAAAAAACAAAAAAAAAAA
The DNA here is from genome assembly GCA_017165825.1 of Hepsetus odoe. Lineage (NCBI taxonomy): Eukaryota > Metazoa > Chordata > Actinopteri > Characiformes > Hepsetidae > Hepsetus > Hepsetus odoe. The sequence continues at coordinate 5,088,166 of CM029384.1, forward strand.
GCAAAACATTTTCTTCGTGTCGACTTTTCTTGCATGTAAAGTTATAGAAATGTAGCAGAAATTTGAGGTACTTTTGAAAGTAAATTTATAAAACCTGGCAGCAGGATATATCTCCAGTTTATAACGGCAATAATAATAGATCTGTATGAAAGAACCCCAAAAAGAAAATTGAAAACATCACTTGATCTGAATGTACATCAATAGTCAGTGTGTTTTTTTTTTTCTCTTCTCTAAAATAGCCCTGTTAACCAGTAGTTTAACCACAATTATGCCGTGAAAAGAAACCGTTTAGTGGATTACAGAGCAGTCATTACTTTCATTACAAAGTCGGGCACTTTGTGGCTTGTTTCCGTGCTTTTCTTCCCTTGTTTGCCTTTTAATATGCTTTGTTTAAGCTGTTCGTAGAACCACTGTAAGTCCTGCGTGTCCTCTGGCCAGCAGAGATATCTCCTGGTCTGAATGTGGGTTCTGATTTGTTCGTACTTCATCAGTCTGTACTGTGGAATGTCGTCAATAATGAGCACCAACAGGACGTCCTGGAGCTCCTCCAGCATCTTGCTCTGCGCCAGCGTGAAAGCCTCCAAGCACCACCCGTCCTTGAGGAACTCTTCGGAGACCACGCAGAGTATTTTCTTACTGTTCCACACAGCGTTGCGCATGTTGGAGAGATGATCTTCCCCTGGCAAGAAGTCTCGCGCTTCAAAACAGCAACGGAAAACATTCTGCTTGGAGAACTCCACGTCTAGCTTGTTCAAGAGAGCCTTCTCCACCCATTCAGCGTCTTTTGAACTGAAGCACAAGTAGACGTCATACAAGAAGCCATCATCAGCTGGCTGTTTCGAGGTCCCATCCATGAGCCTTAGCATCACCTTTTTGTAAAGCTTAAAGCAGTAGCCCCGAAAACGGACAAAGAGGACGGTGCAAGTGATGACTAACAGGATAAAAGATGTGCAGCAGATGAAGAGAGCGAACCTCAGCTTCTCCATGTTCTCCTCATCCTCAGCATCCTCACAGAGCACAGAGTGCACAAGAGGAATGCCGCGCCACTCTTCAGGAAACTCGCACGTCAATTCCTCGACATGGACATCAATTTTCACCCTTGTCTCGTTCAACCAGGTTTGAAAGTCTCTCAGGCTGCAATCGCAAAGGAAGTGGTTGCCAAATAAGTTGAGTTCATCTAGGGTGCTCAAGGCTTGTGGGTCAACAGAACCGAGATTGTTGTACGAAAGATCTAGCAACCTCAGACTCTCAGGAAATACGCCGTTTGGTATATACGTCAAGGAGTTGAAGGATAAATCTAAGTAGTGCAACGAAGTGAGCCTTGTGAAGAGGTTCCTCGGGAGGAACCGCATATTGTTGCTCTGAAGGGAAAGCAACTGCAAGTGGTGAAGGTTGTCAAACACATCAAGACAAATGCCGTCTGACCAAAGATTTGGAAAACCAGTCATTTGCAGATTGAGAACCTGCAAATTGTTCAAAGGGGATATCGAATAGTTCTTATTGTGCACACACCATAAAAAATTATTTCCTTGAATGAAGATCCTTTCAATCTTAGGGAATTCCGTTAATATGATATAGACTTCTTCACCTGTAGAAAATCGATTGTATGCCAAGTCAATTAATTTGATGTTTTTGGCAATACTTGACAGTTGGTACAAAGAACTAATGCTGTTTTTCCCCAGGAGAAGCACTTGAAGTTTTGGCAGCATTGCCAATGTATGCACTCTTTGTATGGAATTATCTTGGAGATCTAGGTAAAGTAGGTTTGGCAGTCCGTTAAAGGAGCCTTGCATAAGAATTCTCAAGTTATTGTAAGATAAATCGAGCACTTCGAGGCTTTGCAAGTTCATAAATGTTCTAGAATTGATCTTATCCAGTAGGTTATATGAAAGGTTAAGCAATTTTAAATGTGCCGGTCCCAAAAAGGCATCACTATCAATTTGATTGATCAAATTAGAAGCTAAGGAGACTTGCTCCAGATCTGTCAAATATCTGAATAAGGAGTTGCTGAGCCCAAATATATGACATTCAGACAGATCGAAAATTTGAAGGCCGCTGTCTGCTAGATCTTTGAAAGTATTTTTGTCCGGGTCTTTCATGTTCTCGAATCCCACTGACGTGCCCATGCTGGCACTTTTCCCGAGTATTAGAGTGTGAATTTGGGTTCCTCTGATTGCCTGAAAGAACAGCACTGCCATCTCAACGTAAAAGCCGTTCTGAGACAAATCGAGCAAAGTGAAAGACATGTTCTTGAAGGGGTTTCCACACTGATCCCACTTTGACCAAAATCTGCCCATATCCTGCAGTTTGATGTCATTCAAGTTTAAGAGAGTGAAGTGTTTTCCTTGAAAAGCGAATAAATCTTCCTCACATATGCTGTTAATCTTGTTACTAGAGAGATCCAACTCGTGGAATTTGGTCATGTTGAGGAAGAAATGAGCAGGCTGGATTCTCCCAATAGCATTAGTCTTGAGAGATAGTCTCTCTAGAGACACCAAAGGTTTCAGATAATCACCTGAGAGGATGTCGTTGCTTAAGTCACAATGGGAGAGGAGAAGTGTCTGAAGGTTGAACAGCCCTTTGAATGCTTCTGGCTCCAGCTGGAGCATTTGGTTAAACCCCAGATCGAGTTTTGTCAGATTGAACAGTCCAGCAAAAGCATTGTTCTTCAACACAAGTCTGGCGTCCTGCTGCTGGATGATAAGAGTCTGTAGAGCTTCCAACCCAGAAAATGATTCCTCCGTGATTTCAGTGATTTTATTCTGACTTAGATCCACATACGTCAGGTGTACTGGCAGAGGTGGTACTCGAACAAGTCTTTTCCAGAGACAAAAGGCCATGGCATTATTAATGACGCAAGGTGAAACAGTTTGTGTAACCTGTAGACTGGAGCAAAGCTCAAGAAGGAGCACAGTAAAAATAGCCCACATTGTCATGCTGAGCCACCTAGAAAGAAAGAAAAAAAAGAAATCTAAGGTCACAGATAGTCGTATCATTTAGACGTGCATGCCAGGAATGACAGATATGAATGTAAAAACAAAGGACTGTTTGCATCTGAGTGTGGGCAGCGGTGGCCTAGTGGTTAGGGAGATGCACAGGATCGGAAGGCCTCAGACCAGTAGGTTGCCCTGAGGTACCCTTGAGCAAGGTACCGTCCCCATCATTGCTCCCCGAGTGCTTTCAATAGCTGCCCCCTGCTGCACGGTGTGTATGGGTGAAAAGCAGAGGTTGTATTTTGTTGTGTCTCACTGTATGCTAGGTTTACCATTGACAAATAGTCACTTTCACTGTGGTGAGGACATGCAGACAGTCGGAGTGAAAAAGGAAGATGCAGAAGACAGGAAGAACTGGAAATGTGTGCGTTTCTGTACATATATTTACTCGTATATAGATCATTTTTTATTATTTTTTGTGGGCCCAAAATTCTGTCCTGTAGTGTGGATTTTTATATGTAATCACTATGACGAATAATTCATGTCAAGTCATGCTGTGGTGGGACTGATTGGATGAAATCGTGAGGTCGGGATTAAAGAAAGGGTTTTTCTTTTAATCATAAAATGTGTAACACTCAAGCATAAACCAAACCCAGTACTCGCAAAGCAGGACCGCAAGCCACAATGACACATACGATGAGTGAGCGACCGACGGCTCTGCCCTGACTCACTGGGGTCTAAATACCTTCAGACGAGGCACACCTAAAGTGAAAGTGAAAGTGACAACCCTTGTCATTGCGAGGTCACAGCACAGCAGACAGTGAACCACAACGAAAGTGGACCTCTGCATTTAACCCATGCACACTCAGACACCGTGCAGCAGTGGGCAGCCATTGAAAGCGCCCGGGGAGCAGTGACGGGGACGGTACCTTGCTCAAGGGTACCTCAGGGCAGGAAGGTGTTCGAACCCCCAATCCTCCGATCATGCGGCCAACACCCTAACCATTAGGCCACCGCTGCTCCACCTGATGGTATAACAAGGCACCAGTCAGGCTGCTGCAAAACAGGACACTAATAAATGAACTTATTGACATTTAAACTTAACTCTGATCATTTTGATGTGAATTTCAAACAGAATTTCTAGAATCAGGAACCAAAGGCTATAGCTTTTAATGAGGTTTCCAAACTTTTTCCAAATAACTAAATAAATCAAAACCCCCAATGGCTTGCTATAATGTATAATATCAATCAATGATTAAAGTATTCCAAATATGACGGTGGTAAATGTACAGACAGAGTAATATTTATCAACCTCTGATTATTATTCAAAGCTGCTGCTGCGAGTCCAGTGTAGCTTCCAGCAGCCTCTTTGTCTGCTCTTGTCCTCTGAATATTTATTGTAATGTCTGTGCTTTGTAACGTCTTTTGATATTAAATTCCTTATAATTTCTTCTGCTTCGCCTCTCAGTGAAAATGCATTGATTCCCATCTCTCTGGAGATAGCTGTCAAGTTTGTGCTTTTGTCTGTAGTGATGACTAAATGTTAATTTGTGGGTTTAGCTGAGTTCATGGTGGGCCACCTATAATGCTGTTTATGACCGAAGCCGTGGGCCAATTAAAATCCTGCTGGCCTGCGGGGTAGACTTTGGGCACCACTGATTTAATGCCTTTAAAAGCTCCTATACAGAAAATCATTACATTAAATGGTTATGAATACACGGCCTCCAGTCTGTGAATTCATTTTTATGATCGTTTAATTCCAAGCTTTTGGTTCAAAACCTTAATTTACTTAAATCAATGGTAGAGAGGTACATTCAGAGTGCTAAAAGCTTTTTTAGATTTAAAATTTGATCTGCGATGTTATGCAAAAGTCTTGAGCCACTACTCATTTCTTCATTTTTTTTGGTGCATTTTTCAGTGGCAGCGGTGGTCTAGTGGTTAGGGCGTTGCCCTGGATTGGAAGATTGTGGGTTCGATTCCCTCACCAGTAGGTTGCCCTGAGGTACCCTTGAGCAAGGTACTGTCCCCGTCACTGCTCCCTGGGCACTTTCAATAGTTGTACTGCTCCCTGGGCACTTTCAATAGTTGTATGGGTGAAACTCAGAGGTTGAATTTCGTTGTGCTATGCTGTGCTGCATTTCACAATGTCAAGGGTAGTCACTTTCACTTTCAGGGGCAGCAGTGTTTAGTGGAGTTTAGGGACTAGGTCCCATGATCAGAAGTTTGTGGGTTCGAATCCCAGATATCCCCTTGAGCAAGCTGTATACCTTACATATATAAGCTAAAATGATCAGAAAGCTTGACTGGTGGGTTATAATAATAGATAACATGTTGTGGACGTCCCAATGTCTGGTTCTTTTGACAACCATTGTAAAGCAAGTCAGTGTCTCTACAATGAACCGCTTCCCATCACAGCACTCTGGATAACTTTGTTTACATCTCAGCCACTGAATTATGCAGAAATGTTGAAAAATGTATGGATTTCCCCTTTAAGCCAGGGATGCCATACATTTTAATGAATCAAGAAGCCAAAGCCTGTTGTCCATTCATTCATTACTTTCTTTGAACACTAAATAATCATGACAAAGAGTTTAGGCCTCCTGGCCCCCTAATTCCTGAGATCTCCTCCAGTTGAGTATCTGTGGGATGGGCTGGATGAGCTACCCCACCTCCTGCTTACAGGTGCTGCTGACATCTTGGTGCCAGACACTGCAGCGCACCAGCGGAGGTTTTGTTGAACCCATGCCTTGCTGGTTCAGCGAAAGTGATCATAATTTAAAAGCAGCTTGAAAAAACAAGATTTGCATCACGCCTAGTTTCTGCAACATCATAAATATTTAAAAAGCATGTTCATTCAGAGTAATGCTGTAAATTGTAACTACAATTTGCAATGCTCCCAGTATGAAGCTTTAAAGATTAGCCACCGATCCAAGCATAGTTCTGACAAGGACAAAAGATGCATTTTGCTTCTTACCAGGTGAACAGTCTGCTAAATCTTCTTCTTTGTAATAGCAGGCGAGGTGCTGGAGAAGACGCTTGAAGTTGGACTCAATAAATTAAGCTTGATAACTGTGACAAGCACAGGCATGACTTGTCTTGGGATATATCCATTCTGACCCGTGCAGGACGTGACTGGTGAAAGCAGTATTGTGTGTGTGTGTGTGTGTGAAATGTTGCGAAATCCTCTGTTGCTCCTCCCAAGCTCCATCCTTTTTATTCAGCGTTCTGTTTACTCATTTTGCAATAGCTTCTTTAGCTCCAGTCCTGAATGCTAAACGCTTGGGCAGCAGTCACTGAATCCAGATTCCCGATCCTGGATTCGTCAATCATTGGTGGTTGAGCTGCTGGTGCGATTGGTTCTATTTACCAGTCTTTACAAAACACAACAACAAAAACTAGATTTGAAGTCTGGATTTGAGGCCCTAGCCATTTAAGGGACCATCATAGGTCCCTTACATTTTTTTAAATAAGAGATGTAAATGAGATGTGGGAGTGTGAAGAGCTTTTTAAAAGTATAATATAAAAAGGTTCTTTACCAGTCCTGCACTCTTCCATTGATAAGTATCACTGATGTGTGTGGGATCCAACAGAATGCAACGAAGGCTGTTTTTTAGTTTTCTGTAGTCAGTGTCTTGACCTAATGTCCGGCACTCAGACACGCCTCCTCCCCGTCACTGATTACCTTTGCCGGAGTACTGACTGCAGGTGAAAGGTGGCCACCCCCTCCTCTGTGTTCACCCAGCATATTGTGAAATCTCTTGAGCCAAAGGCAAGTTTCTAAGCTGTTACTCTCCGGTACGTTGATCCTGTTTTTGCCTTTTGACACACTCGTTTACACTAAAGGTCCCTAAAGTCCCTGTGCCTTTGTGTCCAATCTTCTTTTCTCCATTTCTCACATATGCATACGTTAATTTAGACGCGGGTAAAAAATGATTTTATCATTATTATGGTAAAATTAATCTGAAATCGAAATGACGTTTCTAATTTAAAATGTAATTTTTTGAAAAATGTCGAATTAATATCATCCAAGCAATAAAAAGGTGGACATCATTTCTTTGTGAAGAAGACTCGCTGGATTAAGTGCAGCAAAGCTATAAGATACGTTGAACAAAGGCTGCAAAAATTAACATTCAAAACCAGGTGGAAGAATCACCTGCTCTCAATTTTGCAAAATAAAAGTTCTTCTTCTAAATTCTTAAATGTGGACAATGCTACACACGTGCTGGAGATGAGGGTTCAGGACCTCGCTCTGGCAGAAATGCTGTCTTGGGAAAGAATTTGAGCAATGTTTGCATTCCTGCGGAACATACTTGGACTGGCTCTCTAGATAAGAGTTTAACCCAAAAGCTGTAAATGAAATTCAGTTTCATTTACATTCAGATTGTGCTGTTTTCCTCTTTTGAGCCCCTGTTCTGGCTTGCGGCTACTGTTTGGGTGCACACTGCAACTTGATGCTACAATTTAAAATAACAATGGAATGTGTCTGATTACGGGCTGACAGGATAAGCGCTGTCAGGACAAATTGTTCTGTCAAGGGAATTTTTAGGCACCCAAGGCACACAAAGCAGTGGCTTTTCATGCAGGACACACAATAGGTTAATTTTTACACTGAAAATCTTCGGGTTTCTTTAAAAAAGACTGTATGTGAGTAGATTTAGTGCAGGGTTGGTATATAATAAGCTGAAAAGACATAAAATGTTTGATATCACACTGGTTTTTTTCCATAATATGGTGGTGCATGTCAAGTATCGCGAAAACATCCTTTAGAAATGTGACCTCATCTCTTTCCATATCGTTTTCTGCTGTCAGTACATCGTTTTATAGATTTCCCGCAAGAACATTTCAGCCCCCGCAGTTCTTTAAGACTAATGGCCAATTTCTAGATTTAAACACAGCGTACATAACGTGACGACACGAAGCGTTGGATAAAAGATCCACTGCTGAAATAAGGTCAGCGAAATTAGCGTCAGGTGCTGGGGAGGTCAGATAATTAATCAGACGGGATAAAAGCTTAAACACAAACTGTCACATGAAAGGAGCAAGAGCCTGTGGTGATTTTTAAGAGATGTGCTAATTGCAAATGATTCGCTCATTTGTAACAATTAGCCACTTTGTATTTTTTGACAACGCTGGAGACGTTTCGCATTAGTGTGTCTGACTTCGGGCTCCATTAGACCAAGGAATCAAGAATGATTGTTGCAAGAGTCTAACTGTTCTAATGGGGCCGTGTCTGACCGTATATAATTTGAAGGATGGGGCATTTCCAGCACAACACATGAGGTAGGGTGTGTGATGATGGTTCAAGTGCACAGCAGCATTGCTGGGTTTGCTGGGTTTGGTCAAACTCCTAGTGTAGTTGCAATCATAACTGCAGACCTAAAAAGGTACCAGCACCAACATGTTTCTAATAAAATGGCCAGTACATGTACAGAGTGAGTATTAACCCTTACAAAACTTCTGCATCTGCTTACAACAGTGCAGGAGGCACCACCAGGCGGCTGAGGGTGGTTCACCCCAAAATAATCTCCATCTACTGCATTGTCCCACTGCTCAGAGATCTGGAGATGTTGGTGGCTTTGAGAGGCGTGTTTATTTGCTTCATCAGTTCATTAAAGCTCTCCAGTTCTCCTCTAGCCAGAGGGCTGCTATCTGTTAGAGGTCCTTTCCCATTGGTGGACGAGGTGGAGAAGGCAGATGTAAGTATGTGCATCAACAGATGGGGTATGTTCAGACTGTAAACCTACAAAGAGAACTAAAGAGAACTAAACTAAAGAGCTAAAGAGATTCAAAGAGAATCCGGGTGCCCCCTCAGTGTTTTGGGTCAGTGGTGGCCTAGTGGTTTGGGAGTTGCCCCCGCATCGGAAGATTGTGAGTTCGACTCCCTCACAAGTAGGTTGCCCTGAGGTACCCTTGAGCAAGGTACTGTCCCCGTCACTGCTCCCCGGGTGCTTTCAATAGCTGCCCACCGCTGCACGGTGTTTGTGTGCATGGGTTAAATGCAGAGGTCCAATTTCGCTGTGGTTCACTGTGTGCTATGCTGTGACCTCGCAATGACGAGGGTTGTCACTTTCACTTTCACTTCCCCCACTTTAATAGGATTGGCCACCGCAGTGGGCAAATGCAGTGTTCTCACACACTGGCCGCTCAGCTTTAATGGAACGGGTCTGTTTGAAATAAACAAAGTCTTTTAATGCCCCGTCCGGCCGTCCGATCTTAATGCAGTGGAGGTGAAGAGGGCTGACCGGACGCACTTCTTTATTAAGCAATGTAACAGAATTATGACCCTTCATGTCTGTGCTGAGCAGACGGTATTGTTACTTTCTGCACTGAGAAACATGTGACATGAGCACGACGTTTATGAGTAGGCTGCTTTTGGTTCCCTAAAGATCCTTTCATTGAAAGAAATACACCTTTATTCAGACTAAACTGCACCCTGTGTGCTTCTGTCTTTTTCCACACACCTCTCCAGTGTATGTCGCTGAAATTCATCCAGTAGTCCAATAGTTCTTGCACATGGATAAGAACCCAGCCTTATATGCTTGGAACTAGGATTCAGTTGGTCTGGTGGAACTGGCAGCATCTATCACTGTCTTTGGAAAGTCTTGTACCATTGTTTCTACTTCTGTGGAACATATCTGGACTCTCCAGAAGAGACTTTAGACCATCTTTAATGAAATTCAGTTTCATTCACATTCAGCTCACTAGCAGCTCACTGCAGAATCACATCTGCTTCAGTGGTGGGCAGCGGTGGCCTAGCGGTTAGAGCGTTAGTCGGAGGATCGGGGGTTCAAACCCCTTCCCAATAGGTTGCTCTGAGGTACCCTTGAGCAAGGTACCGTCCCCATCACTGCTCCCCGGGCGCTTTCAATAGCTGCCCACTGCTGCATGGGTTTGAGTGTGCATGGGTTAAATGCAGAGGTCCAATTTCGTTGTGGTTCATGTGTGCTGTGCCATGACCTCGCAATGACAAGGGTTGTCACTTTCACTTTCATCTCATAACAGGGTTACTGTCTAAAATGTGATTTTATTTTACAGAAGAGAGGTAGTCATGTTGTACTCCGACAGTGGAATTACCACTAGAGGTGCCACCTGAGGTCCAGGTTTTCACTTTAAATGAATTTCAACATCATGTTCCCTCTCCTGGAGGAAAGGGCCAAATCTATACCTTGTTGTAATCTTTTCCACACCGACAGACACTTTTTCATGCATCGAGATACCTCTCCATCTGACCAATTTGCTGTCACTACTCAGCTTTCAGATCTTCATTATTTACAACTCTGGCACCGCCTAGTCTGCCTAAATGCTCCCAGAGTAGACATACCACTAGAGTTAGTGGGTCGAAACAGAGCCACAGATGAGCTCTTCAGCTCTCTGCTGGGCCTTTACTTTCTGAATTTAGACTCAGAAAGCTCCTCCCGATTCCGAACATGCCGCTAAAACCGGCGACATTTACGCCATCGGCGAAGATCTGTTTTAAACATGCGTGCAGACACATGCTAATACGATTTTATCGTAATGTTATACAATAATTGTAGGCATGCCGTGGCATTTGGACTTCTGAACGTCTTTCCTTACATGACATTTCAGATTTTGTTCCACTGTAGACTCTGACCTTTTTCACATCTATATTATTTCGTCTGCTGTAGTTTTTGAGTTCCCCACTGTGAAGGCTCTCCGTGGCCTGCTCTTTAATGCTGCCTGTTTTCTTGTTTTTTTTCCCTCTTTCCTCAACCCTCCTTCCCTGCTTTCCTTCTTTGCTTTTGACTTCAAGACACACGCTTTAATCTCTTTAAAGCAGGCTTACTTCATACCTACTGCAAACAGAGAGATCCCAGTGGTTGATTTCCTCTACACTAGGGTGTATGTGCTTTTAATCTATTTGTGGGTTCAGCTAAAAAATTTAGCTTTCTTGTCACTTTTCATTGGTTTTTCTACAGGACAATGTGTTTTTATTTATTTATTTATCTACACAATGTACAGATTTTAGGTGGGGCAAAAATAAAAGAGCCTGAAGGCTTTATCCTTAGATGTTGTACTTAGCAACAGTAATACATAATTCAGTGAAGAACCCTCATAGCCTCATAGTAATGCAAGTAATGCCAGTGTTTGAATGTGCCACCTTATAAGAAACCTCCCTTAAAATGTTGCCTTGCTGGTCTCCAGTTACAGACTGTAGCCCATCATTTATGAGAGTCCTGAGAATGGTGGACCACTCTCATTTCACCAGTGACATAAACATGTATAACCCCAGCAGCGCTGATGTTCACATATATGATGTTCATATAGTGGACTTATCAGATAGAAGAACAAGAGGGTTTTTGTTAAAGTGGTTAATTACTGGTTATTCAAAGCGTTTTTCTCATTAAGTGACAAGTGACCGGGTGTGCAGTGTTGGGTTTTCTAATTAGGTGTTGTTGGAATAAGCGTATAATGGGTGGGAGCACTGATATAGTCTAGATTTTAATGATAGAGATTAACCACTTCAACTCTAGTGGCCTGAATGGGGTTAGTCGTGTGCTTCACTTAAAATAGTTACTAAGTACACTACTAATTACTGAGGGACAGCTCAGGTTAGATGTTTTGGAGACAAAGTTAGAGAAGGAAGGTCATGTCCAGAGGAGAGATGAGATTGATCCAAAAAGTTCTGTTCAAGGCATACCTCCTACTCTCCATTCACAACAGGTGTTGCCCTTGATTTTGTGAAAGTGAAAGTGACTATTAGTCATTGTGAAACACAATGAGATGCAACTTCTGCTTTTAAACCACACACATGTACAGACGGGGGCAGCTAATGAAAGCACCCGGGGAGCAGTGGTGGGGACGGTTCCTTGCTCAAGGGCACCTCGGGGCAGCCTGCTGGTCTGGGATTTGAACCCAAGACTTTCTGATCCTGGTCCCTAAGCACTAGGCCACCGCTGCCTGTTAGTTTTGATCTCAGCGTTTTGCAGTGTGAGATGCTCATTCAGCTGAACTGTCCATGTGAAACAATGATGCCTACTTTAGAATCGATGCAATCCACATCAACACTGACACCGAATGGAATACACAGGTAGCTGGCAACAGGCTCGATGGATGCAAATCAATAAAGTGCTTGTAAAAAAGATGCACTGAATTTTGTGCACTGTCAAGCTGCACTGATGCAGAAGCTCTACCTGCATGTGAGGAAAGTTCTGCAGGTTATAGTGTAGCACTGCAGCTTTGGTTTTAAATGAGAACTGATCCAGCCAATTACATGTCTGTGCTGCTCTAAATTAAGTTCACTGATCAGGCCGGCGAGATCTGTCAGGATGATAAATCCAAAAATCACTAGCATTCCTCTGGCTGTGCATATTCTGTTTTCTTTGAAACCTTCAGAAAATCTTTTATTGCAGGCAACAACCTGGTGGCTTGCGATTTCGATTTCTGCTTAGCCTTCTGACATCAATGTGCAGCAGCAGGTCTACGTTCCGTTCTTCCAAATGAGCACAGAATAACATCTCTCCGGACGCTTGGGCTCATTGGAACACAGTCTTCACGATATCCGTCCCTTCTTTCATGTTTAAAATATTCCACACATTGCTTGCTGGTGAATTACACAATGATAATTATGGAACGCCGGAAAGATTCACTCAATGCAGTGAACCCATTAGCGTGGCCGAGCATCACTGGAGCATCATCAGTTGTGATGGAAATCAGCTTAAAGAGGGGCAGTTGGCTCTCGTTAACAAATTGCATGAAAGTGTAGAAGATATCTTCACCTCTAGTGTGTCCTTGCAATGGCAAAATGACAAGTAGCTCTTTATCTCTCGTTTCACTAAAAACCCATTCTGATGAAAGTACACGACTGTGCTGTATCATATCAGTCGACTCATTGAACTGGAGAGAGAAACACTCACATGGATCAGTCTTTTTTCAGATGATCCACATTGTCCTCTGCTGTTCCCTCACATTGTGTGAAGGGAAGACTGCACCCGCCTTAATAAAATCCTCAATATCTGTTTTATTCTTAAATCCAGCAAAGAGTGCATCTGCAGCCTTGACAAATGTTTCTTTAATAACTTTACCGTCCTTGAGAAATTTCTTTCTGTTGAGCAAGAACGTGACTTTGCAACAAGATGCTGCTGTTCCTGCCAATCTCTTGGCATTGGATGTGGTAAAAATGGACTGTAGACCCTTAAATTCTTATCATTTCTGTAGGTGCAGAGTTTAAGCAGGGAAATCAGTTTCTGTCCGCTGTCCTGCCGCTTCCAAATGAAACATCTTCAGCAAAGCTGTGCTCACATCACAGATCTTCCTCCCAGTTTGAATGAAAATGATGAGTTTTCAAATTTCTGGTTTGTGAAATGTTTCCTCCTTCCAGCTTTGCTAGCTTACTGTTGTGGGTTCAGATCAGGTTGTCATGAGGTACCCTTGAGCAAGATACTGTCCCCATCACTGCTCCTCAGGCACTGGATATCACTGCCTACTGCTACACTGTGTGTATGAGCGAAAAGCAGTGGCTGCGTTCGTTTCCCAATGACGAATAGTCACTTTCACTTCAGTGGGAGAGCATGCACAGTGCATCACTTAATATCGGTCTGAAAAATCTGTCAACTCTAAACACCTGACCGATGCTGATCTTATTTTTTTCAAGCAGACGTCGATTGAATTGCACTTATTAATGTCGTGCAATATAAACTGATCATGAGAAGATTTTCCTCTGCTGCCTCTAGAACCGCTCTTGCTGGGAGAACTGAGGATACTATTGTTTGAAGGTCCTCATGATAGTTTCCAGCCGCAGGGTCACCTTCATGCTCACTAACTCCATTCTTGTCACTGCTGTGCAGTGTGCAAGAAAGTGTGTGACGGAAAAAAAGTATTTTTCTGCTTTTTTTCATATATTTTTACCATGGCAGCATATTCTCGCTCTCTGTTTGTCTCTCGCTCTGTCACTCTCTCGCCATTCTTTTTCGGGGCAGTGGTGGCCTAGTGGTTAGGGAGTTGGTCCCAGGATCAAAAGGCCATTGGTTCAAATCCCAGACCAATAGGTTGTCCTGAGGTACGCTTGAGCAAGCTACTGTTCCCATCACTGCTCCCAGGCTGCTTTCAATAGCTGCCCCCTGCTGCACAGTGTGTGTGGGTAAAAAGCAGAGGTTGTTTTTTGTTGTGTCTCACTATGTGCTGTGCCTGTCAATGACAAGGATAGTCTCTTTCACTCTTTATTGTGTGTGACAGAGAGGGGTGTTGCTCCTGGAGTGTTGTGTCGGGAGCATCTCACAGAGAGGGGAACACAGAACAGTCAAATTATTTGATACACTGTGGAGTGTAAGAAGCGCCCTAGCGCAAGCCTCATGCGTTGCCATGAAGGGTAAAAAAACCTTTCTAGCCTCGTTTGAGCTTTGAGCCCGTGCCAAAGTGCGGCTGAGACTGAGGCTGAAGAATAAGCTCTATATCTTCATTCTCAGAGTCATGCTTCAGGGGCAAATTGGATCTTCACACACAAAAAAAGGATGAGTGTTGCGTACAAAACAAGTGCATCAGCCTTAATGCACAATTTAAGCCTATGAAACCGAACATCTTCCCCATAATCCATTCAGTCTTTGACTTTGTCTCGTTAAACCCATTAAAAACCTATTAAAGTTGAGCACACACTCTAAACGAAGTGGTGCTGGGTTCCTTAAACAGTGCCCTAGAACATTCACTGTTGGTCTCCCGAAAGAGTAAATAATAATAATAATATCACACAAGGGTTTTTCATTTTTACAAATGCAAAATGGGAACCAAAAATGATTTCCTGGCTGGCGGGGTGGCACAGTGCACAGTGCTGTTGCTTCACAGCGAGGAGGTCCTGGGTTCAGTATCCAGGTGGGATGGTCCAGGTCATTTCTGTATGGAGTTTGTTTGCCCTGTGATGGACCGGTGACAGGTGTTTCTTTGCCTTTTGCCCTGTGAGAGCTTAGATAAGGGGTAGCGGTGGTTAGGGCTAGTGGTTAGGGCGTTGGCCACATGATCGGAGGATCGGGGGTTCGAACCCCTTCCCAATAGGTTGCCCTGCGGTACCCTTGAGCAAGGTGCCGTCCCCATCACTGCTCCCCGGGCGCTTTCAATAGCTGCCCACTGCTGCACGGCGTTTGAGTGTGCATGGGTTAAATGCAGAGGTCCAATTTCGTTGTGGTTCACTGTCTGCTGTGCTGTGACCTCGCAATGACAAGGGTTGTCACTTTCACTTTATAAGCTCCAGTGACCCTAGTTAGTACAAGCGGCTATGAAAATGAGTGAGTGTTCCTAGGTTTCGGCTCTCATTTGCAGTCAAGTCCCTGTACATCGATATATGTATGAATCATTCAATATGAACAAAGTAGAGCTTTAGAAAGTCTTTCAAGAAGCCTGGAAAACTATTCCTGAAGGCTTATTAAAGAAATGAAGAAGAAGAAAGCTCAGCTAAGAGAGTTCAGGCTTTGGAATATAGAATTATAGACATTACAAATATTATATATAAATTCTTTTTTTCATCATCACTAAGTCTCTCCACAGTGAACCATCTCACATTAACCATCCTGACGTTAGATAACTGCTGCATTGAGCCACGGAGTGCACTTTATTTACTTTCTGTGGTTCTTTGGAGAGGCAGAGGAGGAGATGAGTAGATTTCTGGAGTGTGTAGGCTTTAATGGCAAGTTTCAAACAGTAAGAGTGAGAGATTAATAGAGGGAAAGCAGGAGGACTGGTAAAAGGAGACATTCGTGTGTGCTGCCTCCAGCTAGTTCTTCTGCGTCCCATGGCGACTTTTAAAACGCAATGAGCTGAGAGGCGGGGGCTGATTGGTTTAGGCTCCTTCGGCAGCTCCTCTCCTGGAACCTCTGGAGAGAGGCTGTGCACCTGGCTTGTGCACAAACTTCCTACATGCGCACACACACACACACACACACACACATATACAATAAAAACTGTACCCGAAATCAAGTTTAGTTAGCAGAGAGAAAACAGTACGGATTTATTATTGCACCGGGAATCCCTCAAGCCTGAATATCAACATGACTGAAGAAACTTTTTGATGAATTTTCCATTTCACCTGTTCTAAACACTGCTTTTAGAGGTGTAATGAGATTGGATGGTGCAAAGCTGTTAGTGCTGTTGTCTGACCGATGGTTCTGGGTTTGATTCCCAGTTGGGGTGGCCAGGGCTGCTCTTCTCCTGTGTACACAGTCGAAAAACACATCAGGTTAATTTAAATATGCTAAATTGCCTCACACACTGGGTCGGCACCTCTTACGTCACTGGGGCGGCACCCTCAAGGCTCTTCAGTACCCACCGTATTCCGCTGTGGACTGACCCAGTCCTGCCTGCATTCTTTCTAATGTACTTTTCCACTTTCAAACATTGGGTTATGAAAATGTGCAGATCTGTCCCTTTAGTTTTGGAAAAAAGTATTCAAGGTAAAAAACTGGACCTCAAGGACCACATTGCATTGGATTTACAACCAAAAATGTACCTGCAAGGTACCTTTTCTGACAGTGTGTGACTGTATGTCTGTCCTGTGTTAAGCTGGCGACCCATCAAGGGTGTTTGTATCTTTTGCCCAGTGAGCACCAGTTAGGATAAAGAGCTAATTTATCCTAACTGGATATTTTGATCAGAATGTGAATGACCTTAATCTTCAAGCAACTAATTAATATAACGTTTTTCACAGATCTAATATGATAAGATAATAGAAAGAGTTGTGCTGATAGTGTTATATCCTACTCGGCAAAATTCTTGCAGCTCAAAATGACCAAATGAGCAGTGACACCATTGTTTCTCGGATGACAGGATGGCTGTGGTTTGCACATTCACTTTTTGGCCATCGTTTATCTCTGCACAGGATGCTGTAGCACCCCAGACACGGGAAAGTTTTGTGATGTGGACAACACAGAGATGGTTTGTGAGTTAATATGGGCAAATAAAGGGTCCAAATGGATCTTTTTGAAGAAGTTTATATGACTTACATAAACACACGTCATTTTTCCATGGCAAAAGCATATATATATATATATATATAACAGACTACATATTTGGGTTTTTTGATGATGGTGCTCATATCATTGCTAGTGAAGTGTTAACCTCACTGCAGTCGCTGGAAACTTTAAACACCAAGGCTTGATTAAGAACCAAGGAGAACTTATTTTTAATTAAAAGTGACTATTTCTTATTCCTGTCACCGTGAAACACAGCACACAGTGAGACACAAAGAAATGCTTCCTCTGCATTTTACCCATGCACACCTGCAGCAGGGGATGGCTATTGAAAGCACCCAGGGAGCAGTGACAGGGATGGTACCTTGTTCAAGGGTACCTCAGGGCAACCTACTGGTCTGGGATTTGAACTCAAAATCTTCTGATCCTGGGGCCTCGTCCCTAATCACTTGGCCAGCGCTTCTATATTGTAGACTCATATTACAGAGGATTGTTAGTGTTATAGAAGCATGTTGCTGGTAAACACTTAAGTGTAACGGTGTAATGGTGTCCTGGTCTGGACATCGGTGCAGAGCTGAGAAGTTATTACAGAACAGAACTTTAATAACATCACTGTGCACAGGAACACAAAATACAAAGAAGCGTTGACACGTGCAGACTAGCAATGACCGGCGCTCTGCTCCAGCTCAGTGGGGCTTTTAAGGCCAACCCTAATGAAGAACACCTGTTCCTCAAATGGAGACCTGGTGCACCTCATCCAGAGCTGAGCAGAGCGCCATCTACTGTTACACATGGCTTCACCATGTACTTGGAAATACATCAAATAAATAATCAAAACAATTAACAGTGTGGATCAAAGGAATGGAATTTTGACAAATCAGAAAACAGAGGATAATCAGTTTCTCATTCATTGTCTGACCTCCAGTCTGTTTTTTCCTCTCGTGTTGAGTGTGTGGCATCTTCCGTCACCTCAGGGAGTGGCTTCATGTTTACTCTCAGAAAAAAAGATACTGGGGTGTCCCTGGGACGGTAACTCTCATGTCACAGGAGTACGTGAACCGCTCACTATCTATAGTTAGGGAATAGAATTTGTTCTGTTCACCCCGTCCCGACTCCAGACTTTTCATTTTTTTTACGGTTCTACTTAACATTATGTTATGAAAATGTGCAAATCTGCCCAGTTCTCCTGGGACAAAAGGAATTTAGGTACAAATTTGGACCCGGAAGAGCCTTTGAGAGTACATTTATACTGTTGGTACCCTGAGATGCAAAAAAAAAACTGCACAGTTTCTTTTTTGACATTATGGACTTTCTTCAGACTCTAATGAGAGAAAGAGTAGATGGTTTAGTGGATGGATCGCTTCTGTGTTCGAGTTGGAAGGGGTTCAGCTCGTTAGCTGACAGACCGTGGACGTCATGACCGAGTCCCCTCTCTGTTTGAAACATGGCCAAAGACGTCATTGGTTTATTATTTTTTTCCCTCTCTTTGTTCTCTGAAAAGGCTTTGATTGTTACAGCCACTATTTTTTTTTCAGACCTCTGGCATGATGCAACACCCTTCAACATTATAATTCACCTTTAATTGAAAATTACAGTCAGAAAACCTTCACGCTTTCAAATCAAGTCCAGATCTGAGCAGCGATGCCGAGCATATTTTACCCGCTTCGGTATCGTCAGTTAGGTCAGCCTTACCTTTCAGCATGGAAAAATGTTTCTGTTTCAGATTGCAGCCTGTGGGCTGGTCTTGAGAGGCTCTGTTAGGTTTATATGTACCTGCTGCTAGACATGCTCCTGCATCTCTCACAACACAGATCCCAGATCCCAAATGAGCATCTCTACAGACAACTACAACCTTTTCCACACCCGCTCTCAGATACACTGGCCTGTTGCGCCTGGATTTCAGTCTGCTGGCTTCTCTGCATGGGACATTTGACCAGACGGAGCTGAGCTTTGCTTCTGATCTTGATTTTCTCCTGCAGATCAGAGCGCCAGCACCAAAACCTTTTGGCTTCAAAATAATGATTGAGCAGAAAAGCACATTTTGCTCCATTTGTAAGATGGTTAGTACTTTGAGTAAATAGTTCTCAGAAGTGTCCAAAGTGGTGGTGATAGGAACCAAACACACAGGTCTAAAAGATTTACAGATTTACTGAACATTGCCTGATGACTGAGACCTGTTTTCAGAGGGAATTTTGTTATATCCCAACAACTGCGTTGTACACTCACTCATTTTCTTAGCTGCTTGTTCTGATTAGGGTTGAGGGCTGTGCTGGAATCTGTCTCAGCTCTCATAGGTAGCCAGTCAATCGCAGGGCAGATACACACACACTCAAACGCACACTCACGGGGCAATTTAACATCTCCAGTCCTTCCATGTCTTTGGACGATGGGAAGAAACAGGAGCTCCTGGAGGAAACACTGACATGTGGAGGACAAACTCCACACAGAGAGGACCCGGACCGTCCTGCCTGGGAGTCGAACCCAGAACCTTCTCGCTGTGAGGTGACAACACTACCCACGGGGCAGAAAAAGAGAATCCAACTTGATTGATTTTTTTCTTAATTAGCTTTCATATCCAATAACCCTCCCACCCTGGAAAACGGATTGAATCCAGTAATGCACTGAGATAAATGTTTCCAGTCGTGTATTTGTGGTGTAAAATGTCCAAATTCAAATTCCCGGCCACAGTTTTAAAGCTTATTCCCTCCTAAGAAAAATATTTTCGATTGCAACCCACTTCTGTCATTCTTCCCGAAACCAGACAGACAAATCCAGAGCACTGCTCTTTATTGGGATCCTAAAAATGGTAAAATCTGCAGACACACCTGATCCACAGCTCAAGCATGAGCCGATTGGCTGGACCAGGTTTTTTGGGGTCTGGAGCTGAAAACGGTTGGAGTCACTTCGGCAGGATATTTTCACTTTCTGGACAGCGCAGAACACTTTAGTGTCACCGCTGGGTTGAGAATGGTCATCATCCATAATAATCTGTGATCAGTGGAAAACCTGCAGTGGACCTTTTTCATTGATGAACAGTTTAGTGGGTGGCTGATAAAGTGGCTGTTCAGTGAAATAGCAAGGCTGTGCTCATCTATTCAGGGAGCCTCTGTGGTTGGTGTTTCTGTTAAATTAACGAAAAAGGCTAGATAGTAAAGTGTTTCTAATAAACTGGCCACTCAGTGTATATTTATAGGCTCGGGCAGATCAGCGGAGAAAAGAGAAATGAGAAGGAAAAGAGAGGAGGGAGGAATTCATGTGACGGCGAAAAGAGCACGTCTGAGGTCTGACTGGAGCTCTGAGGGTGTGTGTGTGTTAAAATATTCATGTTTGCTTCACTTACACACACACATACACACACACACACACATACACACACACACACACATGCATATTTTCCTGTCACCTCACATCTGCACATTTAAATACATACCTGTACCTGTACTGATTACTGTTTGTATGAGTATGTGTGTGAGGGTGTGTGTGTGGGGGGTGTTGTCTGGGCTTATGGGTGTGTGGCCTGTCATTTCAGGGGACATTAGCTCAGCTGAAGCTGCACTCAGAAGCTATAAGGAGGCACTAATTCACTCTAATTCACTGTGAAATGAGCAGGATGACCACTCTGGAGAACAGGAACTATTTATGAAAAGCAGTCAGAAAGTGGAGAGAAAATATAACCTGTGCTGTTATTTGCATATTCATATTTCGAGGCTTACATTTTTGAGCCTGCATGCTCGTAATTGCTTTAAAGTTCAGTCCTCGTTAGGCGTGGAATGCATGCTTCCCCTTAAGCTTAATTTCTTCTTTCAGCTTTATTTCAGCAGGTTAAGTTGTTTATTATGGAGGAGAGTTTGAGTGCATTGGCACCGCCACGTGCAATTTAACACTTTTCACACCCGATTGCTAACTTGCGCATAAACATCCTTACATTTTCCTCGTCCACAAACAGCAGGTCCATGAAACAATGGTAGAATTGAGCTGTATGTGAAGTGTGAAAGCAACGTCCCAAACCACAGAGCTCCAAACGCAATCGCACAGCACTTGACAGAAGATGCAATTTTCCAGAAAGCCAGGCTTTTCTTAACTTCAAAATCTTAAATCCACCTTAACTATGCTCTCGCTTCAAATGGGCACCGGTGGTCTAGTGGTTAGGGACTAGGCCCCAGGATCAGAAAGTCATGGGTTCAAATCGCAGACCAGTAGGTTGCCCTGAGGTGCCCTTGAGCAAGGTACCGTCCCTGTCACTGCTCCCCGGGCCCTTTCAGTAGCTGCCCCCTGCTGTGAGTGTGTGGGTTCATTTGCAGAGGTTGAATTTCCTGGTTCGCTGAGTGCTGTGCTGTGTTTCACAATGATGAGAATAGTCACTTTCACTTTCAAATTAAGCACGCTAATCCTTGCTTCATCCAGAAGCTGAACCTGATCCTGGGGCTGTCACTATGGATCATGTTATATTTTAATAATCAGCAGGAATCTGAGCATGTGAAGCCTTTCAAAAAGTGAACAGTAATATTTTAGGGAAAAAAAATAAGCAATCCTTTATGAAGAAATACCTTCTTACAAGAAAAAAAAAACAGAAAAAACTCTCTACAGGTAGAAAAAAATGCCAAAAAATGGTGTTAGTGTACACTATCCTTAAAATAAAACACTCTTAGAGTGATTTCTGATAAATGATTGGTGAGCTACTTTCCTAACCATTGGTGATTATTGTATCTAGAATTACACACATATAATACAGTGATAATGATCAGCCATCACATTAAAACCAGTTATGTGTGACTGTCAGGTCAGGTCTGACCCACTGAGCTATGGAATCTTCAAGGCTTCTGGAATCTTCAAGGTGGGACCTCCATGGATCAGATTAACTGGTTCATCCCCACAGATGCTTGATCAGATTGAGATCTGGGGAAATTTGCTGGCTGGCAGGGGTCCACAGTGTCCTCGTGTTCAAAGACCGGTTCCCATAATCAGAAGATCATGGGTTCGATTCCCAGACCTGTAGGTTGCCCTGAGGTGATCAAGATACCGTCCCCATCACTACTCCCCAGGCACTGGATATGGATGCTCACTGCTGCATGCCTGTGTGGGTTAAAAGCAGAGGACGCATTTTGTTGTGTCTCACTGTGTGCTGTGCTGTGTTTCACAATGGCAGGTAGTCACTTTCACTTTCACTTATCCCCCTGAAAGAGGACAATGGCAGCAGTGCAGTGTGATTCGCAGTGTCATTTCTAGTTCTCAGGTGCTGTTTGTAAGCATGTTCTTCTCAAATGGGTAAATAGTCAATTTAGTGGGTAAATAGTCAATTTGCCTAATTCACAGCAATCACGCTCAAGAACTATTTATGGGAGGCAGTCAGAAAGTGGGGCGCAAATATAAACGTTTTTTTTTATTTGCATAAATTTGTTTACAGGTGTGTATTTTTGAGCCTGCATGCTCATAACTGCTAATCTGGTCTCATTAGATTTAGAGGCTCGCATTTTCCCAAAAGCTTAATTTCTTGTTCCAGCTTTATTTCAGCTCAGGCTAATGTGTTTACAAGCCCGTCGGTCTGGTGGAAAACCGCTTCTTCATGAAGTGTAGAATTTGTTTTAAGTGTAGTTTTGGCCTCGAGTGCTTTGACTTTTGTTCCTTATGTCAGTGCTTTCGCCCCGTCAGTACGAGCGTCTAAGCATGCTTACCTTTCATTTGTATCAACATGATCTGATTATGGGGTGAAAAAGGTCTTCCATCTGAAACGGACTCTTCCGCTCCCTGATGTGATGTGATGTGAGAACACGTTTCTGCCCGTTACTGCTCCTAAGAAAACTGTCCTTTAGTGAGGGTGAGGAACCGAATGTTTCTATAGGGTTTCTCTACCCATTAGGGAAGGCAATTAACCTCATAACTGCCCCCCTGTGCACAAGTTCACAGCTTTCTGCTGCTTGTCTTGGAATGGCTGAATGCAGAGGTGTGAAAATTATTATTTTTTTCATTTGCTGGACCTTTTTTTCAGTCTCAGTCCAGCTGTGACATTGGAGTGGAATGATCGCGTTAACTCCAGCAAGCAGGTACGCGTGTGCTGTATCGGCCGAGAGCGCGTTTTTTGCTGTAAAAATAGATGTCAGCGATGGTATTCCTGAAACTGAACATCAGTTAAAGTTACTCTTGCAGGATTACATGTTTTCTGCATTACTCGTTGCACTGTGGATGTTAAAAATGTATGAATTAGAGGAATTTGGGAGCAGGTTTTATTGGGAAAGTCCTTGTTGAGGGGCAGCGGTGACCTAGTGTTTAGGGACTAGGCCCTTGGATCGGAAGGTCGTGGGTTCTAATCCCAGACCAGCAAATTGCCCAGAGGTACCCTCAAGCAAGGTACCGTCCCCGTCACTGCTCCCTGGGTGCAGGACATGGGAACCCGCTGCTGCACGGTGTGTGTGGGTTAAATGCGGAGGAGGCATTTCGTGGTGTTTTTAGTGTGTGCTGTGTTTCACAATGACACATAGTCACTTTGACTTCAGTTTACTTTAACTTTGGGTTTTGTACAAAAGGTGTGTCCAGACTTGGAAAAGTCAGAAAATCAACTGATTGGAGCAGCGGATTTGCCTGTTTGTGAATTTATTCATTCATTAATTCGTGAGTATATTAGCTTTTGTTTTGTTGAAAGGAATTATTGGCATTTGGTGATTCCCCTGCCTTTCGCCCTGTGGCAGCTGGGATAGGCTACTTAGAACAAGTGGCTAGGAAAATGAGTGAGTGAGAGTGCGAGAGGTACTGCAGCTGAGAGTGGAATGTTTTTCCCGTTGATTCTCTGTCGTCCCTGTGCTTTAAATTTTAAGCACTTTTCTTTTTTTTCTCTGCTTTGATTCTTTAGCTGATTGGTTTGCATGATTTCAGATCTAAGTTTGCGGGTTGGGATTCATGGTGGCTGCTTGATTTTCTTTTTTTGGCTGCAGGAACATCACAGTAGGAAGACAGATAACTGGGTCATTCCAGATCACCAGCTGAAAGCTCTCTACACCACCTTTTAGGTCTCTCAACCACAGCAACAGAAAACACAGACTGGCGTAAAAGACATAATATGAGCATATTAAACCTGTTTGGGAAGGCGAGTGGTCATTTTTTTGGGCCAACATAAAGAATATTGATGAAAATGATAAATATTGTCATATACCTCATACTGCGGTTTGAAGTGAAAGTGAAGTGAAAGTGACTTTGTGCCATTGTGAATGTAGCACACAATGAACCACATTGAAACGCAACCTCTGCTTTCATCCATTCACACATGTGTAACAGGGGGCAGCTATGTCCAGCACACAGGGAGCAGTGATGGGGACAGTACCTTGCTCCAGGGTACCTCAGGTTTGGGAATCGAACTCATGACCTTTCAGTCCTGGGGCCTGCTCCCTAAACACTAGACCACCGCTGCTCCAACCTTTTAGAACCTCGAGACGGGCAGTTCTCTGACGCAGTCGCTCAGTTTTCCATTCACACAAAGCACTTTTTTTTTTCTTCGTAAATCAACCAGACTCTGTCACTGAGCCCGATTTAGCGCTCTTTTTATGATCGAATTCATTCGATTAAAAAGCCTCCGAACATTTCGTGTTCATGAATGAACATTATGCAAACGTCACGCTCTAGGCCAGCAGCTGAGAAATTAGATGTTTTTTCTCTCTCCCCCATTTGTAGCGCACGCATCTGTGTGTGAAGAACAAATGTTTGAGAGCGTGTCTGAGCACATAGTCAGAATTAGCTCTGCTCTCCTCATTTTGGCCTGATCATAGACTACTGAATGTGTTTTAACAGGAATGGAAGAGGCCTCAGTGGAAGCCTGTTCTGAACTGGTTAATTCACTGGTTAGCACCACAAAGTGAGACGCGGATGGCTTGAATTCCCACTCGGGACATGATATAATCCTCATCTCTCCTCTGGACGTGTCCAAACCAACGCAACCTTGCTTCTCTAACTTTGTCTCCAAAACGTCCAACCTGATCTGTCCCTCTAATAGACTCATTTCTAATCCTGTCCTTCCTCGTCTCACCCAACGAACATCTCAGCATCTTTAACTCTGACACCTCCAGCTCTTTTTGTCAGTGCCACTGTTTCCAACCCATACAACATAGCTGGTCTCACTACTGTCCTGTAAACCTTTTTTTGTAGGCTCCTCCATAATTATGGTTATGAGTGGTCGACAGGTGACCTGTATGGGGTGTATTTACTGCCCTTCATTCTGTTAGTGCTGGGATATGCTTTGGCATGGCTTGTGACACTCAGGATAAGCTGCTGAGATAAAGATTGAAAAAAGAAAACAATGCTATGTATTTATTTATTTCTTTTTTATATATATCACCCGGGCCCAGCCATGCATGTGTCAAGGGCACCAAAATGCCACTCTTCTGGCTTTGCACTCTGGTGGTTTTCCATCCACAGTGCTTTTACCTTATTCAATGCCTTCCCACAATCCTTTAGGGGCTTGCTTCACAAGCCATGTCTTGTCAGGTCTCGATGGGGCGCTCGAGCCGGCTGGTCTGGCCACTTGTTTTTTTTTCCAGCATGTACAGGGCCGTGAACCTGTCAGGAGGTCATGATGGGTTTGATGAAGAAAAAGATGCCTTTACAGATGCATTTCAGAGGGGAATACCTGAATGATGCATGTGTGGCCTGTGGGAAGCATTCATGAATAATTCATTATTCATAAATCGTGAAATGGTCAGTGTCCTTAAACTTGGAGAGATGTCTACGGCATGCAGATGGTGATAGCCTGTACCTGTCTGAGCCTCCACAACGTGAAGTTTGGTGAACAAATACCTTGTGATTGTTTTCAGTTAAGCGTAATTTAAGTGTTAACTGATTTTCTGTTTGTCACTTTCCCAAAGACACGCAGAAAAGATGCTCGCGATCCTCTAAAACACGTGTAGCAAGAGAAACGGAGAAGAAAGGGAGATTATTAAAGGGAGAACTCACAGAGACATGGATGAAAGTGAAGAATTAAAGTTTACATTATTTACTTTAGATTTTTATTACAGTGGAAGTTAAATGATGTAACTGGGGCATCAGTTGCCTAGTGTTTAGGGACTCGGGCCCCAGGGTCGGATGGTGGTGGGTTCAAATCCCAGACTGGCAGGTTGCCCCGAGGGATTGTCAATCAAGGTACCGTCCCCATCACTGCTCCACGGGCAATAAATGCAGAGGAAGCATTTCATTGTGTCTCACCGTGTGCTGTGCTTCACAATGACAATTAGTCAATTTCTCTTATTCAGATGAATATTTAATTTTAAACTCTGAGAACATTACCTTTTCACTCATATTAAGGAAAGAAGTTGAATCGGTTATTCTGCTTCTACCATCCTTTTTTTATTCAAGTGATTTGGAAAGGGGAACATTAATTCATCCGTTTCGCCCTTCGCCCAAACGGCTAATTCTGAGATGGAGGAGGTTAGATGCTTTCCTGTGGATCAATAGGTCACAGGTTCAAATCCTTCCAGCACTACAACCATTGGGTTCCCGAGTAGGACCTTCAAGTTGCTCCAGGGGGACTGTCCCTGTAATTCGGAAGTGGGAGATGCTCTGGATGAGTGTCTGCTAAATGCTGTAAAAGTAAACGTATTCTGACCAGGGTCGTGTGGGATACTAGAGTCTATTCTGGTGCTCATGGCGCGAGAGGTGAAGAACCGCCCAGATCCCTGGTCATATAAAGTAAATAACTGTTCCTCCATTCTTTTCACCATCCCTCCACACCTACAGTCAATCATGAGGAGGGTGCTTTTCCTAATGGCAACAACCCAGAAACGGATCGAAAAGACCCTGTCATTGCTGATCAATAGTGCCCAGTGTTCTCATGCTTTGAGTTTATCTGAACACTCTTTTAGAGCAGTACTTAGAGTTCTCTCTCTCTCTCTCTCTCTCTCTCTCTCTCTCTCTCGCTCTCTCTCTCTCGCTTTCTCCCAATAAACTTCTTAAGGTTATTAATGCTGGGGTGTGGACTGTGTCCCGGGAGGAGGGGGTGTTTAGCTGCAGTGTTTGTAGCCTCCACCTCCAGTATTGATTGTTACTGTTAGGCTAATGGTGACTCGTCTCTGAAAGTGCGAGTCATGTGTGGAGAAGACTGAACAGCAAAAGTGGAAAAAAGGAAACTCCTGTAGAAAGTGGTGAAATGCCTGTCACCTGACACGAGCACGGTGACAGCGGTCAGATAAGCCCCAAAGCCACCAAATTAATTTCCTTTAAAGGCCTTTTTTTGCAAACTTGCGGATCGCCCTCCTCATGAAATTAGCTATTCAAATGCCAGCCGGCTACTGTGAGAATGGTACATGAGGAGAATGAGATCCAGGCTTGGCCAATCACTCTACGCTGGTCTCAAAACAATTATTCATCAGGGATGTTTTCTCCTTACTTCACACTGTATTTCAATTCGGGCTTATTTAAAAGCAAAATGAACAATAATAGTTATAATTATAATGATGATCAGCATCATGCTGTTATTCAAGTAGGAGCATAATATTAATGAATAGTGTTTAATAATGTTAATATAATATAAACCAGCAATAAGAATAAACACTGAAACGTCCATTCTCCATCAATCCATATTATGAGACATTAATCCTCATCTGGGTCACAAGGGGTGCTTTTGTAGCATTAATAAGGCCAAAGGTGGAGATACTGGGCAGGTTGCCAAGTCAATCACAGATAAACCCAATCAGACACACTCCCACCAATTTAGCATCTCCAGATGTGCAAGTCTTTGGACTTTGGGAGCAAACCCCAAGCAGACACAGGGAGAACAAACCAACTCCAGAAAGGACCCAGGCCATCCCAACTGAGAATCAAACCCAGAGCCTTCTCAGTGTGGGGTGTGAGGCCTGTGAGGCAACAGTGCTAATCAGAACTCAGAACTCAAGGAAATGATGAAGGAAATGGTCGCTAATGGGAGAATACTTGTGTATGGGCCTATCAAGAGGTCCCAGGTTCGAATCCCACCTCTGGCACTACCACCACTGGGTCCCTGAGCAAGACCCTTAACCCTGAGTTGCTCCAGGGGGACTGTCCCTGTAATTAGGACATGGAAGTCGCTAAGAGCTGGATAAGGGCATCTGCTAAATGCCGTAAATGTAAATGAAGTTCTCAGGATCTATTGTTTTTCCATAATTCACAACAACTAAACAGATGCTGGTTTACCTGTTGTAATGTGAAGAGGCCTTGATGTATAATTTGTGTATTCATGTGATGGAGCCACAATGGTGGTCCAACACAGGTTGTCCAGGTTTGGCTGTTGCTTTATAAGTTGTGTTGCGTTTTCAAGTCAGGTCAAGTCAAGTAGGTTATGTCTTGCGCAGTGATGGACGTTCCCATTTGTCACATATAATGCAGTACAGTGCTGTGCAAAAGTCTCCAATTTCTTTTATTTCGTATATTTTGCAAGGGGTTTACCTTATTGCTGCAAAAATGCTATTTTGTGCCTATCAGACTGTCTTATCTGATGATTTTGTGATCTGTAGCGAGAGTAGGGAGCAGCTTGTGGAGAACCTGGAGAGATGGAGATCTGCTCTAGAGAGGAGAGGAATGAAAGTGAGTAGGACAAAGACCGAATGAAAGGGAGGAAAGTGGAGTGGTTAGGATGGAGGGAGTAGAGGTGACAAAGGTGGAGGAGTTCAAATACTTGGGATCAACACTTTAGTGTAACGGTGAGTGTGGAAGAGAGGTGAAGAAGAGAGTGCAGGCAGGTTGGAATGGGTGGAGAAGAGTGGCTGGAGTGATCCGTGACAGGCATGTACCATTGAGAGTGAAAGGAAAGGTTTACAGGATAGCAGTGAGACCAGCTATGCTCTACGGATTGGAGAGTGGTGCTGATGAAAAGACGAGAGGCGAAGCTAGAAGTGTCAGAATTAAAGATGCTGAGATTTTTCTTGGGTGTGATGAGGAATGAAAGAGGAAAGAGGAGAAGAGGAAGACCAAAGAGGAGGTTTATGGACATGGTGAGAGAGGACATGAAGGAGGTTGGTTTGAAAGAGGAAGAAGCAGAGAACTGTAATGGAGACGGTTGATACGCTGAGGTAACCCCTCAACAGGAGCAGCTGAAAGAAGGAGAAGAAGCTCGTCTTATCTTTGGCATCAACAATTTATTAATAATATAACAATAGTCTGGCGCTCCAGAAGCAGAAGAACGAGGGCTAGCCCAAGACTTGTACATAAAATCTAATCAGACGTTTAACTTAAAAGCTGAAGAATGCCTGGGGGAGTAATTCCTAACTTGCCAGACAGGATGACCAAAGAAAGTTATTGTAAAAATCTTAATATCTTATTAAGCTCACTTAATTTGCTTGTTGGTAGCGTCTTGGATCAGATCCCAAGGTCTATAGATGGATGCCTTGGATTTGAGCCCCTATGTGGCTGGCACTGGGGCATGTGTTTACATTGTATAAAGTTGTGGTTTATTTTAATCAGCGAATGTAATAGCGCTCGCATATTATTGCTGTGACTGAGCAGACAATGTAAGGCAGACTGATGGATGATGCCCCTGTTTACAGACAAGGCCTAGCTGAAAGACCAGAAATGCATGTTTTCTCTCCGATCAATGAGACTGCATCGTTTATGGGCCTATTCACATGGGCAGAAATGCTTTTAGAGAATAAGAGAAGAAGAAAAAAGCCCTGCTGGTGTTTTGAGGGAATGAATGTGTGCGTGTCTTTGTATGAGAGAGGTAGGGAAGAATGAGTAGTGAGAGACTATTATGACAGATAGCGTATCCCTCACACCCCCTGGATCAGATTAGAGATGACACAATGGAAGGGAGGAAGAAAAAGAGAAAGTGTCGAATGACTCTTTCTGTCTTAGACAACTAGCTTGAAGTGTTTTTTGGTCAAATTGTACATCTCAGAAGGTCAGAAATGCTCATGAGGCCTTCTACCAGTCAACTTTAATTTTTTTTTATTGTGTGCTGTATCACACTGTGTAGCCAATCACAGGTCTTGAGAATTTAGAGGAGGAGCTTGATGAAGAAAGGTGGGCTGATGATTCCTTGTTGTTTCTGTATCCATAAAGCTTAGTCAAAAACACACTTCTGGTTTATTTCTAGATTTTATTTGAGTTATATTACAGTAGTAGGAGGGTAGAGGGCTGATTTCTAAACATTATTTTCTCTTTCGTTTACCAAAATGTACTTTAACGGGTATCATAAACAGGCAATCATACCTCCATCTATCCATTCATACGTCCATTCATCCATCCATTCATCCATTGTAAAGCACTTTCATTGACTGCAGTGTATGAAAGGTCCTATAGAAGTAGTTTGCAGTAGGAAACTGTAACTGGAATGTCTTCTGAAGTGGGATTTCCTTACATGCAGAGGGTGAGGAACCTCACAAACCATTACCTCAAAGATGTGAACGACATGAGAACGTCTTAAGAGCCTTGCATCTTACAATATCTGCATACTTTGCATTCTGTCTTGGAACAACAGCATGACACTTCAGAGATCTACAGCAGGTTTCTCACAAGGTGGAAAAGAAACTGTAGCTCTTGAATCACTTCTACTAGAACCTTAATAGTACCTTAATACTCCAAACTAGTAGTCACGTTTCCACACTTAGGAACCAATGAGTTTGTTCATAAATGGGAACACGTTGTTTTTTATCTGGCTTAGTGGTTAGGGCGTTGGCCGCATGATCGGTGGATCGGGGGTTCGAACCCCTTCCCAATAGGTTGCCCTGAGCTACCCTTGAGCAAGGTGCCGTCCCCATCTCGCTCATCCCTAGTTAAATCTTTCCTTTAACTAGATAACTTATTAGCTAACTGTCATGTAGCTGTGGCTGTGTCCCAGACTGCATGCCACCAGAGCACTCTGTAATGTAGCATGTAAAGTAAGTGTATGATTTGGGACGCAGCCCATCCGTTCAGGCCACTGCGTCAATCCATGTAAAAGATCCGTGGCTGTACCGTGATGCGGTAAAAAATTTGACCCAAACATTTCGCTGCAAATATGTGTGAATTGCTAGCTTTCCATTCTTTCTTTTCCTCTGACAATCCATTATCTCCTCCTCTGACCTTTCACTGATTCGCTAGAAGTACAGCCATCATCTGTTAGTTCATCCAATTGGACAAATACTATCCAGAATCTTGGCTTAACCGCCCTGGTATAAATATGTGGTGGTCAAAGGAAGAAAGCGATGTTTTGCTCTCCGGGTGGGCGGTCCTTCTGGGGTGTGACATCACATGAAAACTATGAATGTCCAGCAACTAAAAGTGTGAGTAATGGAATTAAAAATGATGTGGGCCCGTCCAGAGAGGGTGAAAACGACTATTTTTTTATGACGATGGCATCTTAGGACATTCAAGTCCATAACCACCAGGCCATTGCTGCCGTGCTAAGAGGTTGAAATCCATGAGATGTGCGTGCAGACATGTAGATAGACACTGATAAAGGCAGTGTGCACAAGAGCAAGATTAATCCAGTGAGATGCAGGGCTCATCAGTAAGCTTCAAGGCCTCTCTGGGATACAGGGTTCTGTACATTTGATAAAGCTCCACTTCTTGTTGCTTGGTTATGAGATTGTTTGGAGGAGAGCACAGCATCTTCCTTCTATTTTGTCATGATTTTATTTTTGCGCTTCTTTTGAGAGTGAGTTTAGTAATAATTTCATGTGGCCTTGGTGCACGTCTGGCGCTGCAGGCTCGGTTTTAGGCGTTCTCTTTAGTGTGGGGAGTGAATCATGCACAGACGCTGTTGGCCCAAACATTCACCAAAGTCAGCAGAGAGTGAGAGAGTGAGTGAGAGAGCGAGTGAGAGAGAGAGAGAGTCTGTTGTGGATTATATCTCTCTGCCTACAGTGGCATGCAAAAGTTTTGGCCCCCTCATTAGTCTGTCAATTTGAATTGCTAACTGCGACATGAGATGAGCTGATCACCAAAACCATGGGCAGCGGTGGCCTAGTGTTTAGGGACTAGGCCCCAGGATTGGAATACCAGACCAGTAGGTTGCCCTGAGGTACCCCTGAGCAAGGTACCATCCCCATCACTGCTCCCTGGGTGCTTTAAATAGCTGCTCCCTGCTGCATGGTGTGTATGGTTTAAATGCATAGGCTGCATTTCGTTGTGGTTGGAGTGTCGTGCTGTGTATTCGCAATGACAAGTTGTCACTTTCACTTCACTTTCATAATTTTAAGGATCACAGCTTTCTTTTCACCATTTTATGCATTTTTGTGCAATTGTACAGTGAAAAAAAGAAGGGTGCACGATCATTCACCTATTAGTCTTAGAAAACTTTTACTAAAGTCTCAGACTTTATATATATCTTGAAAGTTATACCTTATTCATATTCATAGTTGGAAACCTCAGGTGATGCAATTTGAAAAACTCTATAAGCCTCCTCAAACCTTACCCCTTCAGCAGCCATAAGCTCCTCTGAAAAGCTGCCAAAGACTGAGAAATAAGATAATTGATCCTTAATTGTAGCAGGGGAAGGTTGCAAGAAGATAGCAAAGCATTTTCAGGTAGCTGTTTCTTCAGTTCATTACCTTTGAATTAGCAGTTAGCAGGATCAGTCTGGAAGACCAAGAAAACCTTCTGTAAGAACTGCTGGGTGAATTGCTGGGACAGCAAATAAACCGCCCCTTTAACTTCAAACAACCTGCAGGAAGATTTAGGAGACTCTAGAGTGGTGATGCACGGTTCTGCTGTGCAGCAACACCTGAAAAATATGACTTCTATGGTTGACTCAGCAGAACAAAAAGCTTTCCTGCATCCTAGCCACAAAATTCCGCCTCTGAAGTTTGTGAGTGAATATCTAAACAAGCCTCGTGAATTTGGAAACAAGAAACAAGACAAACAGAACTTCCTGGGCATAATGTGCAAATGTATTTTTGAGGAAAATGGGTGGAAAATTCCAGGTAAAGAACAGCTATTAAGCTTGGGGCTGCACTGTCTTTGGAAAAGGGAAGAATGAACAAATTATGGGTCCTACAAAAAGATGATGATGGGAAACACCTCAAAATCTACATAAACAATACCTCAAGAGGAGCAAGCTGATGTTTTGCCATGCCCTTCTCAGTTCCCCAAGGTAGATATCATTGATAATCTGGATTGATATCAGAAGAGCAGTCCATCCCAGATGGTCCAAGAATCTTGCAGAATAAGATGCCTTACGCAAGGACGATTGGGTGAAAAAAGGAAGAACTGAAAGGCTCTTATCTGCCTACGAAAGCATTTAGAAGCTGTGATACTCGCCAGGGGGGTGTGTTACTAAGTACTGACCTTGTGCCCATGATTATATTAAGGCCCTTTCCCCTTTTTTGGTATTTAATTCCTTTGAATGATGGGAATAAAAATGTAATCTTGCTTAAAACATTAAAGAAATGTGTCATCTTTAACCTCATGCATTTTGGTGATCAGTTTTTCTGCAAATTTAACGATTCACAGATTTAAGCAAGCGTACCCAACTTTTGCATGCCACAATATCTACCTGTGTCTACCTGACTGTCTCTCAATCTCTTCATCTCTCTAATTCTCACACACTCTCTTAATCTGTCTCTCAATCTCAGTCTTCTCCAAGGTCTCTTTTTATCCCTCTCTCTCTTGTTATCCCTCTTTTTTCCCCTCTCTATCCTTCCCTTCTCCATCTTTTATCCTTCACTCTCTTTCTCCCAGAATCATTCTTTCCCTCTCTTTTGTCCCTATTTCACAATCTCTGTTGCTGTCTCCTTCCTCTTCTCCTTCTCTTTTTCTCTCTCTATCTTCCCCATCCCCCTCTTTCACTCTTATCTTTCCATTTTTCTCTCTCATTTTTCTGTAGCGTGTCACTTTGCCTCTCCTTGTTTTTCTCTTTTTATCTCTCTTTTCCTCTCTGGGTTCAAACGTTGGGGTCTTCTCCCCCATCAGTGGATGTTGATTGTGCTGCTAGTCGGCTTCATCACTGATGTGTGTCCTGGAGCCTGTTCTAAATAAAGCATCAGCATCTTCGAGTGTGTTCTTTAATTGTGTGTGTGATCACTGGAATATAAAGCTTGTGGAGGAGGAACTTATTTACACTCATTGCTGAACTCATGCCTGCAGCACTGTGGTGTGTGTGTGTGTGTGTGTGTGTGAGCGAGCGAGAGAGAGGGAAAGCAGCTATGTATCTGCCTGATAGTCTATACGTACAGGGAGTGTGTTTAACATCAGGCACATCCGTATGGGTCATTTTTGTGAAGCGGTTACCATGGGAGACCTGTATCCATGGAGACGGCGGAATCCCTGCTGACTCACTCACCCCTTTGCTCACACACACACACAAACCCAGCATCTCTGTCCCATCAAAGGAAGTGAGTGTGTTAACATACACTTAGAAACAGAACCCCCCCCCTCCATGTTTCCTCTTGCTCCCTCACTCCTCTGCTCATGTGTCTATCTTAGTTACATCTTTACACTCACTTCTCCCTTCTTCGTTTAAGAGATTAACTATTAAAATGGATGTTAATTCATGAATCCATCTGATATGAGTCATCCAACTGAGACCTGCACTGAAAAGTGCTTCACTGAATATATAAATGTGTAAATATGTTCTGCAGATGTTGCCTAAAGTAAGTAAAATGAAAAATGAAATTGTAGTATCGATTTAATGTAATTTGATAACATGGAAATGATTGACACACACACTTGCTGACATACTTTGGAAATGTTTTTCATCTCTCAGTGTCAAATCCAGGTCAAGGAGATGACTGTGAATGTGTGTGTGTGTGCTGAGATTATGAGACTGTGACTACAGCATATTGATTTTGAGGGCCTGAGAGAGTGTTTACAACTCACTGTGAGGTTTCTTGTGATTCTGTTTTTATGAGAAAGTTTAGCAGTGTAGCCTGTGTGTATTTGTGTGTGTGTGTGTGTGTGTGTGTGCGCGCGTGCACTCCTGTTTGAATTATGCACCTGTTAAGGCTTCCACATAAATGTCAGCAGCAATAAATTCCAAAAACGTTTCAAGCTCTTCTAATCCCGCTGGTTTGCTGTGAGGCTCGAGGCTAGTATACAGTTTAACAGGAGAACAGCTGCATCTAATGCTGGAAGTTCGCAGCATCAAGTGATCTTTAAAAAGGCCTGAGAACTTCTTTGTCAAAGCTGCGAAACACCACAGCTCGCCTATGTACTGGATCAGTACCATGTGAAAGATGCATCGGACTGAAGACATTTTGGACTTCCCAAGATATCGGTCACATTTGACTTAGTCAAACCGATAAAGAGAAAATGTCCCTAAAAAGCTTCTACATTCATATTTCACGTGAGCTTCGCCAGGGTTGAATGTGATAGGAAAACATCTAAAAGTATGAGAGGAACCAAGACTCAAAGTCAAAACTTCCTAAGACCATGAAGAAGAACCACCAAGAGGAACCAGGGGAGTTCCTTAGAGGTCCCTAGGTGGCTTTCGGAGTTACTGGGTTGTCCTGTATCAAAATCAGTGCAATAGGAAGTAAATCTGATTTCAGCTTCTTTACACTGGTTGATTTAATTGCCTGGCCCCACACCATCCCACACCATTCCCTAATTGTAAAATTCAAAAGAACATCTTAGCAGCGCACACGTTTTGTTTGATTTTGTTTCATTCTGTTGTTCAGTAGTGCTAACCTTTTTCACTCAAGTAATAAAGTATCATTTGGACTGCTTTAGGGGTAGTTCCATGGAGCAAACAAGTCAATATGTATTAAAGTTTTAAGCTTAATTAAGTTTTTCATTAAGATTCCCTCCATCCACCCATCAAATATCTGAGCTGCTACTCTAACTAGAGTCAAGCACGTTGCTGGAGATACACTCTGGAAACACACAGACCTTGGGAATATTTAGCCTCTCCAGTGTGTCTGACATGCATGGCTTTGAGCTTCTATCAAAAAAAACATGGCCACTATGAATGTAATCCGGGGGTAGTGGGTGCCTAGTGGTTAGGGACTTGGCCACAGAGCTGGAAGGTTGTGGATTTGAATCCCGGACCAGTCAAAAGGGAAATAAACGTAACGCTGTCTGTTCTGCATTGCAAGACAAAATAGCTGCTGTTTGGGATGTTGAGGAGAAAAACAGAGAGAAGGTGATGTCGGCTTTTTTCTTCCTTCACCCTGTCTTTCACAATAGTTCCAGATAAACCCAAGGACATGCAAAAACTCTGAGGAAATGCCAAAAAAAGAAAAGAAATTGAATCAGCTCATTCCTGATCTCCAGCTAGTGATTAGGCACTAGGCCCCAGGACTGAAAGGTTGTGGGTTAGATTCTCGGACCAGTAGGTTGCCCTGGAGTTCTCTTGAGCAAGGTACCGTCCTCATCACTGCTCCCCTGGCTCTGGACATAGCTGCCCCCTGCTGCACATGTGTGGTGTGTGGGATAAAAGCAGAGGTCACATTTCATTGTCCATCCATCCATCTATCCATCCATCCAGCCATCCATATGAGCTGTTTTATTCTAACTAGGGTCACAGGGTGTGCTGGAGCTGAAAGATTGATGAAAATTGGAAACACTCTGCACAGCTCACCAGTCCATTGCAGGGCAGATACACAAACACACTCACACACACAGCTTGGGGCAACTTAGCATCTCCAGTCCACCTGACATGCATGTCTTTGGACTATTTATTAAAAGTGGAGCAACCAGAGGAAACCCATGCAGACAGGCAGAGAACACAGAAAGGAGGCTTCCCAAGTTGGAAACCGAGAACCTTTAAGCAACAGCACGAACCATGGTGCTATTGTTCCACCCATACAAATACACTGTAATTGCAACCCATAGCAGTATAGACATTTCATAATGAGCAGCCCCACCATATACCCGCCCTGAGGCAGCAAACAGGCTGGGAGATCTGTTTAAATACAGTTAGGATTTTGCATCTGTGCATCTGTAATGGAACTGGGGAAATCAACCCTGGCATTTCAGCCAGCCTTAACGCTGCCTGTCCTGCATTGCAAGACAAAACTAGTTGCCATTTGGGATGTTAAGGAGGAAAACAGAGAGTAGATGATTGCGGTTTTCTTCCTCCTTAATCCTTTTTTCACAATAGTTCATTTTTTGGCAGATAAAGCCCGCTCGGAGGACATGCAAAAAAATTTAATAAATAACATCAGCTCATTCCCAACCTCGAGCTACAAGAGCAAGTGAGCCACCGAGGATACACACACACACACACACACACACGCACGCACACGCATAGGAGATGGGAAGAGCGAGCCACTGTGTTTACAGCTATGCATCAGCATTGGTTTTAGCAGCAGCTGGATGATTGGGCTGTAAAAGCAGGTCAGAAGGTCACTGTTCTTTTTGAATAGCTGCTGGCTTGTATAATTTTCCTAACATTAAGGGGGGGTCGGAAATGCAGAGTGAGCAAGGAAAGGTCAGCAACTGATGTGATTACACGGACAGGAAGCGAGGGAAAGACAAGAGAGGTGGGCAGAGGAAGTGGTGAAGTAGGCGAGGACAAAAAGGTGAAATTGATTGACACCGAAAGGCTTTTAGCGGCCGCCTGGCGAGAGCGGTGGAGCAAGAGAGTGTGAGGGATAAGAGAGCGGAGATGGGCTTTATTAAATCTAATTAAATGTTTGGCGTTCAGGCCAAGTGGGCTTCTAATTCAGTGCTTTCTTCGTGCAGATGCTCGATAACATTTTGGGGCATTTTTTGTGTAATTTGGGGTGTAAAAATGCACGATTGCGTCAGTCCGAAGGTGATGGAGACACGATGACTTTTGAATTCTACAAATGATGAACGTTTATTCTTATTATATTCAGTGCATGATTTGCTCCCTTTTAATAAAATGTGGAATGTGAAGTTTGTTTGAAGTTTGTTGCTTTGTCTGGGTTAATCTACTGTGTAACTCAGGAACTGAATTGGCAGATTTGCTTTAAACAGATTATTTGTCCATTATTTATGATTGTGGCTGATCTGTCTGGCTGTTTTTTGACAAAATCACTCAATCGCTCATTTCCTTAGCCGCTTG
Source organism: Hepsetus odoe (assembly GCA_017165825.1). Lineage (NCBI taxonomy): Eukaryota > Metazoa > Chordata > Actinopteri > Characiformes > Hepsetidae > Hepsetus > Hepsetus odoe. The sequence continues at coordinate 5,125,908 of CM029384.1, forward strand.
TTCTAATTGGGGGCGGGGCTGGGCTGGAGCCTGTCCCAGCTCTCACAGGGCGAAATGGCCCTAGACAGATCGCCAGTCCATCCCAGGACAGACACACAGACAAGCACACACACACACACACACACACCACTCAAATCCACCTGACGTGCTGGTCTTTGGACCTTGGGAGGAAACCGGAGCTCCTGGAGGAAACCCATGCATACATGGGGAGAACATGGAGACCATTTAGGGGCCTCTAAACCCGTTAGACCTACTGGGCTAAATGAGCTGGGTTCAGACAATCATATGTAAATCCTGCTGATGATCCGTCTGTCCTTTAGTCCGTCTGTCTCGTTGTCCATTATCTTTATGGCTTGTCCTAATTAGGGTCCCAGTGCTCACAGCGTGAAAGGCAGACAAACAGTGTGGACAGGTTGTCAGTCCACCAGACAAACACAAAGAAAACCACATTCAAAGTCACACCTAGGGGACAATTTAGCAGCTCCAACCCATCTGACATGTACGTCTCTTGCCTGTGGCAGGAAACCCACACAGACACTATGAGAACACGCCATATAAACAGGACCCAGGCTGAAAAAGTCAAACCCAGAGTTCTCAATGTGAGGTGATGTGTCTCGGCTGCTCCACCTGTTACAGCCTCCGTCTGCCTCCTATAACTTTCAAAGTGCTGATATTTCAGTGACTTTTTCTTCTCGTTTTAGAATTTACTGCTATTTTCGCCTTTTAAAAGCCGACAATGTTGTTTATTTGACTAATTAAAAGCTTTGGAAATGTGGGAGTGTTAACTGAACCCCACACAGTGTGAACAAATAAAAAGGCCAAGAAATCTGGCCATCAGCCAAATGCAGTCTATGGAAATTGGCCAGAAAAAGTCATAAATACTGCATTATTAGTACTTACAGTTCCTCCAGTCACATTTCTTAAATGCGCATATATGTTTTTTATATATACCCTAATTATTCACGCTCATTTGCAAAGAAATGTTTGGATTTTATGAAAAACTAATAATAAGAATTTGGATTTAATGGTTAGATTTGACAAAAGCTTGTTGGATTATTGCGTAGTGTTGTGTGCAGCTCTGCGACCCTGTGTGTGCAAGAAGCAGAGCGTACGTAGGTTGTGTGTCTGCTAGCACACTTATATTACTCAGTAATACACTCTTAAAATAACAGTGCTGTTCTGCGGCACTGCCTCCAGACCTGGCCAATCACACAATTGCCGTCCTGTGTCTCAAATTTGCGATATGACAACAACGGCCCTGAATGCATTTCATTTATAGACCCAGCATGCCCACAGGTGCACAACCGGGCGCAAGTGTATTTGCTGCTTAACGACAAGGAAAATGACAAGTGTGTTGGCCTGAGAAGAATTTGCATCACTCTTGGTGCTGCTTTTCACCAAGAGGGTCGTAAGAGTGTAGATGTTTCAAAACTTTTGATGTGCAGTACAATCAGTTTTTTGCAGCCATATATTGGTGTACATATGTGCTAATATGAAGGATGGTTATATTGATTCTGGTCATACATAGAGGTAATCTGTGTGTGTGTCTGTGTGTGTGGGTGTGGGAGTGTGAGTGAATGATGTGTGCCTCATTGTGTTAGCAATTGCACCGTCAGTCCTGGAGATTGCGTAATCAGACATTATTGCATTTCTTCTGATCTTCTCATTTATTCTAACGAGAGCAGGCCTTGACCCTGCTGCAGAAAGCTGCATGTCACTCAGCTCCAAAACACTTGTGGAGGAGAGAGAAAGAATGAGAGAAAGGCTGGAGTGATGAAGAGAGATGGAGGAAAATGGAAAGAGGTGTGAGGGGGGAAAGGGAAATTAATTTGGAACGCAATTTAATTTATTTTCCAAAGAAAATGAAAGTTGTTCTCTGTTCTGGTCTAGAGAGAGGGAGAGAGAGAGAGAGAAAGTGTGCATGTTCATGTGTGTGTGGTCCTGAGAGCAGCACTTAACGATGATGGCTTTCTGCGCAAAGCTGTTGGGAGCAAGCAAGACAATTTCATACACCTCCTCTCTCAATATCGCTCCAACCAATCATCAGCTTGGTGTGGATGAAAGTGTGTCTGCCGGTGAAAATGTTTGTGTGTATGTAAGTGTGTGTTCGCTCTCAGGAATGGTTGATTGTTTTGGCCTGTGTGTTCTGCCTCCTCACGCTGGGAGTCGATATCCAGTGTTTATGGTGAGTGTGTGTGTGTGTGTGTGTGTGTAAATAACGGTATCACGGGTGGTCAGAACTGGGTGTTTTGTGATATTATGATTTATGTAGAACTGCTGATTCAGCAGTCCCACATGTTGTTTTTCTCATCTCTCCTTCTGCACTTTTCCATACTAGATGTTTCCTTCTAGGTATTTTTCGGCTTGCTTTACTCCATTTTGGAGAAATAGTTATTGTTCCAACCCCGACACGATGCTCTTCAGTGTGCTTGTATTTTGATAAGAGGTTGAAGGCATCATTTCGGGTGAAATAGGTTCATATTTACTTGAAAGGTCACTGAAATGCGTTCGTTTAAGTTGAGTAATTGTGGCTATTTTCCCCTGATCGATAAATATTTGTTCCAAAACACTCATATTTTCTGGCCTATACCCCTATTATTTCAAATCACTCTTTGAAGCTGGCTCGTAAGATGGACTATGACCTCCGAGGTGGGGCTAAAAGAAGGCTGTTTGTTTAATTTATCGTATTTGTGTGTGTGCTGGTTTGCTCTGAAAGCTTGTAGAGGGTTTATATCGTTAAGCTCATTCTTTAAATGCTGATGGAATGTGGACATTTTTCGTGTGGGGTTTGTATAACGAAGCGGCAAGTACAATTTAAAATCTTGCATACTAAATGAGAACACTTTTTAGCCCATGTATTTACATACGGTGTGGGAACATCAAAGCAGAATGTGTTGAATATGTGGAGAGTTGGTTCTTCAAATATCTGAAGGCAGTGTTTGGGAATGTTTTAACTGTGCAGCTCTACCGTGGACTGAGGACTGGGGAATTTGAATGATTAAATAAAGAAAAGAAAAAGAGAAAATGTGTTTCTGAGACTTCATATGAGGATTTGCAGTACAAAGAACCTTATATCATAAATCATCTTTACAAATCATCCCAAATTTGTTGCATTGAGCACGTCATGTTCTCAGCCGTCACATGCAGCTCTGACCAGTTGAGGCATGGACTCCAAAAGACCTCTGAGTATGCAAGACGAAGGTCCTGAACGTTGGAGGTTGGGCCTCCATGGATCAGAAAGGTTTGTCCAGCACATTGTACGGATGTTTGATCAGGGTGGAGGTCTATTGGTTGGATACTTGCCTATGGACTAAGAGGTTGCAGGTTCAAACCCCACCTTCAGCGCTACCACCACTGGGTTCCTGAGCAAGGAACCTTAACCTCAAGCTGCTCCAGGAGGCTGAAAATGAAAGTGACTATTCTTGTCATTGTGAAATGCAGCATGACACAACACAGCGAAATTCAACCTCTGCGTTTCACCCAAACACACACGTGCAGCAGGGGGCAGCTATTGAAAGCGCCAAGGGAGCTGTGATGGGGATGGTACCTTGCTCAAGGGTACCTCAGGGCAATCTACTGGTCTGGGATTCGAACCCATGACCTTCTGATCCGAGGGCCTAGTCCCTAAACACTAGGCCACCACTGACTGTCCCTGCAATTAGAGAAATGGAAGACGCTCTGGACAGTCTGCTAAATGCTGTAGATGTAAATGATCAGACTGAGATCTAGGGATTTTGGAGACAGCACCTGAACTCATGTTCCTCAAACGATTCCTGATCAACTTCTGCAGTTTGGCAGGATGCATTTTCCTGATACACCCTTTGCATGCAACATTAATTTTCTGTATTGTACTGCGACTGTCTAAACCAGCAGTGTGTGTGGGTGTGGGTATATGTGTGTGTGTGTGTGTGTGTGTGTGTGGGAGCTGGAGCTCCACTTTGTTGCTCTCTGGTGCAGTAAGCTGTAGCCTAGTGTTTGTCCATTTACATTTGGGATTTACAGGCTGTTTGAACTCCACAAGTCAGCAGAGCGAGACATTAACATTCACACACCCATGCACACACATGCACACACACACACACACACACACACACACACACACACACACACACACACACACACACAAAAACACACAGAGTCAGGCAAACACTTGTTCAGTAAAGCAGCTTTTACTCCTTCTGCCTTTGAACCTCAGACACTTTGTACTGCTTTTTGTATTAGAGAAGGAGAAACGTTGCCTTATTTCACAGCTTGATATGAAAGTAAACACCTAGTTGACTTGACACCATCATCTGTTAGATATCTCTCTCTCTATCGATCCGCCTCTTTCTCTCTTCCCTTTAACATTTTCTAATACCCACTTTAGCTGAACTAAAGCAAATGGGGTTTTAAGGAAGCATTGTGCCAACAGCTGACGTCTGAAAGAAACTTTGAGCGAGTGCAGTTTTCTGTACGAGGTATGGTTTTATGGAGGCTGTTTTACAGTCACTAAAATAGGGGCCATAAAATGAAGCCATCAAGGAACGCCATCTTTCACTCAGCCAATTACCTCATGTGCCAAAAATAGACAGTGATTCAGAATTCGCCAGCTTATCTTGTGCTTTAGTGATGTAGACCTCATGCTGCTTCTGGAAATCTCATGATGGCAAGATGTCTGCGTCATGGCGTGATGTTCCTGTGTATTCTGTTATGTTATTAGCACATCATGAAATGTACTGCGTAAAAGTCTTGAGCCCCCCTCATTTCTTTAGCTAGGAGAATGAATAAAATAGTGATTTACTGCAATAGATGTAAACATCTAAATACAGGCTAAACACAAAGAGAGTTTGTAGAATTCTCACCAGCTTCAAAGTCAATACCTGACCACCGTTATTCTCCAACATGGCCTGAACTCTCTTAGGCAAGCTTTTTTGTCATTTGGTTAATTCGTCTTCAGGAATGGTTCTCCAGGGTTCTTGAATGACACTCCGAAGCTCTTTTTTGAGCGTTGGCTACCATTCGTTTCTTCCTCTGTTGAGATGATGCCATGTTGCTTCTGCCTCTCAAACTGCTCAGATACAGGGACTGGACTGAAAATGAGAGTCAAAAACGTTACCCTTCAGGAAGCTGGGAGACCTGTTCCTCAGCAATACATGACAAAACAAGAATCTAGATCTTTGGAAGTAAATTATGAAGACAGTATGTGGGGCTCAAGACTTGACATTACTTTATTATAAGCACTAAAGACACTGTCTCACTGAGATAATCCTTTAGTACCCCACTGTCAGATCTCAGCATCTGGGTGAACTTGTTTCTTAAGGTTGGGATTTTGGAGGCCTATTTTGTTACATGTGTCTACATGTACATAAACGCAAATCGGTCGACAATTTTGTGAATTCCCTTTAAGGTGGACATTTTGTTACGAGTCTAAGGAGTCATACTGGTGGTGTTGGTGTTCCCTCTGAATGGGACCCAAGTCTACTGGAAGGAGGGCAGTGGAATCATGGACTTTAAGCATCAATGTCAAAATGAAGGTCAAATGGAAATAGATTTGCATTAATGCTGTAGCTCTGTCCTTAAGCAACGACTCTACTGCAGCAGTGGAACTGAGTGTGTTTGCTGATCTGATGATATATTTAGAGGGAAATGAAAGTGAAAGTGACCACTCTTGTCATTGTGAATACACGGCACAACGCACAGTGAACCACAATGAAATTACACCTCTGCATTTTACCCATACACACAAACACATGCAGCAGGGGCAGCTATTGAAAGCGCCCGGAAAGCTGTGACGGGGACGGTACCTTTCTCAAGGGTACCTCAGGACAGCCTACGAGTGAAGGAATCGAACCCACAATCTTCCAAACTGGGGGCAACTCCCTAACCTAAGGGACAAGAGTCTAACGTAAGACATGAAGCAGTGAAGAAACAAGTGCAGATGATTCCAGATGATCAGGTGATTCGTTTTCACTGAAGCAGAACGCTGAGTGGTTGGAACCCCTTTATCTGGAACCTTGCGTCTATAGACACTTTGGTTCTGCACCGGCAATGTGATTCCCAGGCAAAGTAGAAAGAAATGAGTTGTGGATCTCACCTAAAATATGTGCAGGAAGTTGCTATCTGAGCTTGCTTTCTCTGAGTACATGCTTATTATGTGAATCTGAGAAGAAACCCCTCCTTAGTCTGAATCCTCTGACTGACTACCAAATGATGACAATCTGAACCACAAGAACCTGGTGAACATGGCTGATCTGTATTTGTTAACGCTGTGTCTAACAGGCGGACGATGCTGAAGATACAACGTTGATCAGTCCTGAGATTTGTGGTGGATATGCGATGCTCAGTACTCAAGCTGTTGAGTTATTGAATTTTGGTCATTTGTTTTTAAAAGCTTAAGCTTATCACGAAACCGAGCTGCCTAAAGTTCAGTCCAGAAATATAACTCTGCACTGATCCAGTATGAGCAAACACAGAGGATACACACCTGAGGTCTGATCAGTCGGAACGCTCTCAAGATAAAAGGAAATTTCAGTCTTTAGGTTGCTGTAGTTTTAGTGAGTGCCTTCATTCACTCAAGCAGAAGAGTCAGCTGAGGACTGCACTTAACCAGCCTCTCTGCCTCCGTTCTACTCATTCCCCTCGCTCTCTCTCTCTCTCTCTCTCTTAGACTCTGTTCCTCTCCTCTCTCTTTACCCATTTCTGCTCTCTCTGTTTTTCTATCTGTATATCTCTCTTCCACGATTTCTCTCTCTTTGTACTCACCCCCTCCTTCTCTCTCAGTCCCGCTTGAGTTCACCCTGTTTTCTCAGAAGTGCTCTTTTGGGTGAAGTCTTTATTGGAGAGTTTCTCTTCGAGTGCTGCTGCTCGTTCACTGAATGGAGGAGTTCTGGTGAATGCAGAAGCTGTAGAGGAAGTCTGAGGCAGGTTGGGCAGATTAGGGATGGAAATGGCCAGGTGTTCACTGGGGAACCCTATGCTTTTTTTTTCCAGCAAAAATCAAAAATCTCTCTCTCTCTCTCTCTCTCTCTCTCTCTCTCTCCAGTGTTTGGATTGATTTGGTTTGCCTCACTTACTTTACTTCTCTGTGGCAATGTAATATAAAGTAAAGAGTTTACAGCTGAACTATACAGCTGAACAATGGCAAACAATGAAATTCTCTCTCTCCCTCTCTTTCTTTCTTTCTCGCTCTGATGTTATTGGTAAATCAGGAAGCTGTGTGTGTGTGTGTGTGTGTGGATTGTAATGATGGTGTGTGTTGTGCTGGAGTTCAGAGAGTCCACGCTGCTAATGCTCATGAATAGTAGATGCACAGTCTCTGATTAAAACATTGAAATGCTAGAGCCTAGAACAATAGAACAGGTGCATGCCACAACAATCAGTGTGTGTGTGTGTGTGTGTGTGTGTGTGTGTGTGTGTGTGTGTGTCCGCGCGCATGTCAATTACATAAGTGTAGTTGCTTTTCAAACAAAGACAAAATAAGCAAACGCAATGTAGCCACAAACACAACACACACACCACACACATACAGATGGCTGTATGACTGTATGCTATCATAATCAAAGTGGCCTAAATCTGCAGCGACTTTAATGAAAATATCACGAGTATCTGTTAACTGTAAGAGTAATAAAACGTGGGAAATAGTTCTTGATGATATATTACATGTTATGCAATGTGTTATGCAATATTTTGCATTCATGTCTATAATTTAGCGGGTGGCCTAGTGTTTAAGAGCTAGGCCAGGTTAGAAGGTTGTGGGTTTGAATCCCAGACCAGTAGCTTGCCCTGAGGAAGCCACCGTCCCCATCACTGCTTCCTGGGTGCTGAATATGGCTGCATGTTGTGTTTGGGTTAAATGCAGAGAATTAATTTTGTATATATATATATATATATATATATATGGCAGCGGTGGCCTAGTGTTTAGGGCGTTGGCTGCATGATCGGAGGATCAGGGGTTTGAACCCCTTCCCAATAGGATGCCCTGAGGTACCCTTGAGCAAGGTCCCGTCCCCGTCTCGCTCCTCCCTGTGATGGGCTGGCGACCTGTCCAGGGGTGCGTCCCCCGTCCTTTGCCCTGTGTGAGCTGGGTTGGACACCAGCACCCCCCCCGCGACCCTGTTTGGGACAAGCGGCAGAAAATGACTGACTATATATTTATACCTTTTGTTGAACCAAAGTTTGTTTGTGGTTTCTATTTAAAGTGCCTGGGGAGCAGCGATGGGGACTGTACCTTGCTCAAGGGCACCTCAGGGCACTAGGCCTACTGGTCTGGGATTTAATCCCACAACCTTCCAATCTTGGGGCCTAGTTCCCAAGCAATCGGCTGCCACTGCCCTATATTATTTGCTACAGTTGGGTTTGGTGTGTATTGTGATGTTTTCTGAATCACCCATCACTACACAGAAACAGGCTCAGATGCTGTTGAGGTGTATTTGGGAAGATGTGCTTGTCCAGTCATTTCTCTGCTGAAACGTGTCAGACAGCTTTTGACAGACTTATAGCCTCTGCTTTTTAAATGCTTGTACATATCGATGCCAACAGGAATTAAATATTCAGTTAAACTCACATATTGCTTTGTGTTTCACATTAGCTTTGATTTTTCTGCTTTCTTACAGAGCAAATGTCAAACCTTGCCATTCCGGTGTTTGGTATTTATCCAGTAGTATCGAAACACTGCGCTCTGTTAATACATTTTTATACAGTTTCTGCTTTTCTCTGAATTATTCAGGAGGATGGGTCTGGAGTGCGCTTCCGCTCTGAGACTTCACACTGTAAATTTTTTGTATCTGGGGGTTCGGCCTACAAGGTTGGACAAGTTTTACAATCTCATGCAACTTTGTCTCGGCATGTGAGAGAAAGAAGAAAGGAATTTTCTTTCTTGTGCTGGAAACGTGGTCTGTGTTTCTGAGTAAAAAATCTTTAAGGTGTTGGAAAAGCCTAAAATATTGACAGAAAAGCTTTTCTGGATTCTGTACTTGACCTTCGTCAATTGGATTCGTCAGTCGTCAGTAAACATATTCGTCATGCAATAAAGAATCACGCAATATTACAGTGAATATTGTTATAATGAAGTGATAAATAAAGTTATATAAATAGTTAAATGATCAATCACCATTATTTTAGAAGTTATTTAAAGGTCAAGTAGGTCAAGAAGAGGAGTAAAATGATGCCAGAGTTGAGGATTGTTGGTTGTGAGATGGAAGAGAAAGAAGAATTTTGGAATGAGTTAGATGAAGTGATAGAGAGTGTACCCAAGGGAGAGAGTGATGATTGGTGCAGATATTAATGGTCATGTTGGTGAAGGGAACAGAGGTGATGAGGAGGTGATGGGTAGGCATGGTGTGAAGGAGAGGAATGCTGAAGGTCAGATGGTTGTAGATTTTGCTAAAAGGATGGACATGGCTGTAGTTAATACTTATTTTAAGAAGAGGGAGGAGCACAGGGTGACGTATAAGAGTGGAGGAAGATGCTCACAGGTGGATTATATCCTTTGCAGGAGGATCAGTCTGAAGGAGATCAGAGATGCAAAGTAGTGACAGGGGAGAGTGTAGCTGAACAGCATAGGAAGGTGGTCTGTAGGATGACCTTGGAGGTCAAGAAGAGGAGGGCAGAGCCAAGGATCAAGTGGTGGAAGCTGAAGAAGGAGGACTGCCAGGTGGAATTCAGGCAGGAGTTAACACGGGCAGTGGGAGGTGTTGAAGAACTACCGGAATGCTGGAAAACTTCTGCAGAAGTGAAAAGGCAGACAGCTAGAAATTTACTTGATGTGAAGGAAGAAGGAGGACAAGGAAACCTGGTGGTGGAACCGAGAAGTACAGGAGTGTATACAGAAGAAGAGGGAAGCAAAGAAGAAGTGGGACAGTCAGAGAGATGAAGAAAGTAGACAGCTGTAGAGCTGCAGTAACTATAGAGGGATAAAGTTGATCAGCCACAGCATGAAGTTATGGGAAAGAGTAGTGGCTAGGTTAAGAAAAAAGTTGAGTATTAGTGAACAGCAGTGTGGTTTTATGCTGAGAAAGAGCACTACAGATGCAATGTTTGCTCTGAGGGTGTTGATGGAGAAGTACAGATGATGATATTGTGATCTACAGTGAGAGTAGGGAGCAGCTTGAGGAGAACCTGGAGAGATGGAGATCTGAACTTGAGATCTTCTTGTATGGAGTTTGCATGTTCCTTGTGTTTGCATGGTTTTTAAATTGACTGTAGTTATTTCATTATGTTGTGGTCAGTCTTTTCACAGTCCCATTGTTTCAGAACTAGCTACAGCTGGTATCAATCATTTTAATATTTGAGTGTTCAGTTCATTCAATTTGCATTTTTTATCTAAAAGAAGTGTTAAGTCGTCAAGTAGCTTTTTGTCATTTCAACCATATACACAGTACATAGTGAAACAAAATGACGTTCCTCCAGGACCCTGGTGCTACACATACGACGACATCAGACAGGACACAAGACAAGGCACACGAGTGCAGACAACAACAGACGGTGCAGAACATTCATCCTTCGGATAGCCGCGGTGTTACGGAACAAAGCAGCACAGGTTTTTGGCAGTGTGATAAAGCAGCAATGTTATGGTTAAAGTGCAAAAAAAATACAAATAAATATAAATAATAAGTGATAAGTGGCAGTAAGGTGGTACATGTACATGAATGTGCATTAGTACATGGCAGGAGGAGAAAAAGAAAAAGTTCCAGCAATGGCAGAGAGCAGGTTATTGTGAAGACATTAACAGTACAGAAGTCTGCTGGCCAGGGGGAAGAAACTGTTTCCCATCCTGGAACTGGAGGCCCGTATGCTGCAGAACCTTTTCCTGGATGGCAGGAGGGAGAAGAGAGTGTGGGACGGGTGAGAGGGATCATCCACAATGCTGGCTGCTCTGCGGATGCAGTGAGTGGTGAAAATGTCCTGTACAGAGGGCAGAGAAACACAGATGAGCTTCTCAGCTGTTCTCACTACCCGTTGTAGGGACTTGTGGTCTGAGATGTTGCAGTTCCCGTACCAGGTAGTAATGCAGCTGCTCAGGATGCTCTCGATGGTTCCTCTGTAGAAGAAGGTGAGGATGTGTGGTGGAAGATGGGCTTTCCTCAGTCTGCGTAAGAAGTAGAGACGCTGCTGGGCTTTCTTAGCGATGGAGTTGGTGTTGAGGGTCCACGTGAGGTTGTCTGTTATGTGAACACCAAGAAACAAGTGCTCTGGACCATCTCCACAGGTGAGGTGTTGATATTCAGTGGCGAGTGGTCACGACGTGATCTTCTGAAGTAAACAACCATCTCTTTAGTCTTGTCGATGTTCAGAGACAGGTTGTTGGTTCTGCACCAGTCTGTCAGCTGTTCTATCTCCTCTCTGTACACCGCCTCATCTCCACCGCTGATCAGACCCACCACGGTTGTATCATCAGCGAATTTGATGATGTGGTTCGAGCTGTGCTTGGCTGCACAGTTGTGGGTCATCAGTGTGAACAGCAGTGGGCTGAGCACACAGCCCTGGGGGGCTCCTGTCCTGTGCTCAGTGTGATGGTGTTGGAGGTGCTGCTACTGATCCTGACTGACTGGGGTCTCCCAGTCAGGAAGTCCAGGATCCAGTTACAGAGGGAGGTGTTCAGGCCCAGCAGCCTCAGCTTCTCACTCAGGTGCTGAGGGATGATGGTGTTGAATGCTGAACTGTAGTCGATGAACAGCATTCTGACGTAACTGTCCTTTCTGTCCAGATGAGAAAGGGCCAGATGGAGGGTGGTGGAGATTGCATCATCTGTTGAGCGGTTGGGACGGTACGCAAACTGCAGGGGGTCTAGTGAGGAGGGGATTTGAGTCTTGATGTGCCTCATGACCAGCCTCTCGAAGCACTTCATGAAGATGGGTGTGAGTGCGACGGGACGATAATCATTTACGCATTAAGTGTTATAACATTAAGTGTTTAAGATAGATTAGATTAGATTGGATTACACTACATTAGATCAGATAACATTACACTACATTATATTACATCAAACTTTTTTTATCAATCTGTGCAATTAGCCTCTTGCCAGAAGTGCAAAACTAGTTTATAACAGAGCACACATAGCATAAAAGTAACAAGTAGCTCTTTGAAGGACATTTCTACCAGCTGTACATATCGAACTGAAATTCACATGCTGTTAATATAATTTAAACACCATAAAACACTTTTAAATCGCACCCAATAAAATCATTTTTTTAAAACCTTACAGTAAATAATGAACTTTAACATTAAGGCACAGTGGAATCGTCTTTGCATCCAGAAATACAAATTCTGCGGTGCCCTAGTGGTTCAGGATCAGAAGGTTGTGGGTTCAAATCCTGGACCAGAAGGTTGCCCTGAATCGTAGCTCTAGTTTGAAATGGGGGTCAAGGCGAAAGAATGCAGGGTTAATGTAAGCACATACATAATCATGAACCTAGACATAAGTAGGCAAGGTCAAACCCAGTAGGAGCTAGAGAGCTGATCTTCCCAGCTCTGTCCTCAGGACTCATCTGACGCTTCACATTTCTGCTTTCAGCACATCTCTTGCAGAGGCGTGGTCTTATAATGAGAGGACATGCTTGGACATAACCAGGAGAGACCTTCTTTTAAATTTCTGACGGAGCAAAGAACTTTTAGGTCAAGTACAAATGCAGTAGGAAATTTTTTCAACCAAGCCAAAGTGATTGCTCAAGTCCATCCATCCATCCATTTTCTGCCGCTTGTCCCAAACGGGGTCGCGGGGGAGTGCTGGTGTCCAACCCATCGCACACAGGGCGAGGACGGGGGGCGCACCCTGGACAACTTGCCAGCCCATCGCAGTGATTGCTCAAGTGTGCTTGTCAATTCTATCCAGCAAGCCTGTTGATAGTGACATAGATTTGCATGGCTGAAGTCCCCAAATAAGACTCCAGTTAGGCATGTGCGCAGTTAAAAACAACCTCTTGAAAAAGTGAAAGTGACTGTTTTTGTCATTGTGAGACAGCACGGCACACAGTGAGATGCAACAAAATTCAACCTCTGCATTTCACCCATACACACCATGCAGCATTGCACCTTGCTCAACAGTACCTCAGATCTACCTACTGGTCTGGGATTCGAGCCCATGGCCTTTCGATCCTGGGCCCTAGTCCCTAAACACTAGGCCACAGGCCCGGATCAGTGCATCTTTGCTGAAGAGAGGTGATCGCAACCCACCCAAATAATAATTAAGACAAGCACTACGCTTTTAGCTAAAAGACCGAGAAGCTCTTGCAGGAAGAGCTCGATACTAGTTGCCTGTATCAGGTCGATATTGGCTTAAATCGTAGAAGGTATAAATGCAGTGAATCCAGTTCAATCTGGAAATAAATGCAGCATGAAAAAACACATACTTGACATCTGTTAGTTTTGTGGGGTAGTGGGGTGCTGAAATAATTTGAAGAAATAATTTGTGTTTTAATTAAAGCTCATGAGTTTCAAAAAAGCTGTTTGTCATCATCGACTACCAAAAGTTGCTTCTAGTTGCACAAGATCACATCACGCCCCTCAAACTAGCACCCATTAAATAAGCATTAAGAACACTTAATGCCTGGTCTGCTTGGAGAGCCTGTTAGAAACTAAAGACATGGTAGAGAAAGAGCAATCTACACAGAAAAATCCCTCACTGAGCATTAGAATTAAAAGTTGGCCTGTGGTTTTTGTCTGATCTTCATTCCCTGAACTTTTGAAACGTCACGCCCATGTCTATGGCTTTGAACTTCAGCCTCATTTGCATAAGGAATGTCAGTCTGTATTGTGAATGCTGATGCAGGTTGATGATGAGTAAGTGGCTGCTCATTAGTAAACACAATGGTTCCCATTAGTGATGCAATGAAATGAAGATCCAAGGCTGAGAACAATACTCAAATTCAAGACACACTGGAGCAAGAGAAAATCACAATAAACAGTCATCAACATCCCATAACGATTACAGTATGGAGGCCACAGCATGGCTGTAAATCCCTCATCCTTGACAACAGTTCTTCATCCAAGGCAATAAACACAATGCATATCAGCGATTCTTTTCTCTGGTATTTCCAGATTATTTATATTTAAAAATGAATACAGAAGGGACTGGTGTCCTCACAGAATCTTCCTTTCTGCTTTTGTTACTTCGCTTTGTCCTGTGCGTCAAGTGGTTTTCAGGTGTTTTTCATTTTGTAGTGGAGAAGTCTTTCATCACTGCATTCATTCGGGATTCTTAATGACCATAAATCACTTATCTAATTTTCTTCAGACTGTGATTTTATCACTTTTTCTTCTTTTTATTACTGTTTAAATGATCTTGGAAGGATGGCAAGGTGGTTCAGTGGCTGGCGCTGTCACCTTACAGCAGGAAGCTCCTCAGATCTTCAGATGTTCTTCATGCTTGTGTGGGGTTTCTTTGAGGTGCTATGTGTGAGGGTGTGTCTATGGTGTACTCATTGGCCTCCAATCATTGGCTGCCCTGATTAAATTCAAGTCACTAATGCTGGCCTACAGATCTGGTCCAGCTATTTATGCTCAACAGGTCCAGATCTGCTCTCAGCTATTTATGCTCAATAATACAGGCTTCTACTTCTTTTCATTCACTATGTTCTTCTAAGGAACATCAGCTAGCATTGCCATTCCTTCACACAAGGCAATCTCAGTCCAGAATGTTCTTCCTTGGTTCCCTGGTGGTGGAATGATATACCAGCAGTGGCAGCGATGACCTAGAATTTAGAAATTACGCACCGGAATCAAGAGGTCGTGGGTTCAAATCCCAGACCACTAGGTTGCCCTGAGTTACTCTTGAGCAAGGTACTGTCCCCAAAACTGCTCCCTGGGCACCGGATATGGTTGCCCACTTCGGTGCAGGTGAAAATCATTTTGTTGTGGTTCATTGTGTGCTGTTTCACAAATATTGTCAGAGCAGGAGCATCCCTCTCTACCTTCAAGATCTACCTTGAAGATTCATCTCTTCCATGAACACCTCCTCTCTTAACACCTCAGTCTAACAGTCTAACAGACCGATTCACTTCTTAATCACCGCTTATCTTACTGCACTCTTTATACATTTTAATGTTGTACTCTTTATTGTGCTTTATGCTATATCACCTTAAGTGGTATTTAATGTTCAAGTAAAGCTCATTTTGAGCTCTAGCTTAAATGCTTGTAAGCCGCTTTGGATAAAAGCATCTGCCGAGTGAGTAAATGTAAATGTAAAGTGTTTTTCTGTGTTTTGCCCCGTGGTTTTGCTCCAGTACCTCCATGACCTTCTTTGAGGCTGTGCATGTATGTATGCCAAGTGTTCGGTTTGAAGGAGGAAGATGCAGAGGACCACAAACGGATGATCCGGTGTGTCATGTCAGTCATCAGTAATTTTCTGGGCCACTTGTCCTAATTAGGGTCGAGGGGGGGTGCTGGAGTCCATCCCAGCTCACACAGGGCAAAGGACGGGGACACACCCTGGACAGGTCGCCAGGGAGGAGCAAACCGGGGACGGCACCTTGCTCAAGGGTACCTCAGGGCAACCCACCGGTAAGGGGTTCGAACCAACAATCTTCCGGGGCCAACTCCCTAACCACTAGGCCACTGAAAGAAGAAGAAGATGTTTGTATGTCAAGTCAGATTTTAGTACTTCGTCATAGCTCTTCTCAAACACTTTTATCATTTGTTTCTTATTTTATGCACAGAAATGTTGGATCATTCTTCGTTCCACCCAGTTTAACTCAATACTAATGAGGCAGCAGGGATCCGAAGCCATTGACAAAATTCCATCATGTGAAGACAGGCGGGAAAAGTCAATAACCAGTTTTCTTTCTTATAGAGATAGGGCCACCTATTCGAATACTAATCTTCTACTTCATATAGCTTTGTGCAAATGTTTGGACACCAACGAGATGCGTAGCTCTTCCTTTTAGCACACCTGAGACACGAGTTATCCTTATTTGCAGGAAAAATAAATGGCAATGCAAATGGTTATATAGCATTCACAAATTCATATTTAAAAATAAATAGATACACTCTCATTTTCATAGCTGCTTGTCCTAATTAAGGTTGCAGGGGTGCCGGAGTCTATCCCAGCTCTCACAGGGTGAAAGACACACACACACACACACACACACACATACACCCAAGGCCAATTTAGCATCTCCAGTCCACCTGACCGTCATTTACATTTACGGCATTTAGCAGACGCTCTTATCCAGAGTGACTTCCAGTTCCTGATTACAGGCACAGTCCCCTTGGAGACACTCAGGGTTGAGGGTCTTGCTCAGGAACCCAGTGATCCATAGACAAGTATCCTACCATTAGAACACACACAGAATGGACCGGGACCGCCCCACTTGGGAATTGAATGTA
Organism: Hepsetus odoe; assembly: GCA_017165825.1. Taxonomy (NCBI): domain Eukaryota; kingdom Metazoa; phylum Chordata; class Actinopteri; order Characiformes; family Hepsetidae; genus Hepsetus; species Hepsetus odoe. Next base: position 5,142,207 of record CM029384.1, read on the forward strand.
GGACCTTCTCGGTGTCAGGCGATAGCGACTAAGTGGGTAGTCGCTATCGACTGACAGCAAGAAGGTCCTACATTCAATGGAGAAAGTGGAATTAATGCATAGTCCTGTATTTTCCTACACATTTCTGCATATTCTGTGCGCCATCCATCTGCTCCATCATAGCGAGACAAACCTGGAACTGGTGGTATTGTGTAAATCAAGTAATCCTTTATGTTCTGCTTGTGTCAACGACGACAGACACTAATTACACCTTGTCTTTGTGTTAAGAGTCCAGGAGCAGTAAAGTGAATAAATGAGTGATGGCCTAATTCATCGTTTATGACAGAGATTGATGAGTTTGTGACACTTTCATTTATTACTTTTTCTTCTTTTGGATGCTCACCTTTTCATTTCCATTTCTTCATGTCTTCTGCATCTTCCTCTTTCACACCGACCCCCTGCATGTCCTCTCTCACCACATCCATAAACCTCCTCTTTTCTGGACAACTTCGTCTCCAAATCATCCTACCTCATTTGTCCATCTAATATATTCATTTCTGATTCCGTCCTTTCTTGTCACTCTCATTACAAATCTCGGAATCTTTAACTCTGACACCTTCAGCTCCAGCCCGTATGTCATCAGAGCTATCGTCTTCAACCCATATAGCATAGCTGGTCTCACTACCATTCTGTAAGCCTTCCCTTTCACTCCTGCTTGTACCCGTCTGTCACAGATCCCTCCAGTCACTTTTCTCCACCCATTCCAACCTGCCCACACTCTCTTCTTCACCTCTCTCCCGCGCTCGCCGTTACTCTGAACTGTTGATCCCAAGTATTTAAACTCCTTCACCTTCACCACCTCTATTCCCTCCGTTCTCCACTTTCTTCCTGTTCGTTCACACTCATGTATTCTGTCTCCAACTGACTTTCATTCCTCTTCTATCTGGAGCATATTTCTCACATTATTATTATCTTTATTTCTTAAAGAAAGAGGGGGAGGAAGAAGGAGAGAGGGAAGACGGGGACGAAAGATCACATCGCTGTTGAACTTAACTAATTCTGTATTTTCTTGCTGGCCATAATGTTTGCTTGTGTGTTGCTTTTTAACACTAAACAGGCTTGTAGGGCAGCTGTGATGTCTGGAGTCTTGTGTGTGTAATGACGGCTCGTCTCCGTACCCATAGGCCTTTGCTAAAAACGGTGTAAAATTTCACCTGTTTTGCATTATGGCGATGATCTATCCAGCCAGTGATTAAGCTGCCATTTAACTAATGTTCTTGTTCACGTTGTCACATTTCCCAGCTGTCTCAGGTCTCATTGGACTCTTTGAATATTTTTTTGAAGTCCATTATGTTGCAATATTGTATTCTGATGTACAGAAAATGAAACAAGGGGCCAATGAGAGCAGCTGCATCGAAGTCTTCTGTTCCAAAGTAAGAGGAAATTGAACTGGATGAGAAGAGTCCCCAGTTCCCAGGCACAGTCCCTGTTTTTGATGGCCCACCCCGGCTGGAGCTGTCCCCGTTTTTAATGGTTTAAAAACAAAATAGAAGGACAGCCTTATATTGTGCCAGTTTTGACCCAAAATAAAGCTCACTGTAGCCGCTATAGCAAGTGTAAAGTCAGTCCAAAACATCACCACAAATGTCTTTTCAACTCAGCTTGGTTTCCCAGACCACTAGGTTGCCCTGAGATACCCTTGAACCGTCCCAATCAATGCTCCCAAAGCACTGGCCATAGCTGCCCCATGCAACACGGTGTGTATCAGATTACAAGGAAAAGGAATATTCTAAAGTGTAGCCTTTCATTTCGTATTTAAATGTCATCCATTAAAATGTATAGAATTAGAAACTGTTGACATCATTTTTGAGAAGAAGTAAGTTCTGTGCTCAGACAGCTGAAAGTTAAAAAGAGTTGCAACCTTATTAAGCTCCTCTTGTCAAACTTGTTATTCTTGTCCTCCTCCCCTCCACTCCAGCGTATCGATCGTCCCATCTCAGCGCAGGACCAGGAAAGAGCTGTGTCTCTGTGAATCCATCAATAATGCTGATGGCATGGAGTTTTATCCTCTCTCTCAACCTATTAGTCTCTCTCTCTCTCTCTCTCAACTTCTCAGTCTTTCCCTCTCTCTTGGTCCCTCTCTCTCTCCCATTTCCTCTTTTCCTCTCTCAAGGGTGCATGATAATAACAGACAGAGTCAATGTAGTTATTTGGACTCATGGTGATTATGACTTTCGTGCAGTTAATTGGACATAATCACGGCCTTCTTGATGGAAACACCGACATTAAAAGGAAACGCTGCCTTAAATACAGTCCACTTTGGGATTTTTCAAGAACCCACCGGCTCACTATATTACACTATGTGTTCAACTGTTCAAGCGTCACTGGGTTATATGACCCGGCAGACTGACTTATTTGTTTGCCCGACGGTGAGAACATACCCAGCGTATTTGCATTTTCCTTCAGTTACTTTCAGTCGTATTCTTATTACCATTTCAAGATTATTTTAATAGGATCGCTACAAACAGAACTTCTCAATTAAATTCTCACACTTATTTATGAGAAATAAATAAAATCTCTCCAAAAAATTGGGCCATTTTTTTAAATGCACTTTTTTTTATGCATTCAAACCAGAGCAGCGTTGTAGCATTTTTTGGAAAATGAAAAAAGTCTGTTCAGTATGTTGTAATGAAACCATGTAACTGAAGTTCTGTTGCATCGAGGAAGATCTAGATAAGAAGGTGTTTGATTGGTTAGGCATCTAAATGCTGGATTGAATGCCTATCCTGTCGTATCAACCTTCAAACTAAATAAGGAAACGATGGAATCAACCAGTCCCATTGATTTTTTAAAGAAGTAGGATGGATTTAATGTGGGTAAATGTCACTCTTGAACTTGTGGATATTCCTAGATTATAACGAAGGGAAGTGTTGGAGGCTGGATGTCTGAGGAAAGTCTTGTTTTTAATGCGATAAAAGGAGAAACAAGGTTATTAACACCAGGAAATATGGAATATGCAAATGACAGTAACACCAGTAATTCATAAACAGCTGACTACAGCAGATAACAGAAAAGCACTGACACTCAAGGGTGTTTATTACGATACAGAACAAGGAACATCTGCAAAAGGGAGGAGACATGAGCGTTACAGGGCAATATTTATACTAGGGCAGAGGTACCCCCGAGCAAGGTACCGTCCCCATCACTGCTCACTGGGCAGCTTTAAACAGCTGCCCCCTGCTGCACAGTGTGTGGGTCAAAAGCAGAGGTTGAATTTCGTTGTGTGTGCTGTGCCGTGTTTCACAATGACGGAAGCAGTCACTTTCAAAATTTTCACTGTAGAATCTCATTCACCCACTTGTTTTCTGAGCTGCTTGTCCTGATTAGGGTCACGGGCGGTGCAGTCCCACTGTCCCAGCTCTCACTGGCCGTAAGGCAGAAATACACACACACACACACACACACACACCAAGGGGACAATTCAGCATCTCCAGTCCACCTGACTTGCACGTCTTTGGACTGCTAAACCTCCCTGAGGAAACACACACAAGCACGGGGAGATCAAAGTTCGCGCAGAAAGAACCTGGACTGTCCTGCCTGGGAATCCAGCCCAGGACCCTGCTCCCCACTGCACCACCACGTCACCCACTGGAGAATCTCCAAGTGTTTAATATGTGCCTCCCACTCACGCTTGCTGTAGTGTAGAACATGCAGGACTGTGCCGCATGTAAGTTTAATTACTTGTTGCTGCAAAAAATAATAAAATATCAGGTGAGCCGGTTGGCAGGATCACCCTTGGCAACTGTAATGCATTTATTGCAGCAAAGTTTAATTCCTTCTTTAAATGTCACTGTAATAAAGCAAACAGGGTTTATATAAAATGGCTCCCTTTTCTTTCACTTTATAGTGTATAGTATACAGTATATAATATATAGGAACGGACCTGTAGTTACTACATTGTTTAAGTTTAGACTGCTTCACTAACAAAGCTTCTATTCTATTCTATTCTGGTCCTATTAACACAGTGGGGCAGTGGCGTCCTAGTGGTTAGGGAATACTTCCCAGGATCGGAAGGTCATCAGATCGTTGAGCAAGGTACCGTGCCCGTCACTGCTCCCTGGGTGCTGGATATGGTTACATGGGCTAGTATTTGGTTGTGTTTTTCTGTGTGCTGTGCTGTGTTTCACAATGACACTTTCTCTTTTCACTTTTTAGTGAAGCAACAAGATTATGACCCCGTCCCCGACCCTCTACTGTGGAAATGACCCCAAAAATGACCCGATGGACTCTGGGTAGGAAAGCAACGCCAGTGTAATTTGTCATGATGGTCAGAGAGCACACACGGAAGCCTGAAGGGCCATGAAGCTCACTCTGTGGAGCTTGGTGTAATTATTAGAGCACAGATTTGCCGTGTTTGTAAAGAAAGTGTGGTGTCAGCATCGCGGATGTGCAGAGAGGCCGACGAACTGATGCATTAATGGCGCGAGCTGGTCATCCTGCATGGCGTTTACAGTGTGCAGGCAGTATGTTGCGCTTCCAGGTCCCCGTCATTATTCAGAACACGCTCCCGTGTCTTTCTGTTGCAGATCTGTGGGCTTGTCTTGGACTCTTTGCTCTTTTGTGGAGATACAGAATATAGAGCCGGAGACGAATGCAGTGCACATACTCTCCTTTTCTTTTTCATTCTATTTCTGTACGTCTCCCATTCAACTGCATCCCTTTCTCTTGCATTCACACTCTCTCTATCTCCTTTTCTCTCTCTCACTCTTTCCAGTCTCCCCCTTGTTTGACAGATGGCTGGGGTTGGCACACATCGGCCTCCTTGGCCTGGGGTCGCTCTCGTCCATCACCATGGTAATGTGAGCGACAGCCTGGCCTTTATCGCTCAGCCTCCTTCCACCTCAGAGCGGCTTAACGTTCTTACATTTAGACCTACTGCCATCACTCTTGTTTACACACACTCACACACACACACCTGCCTTCCATACCTTCTCCCTCTCCCCACCTCTCTCTTTTCCATATGGCATCTCTCTAGTATTTTCCTTTTCATGACACTCTTCCCACCATCCTATCTCTATCCTCTCTTTCACACATTCATTCTCTCTCTTTCTGTCCTCACATTAGATGGACACCCCGCTCTCTTTTATCCTTTCTCTCTTTAGTTTAGAGTAGAGTAGTTTCTCTCTTTACCCCTTGAAAACAAAAGTAATAGCTTCACCTTTGCTCCTCTTCTATCTCAGTGCATTTGTCAGTGCGGATCCCTGCACTGAGTCATTGCCTTCAGTCGCCCCTCTCTTGACCTCACTCTTCCAGCTCTCATTCTTAAAGGAACAGTGGAAGAAAACATCTTCCTACCAGCTAAAATGTAGCATAAAACTGATGGCTGCATAATTGTCAAAATGAGTAAATTCAATGAAAGAAATGGGAACATACAATGTTCTAGATAAAAGCACTCAGGGCTCAGAATCGGCAGTAATCTAATCTGATCATCTGCACCATTTCTTCACTGCTTCATGTCTTCATGACTGCTATATCATGCATCCAGGGAGCAGTGACAGGGACAGTATCTTGCTCAAGGGTGCCTCAGGGGAACCTAATAGTCTGGGATTCGAAACCAAGATCCTGGGGCCTCGTCCTTAACCACCAGGCCATCGCAGTCCTCTGAATCTGCTCAGGTACAGGGACAGTTCTGAAAATGAGAGCCAAAAGGGGCAGCGGTGGCCTAGTGGTTAGGGTGTTGGCCGCATGATCGGATGATTGGGGGTTTGAACCCCTTCCCAATAGGTTGCCCTGAGGTACCCTTGAGCAAGGTGCCGTCCCTGTCACTGCTCCCCGGGCACTTTCAATTGCTGCCCACTGCTGCGGTCCAATTTCGTTGTGGTTCATAATGACAAGGGTTGTCACTTTCACTATCAAAAACGGTGTCCTGCGGGAAGCCTGGAGAACTGTTCCTCAATGATACATTCAAAAAATATCAGGCACTAATTAGCATTGTATAAGCTGCATACATGCATCACTGCATTTTCCTTAAACCAGCTGTTTGATCATCTGAAATAGACTCGCTTCTGCGGTTCCTGCCTCTGAACATGATGACAAGCTGTTATCTATAAAATTCAGCTGAAATTCAGGCTCCAACATGACGTCTACTGCTGCAACGCAGGAAAGGTAATTCCCAGCTGAGGCATCAAGAGCAGAAGGAGAATAACAGGGAAAAGTTGAGTGAGAGTTAACGTTCAGAAGCTGCTTTGCTTCAGGGAAGAAGTGTGGAGGTGATAGTATGACAGTATGTTAGTGGAGTGGAGCAGCTGCAGCTTTTGCTTCTCGCGCACATAACTGCATCATATATGTTATGTAGGGCAGCGGTGACCTAGTGGTTCAGGCGTCGGCCACATGCTCGGAGGATCGGGGGTTCAAACCCCTTCCCAATAGGTTGCCCTGAGGTACCCTTGAGCAAGGTACCGTCCCCGTCATGCTCCTCCCTGCGATGGGCTGGCGACCTGTCCAGGGTGCGTCCCCCTGTCCTTCGCAATGTGTGCGCTGGGTTGGACTCCAGCACCCCCCCGCGACCCCGTTTGGGACAAGCGGCAGAAAATGGATGGATGGATGGATATATGTTATGTTAAATAGTCACATACCATCATATACTATCATATATATAGTACACTTGAAAGTGAAGTGAAAAAAGTGAAAGTAACTATAACTATAACTGTAACTATTGTGAGTGCTTTGAGATCTAAGCAGAATATAGGAGTGACTACAAAATTTCGCTCTACTTTACTCCAAGAAACAAAAAAAACCTTGCTGTTGAAGTGAAGGCAATGTCCTTAATGCTGCTATTATTCCTTCCTGGCCCGGGAGGTTTTGTATAGCACTACAATCACTGAGCAATACCACACCTACAGAAATAAAACTAGTATGTCCAAACAGTGCTTTGGGACAGCATAGTGTACTGGATAGTTACAACATCTAGTTACAAACAACTTTTTCAGTGTTGACATTTACGACATTCAGCAGATGCTCTTGTCCAGAGCGACTTACAATTCCTAACTACAGGGACAGCCTCACTGGAGCAACTGGGGATTAAGTTATGATTTATGATTCGGACCCTCCTCTGCCTGGGAAGGTTAAACAGATACAATGCGCTACTTTTGGAGGGCTCGAAACACACAAAAGGGGGGTTTAGGCCCACCTACCTGATTCTAATCTGTTAAAACCTGTCTCTCACATTCGTTCTTGATATAAATGTGAAATACAGTCAGAGCTTTCGAAATGCAGCCTTGATCTCTGCGTTTTACGACTGGAATTTAACCAATGAGGTTGTTGAAACTGGGCCAAAGATCATTTTCACGGTTGATGTGCCAAAGCTAAATGCATTGCTTCACTGTTATTTTATTACTTGTCAGCCATTATTATCAGCAGCTCAGATTAGGAAGATTAAAGCTGCTTATGGTGACAGAACAACGCAGATGTTCTCCTCGAGGAACAGGGGAGGATAGTCTGATGTTAACATGAGCCTGAGACTCATGCATTGAAAGTGAAAGTGACTATTCTTGTCATCGTGAGAACGCAGCGAACCACAACGAAATTGGACTTCTGCATTTAAACCATGCACACAAACACACACCTTGCAGCAGCTATGAAAGCACCCAGGGAGCAGTGATGGGGACAGTACCTTGCTCAAGGGTACCTCAGGGCAACCTACTGGTAGAGGTTTGAACCCACCGATCCTGTGGCTCCCTTACCACTAGGCCACCGCTGCCCCATTAAATACTGATTCCCATACCGGGAGTCGAACCCGGGCCGCCTGGGTGAAAACCAGGAACCGCGAGACCATACGTTTTGTTGGGGTTAATGGCGTTTGGGTGGAGTGTTCATGACTGACCAACTGAACAAAACTGAAAATGTTTAACTGCTGAGAAGCACCGTCGCCTCATAGTGAGAAGGTCTTGGGTTCCATTCCCAGGTGGGACGTTCTGGCTCCTCTCTGTAGTGTAGTTTGCATGTTCTCCTAGTGTGTGTGTGTGTGTTTCATCCAGGACCTCCGGTGTCCTCCCACCTTCCGTAAGACATCTATGTCAGATGAATTGGAGATGCTAAATTGCCCCCTAGGGGTGTGTGTGTCTGCCATGTGATGAACTGGCAACCTGTCCAGGGTGTTTCCCCTCTTTCACCCTGTGAGAGCTGGGATGGTCTCCAGCACCTCCTGCGACCCTAATCAAGACAAGTAGCTAAGAAAGTGAATGAGTGAGTATTAGGTTTGCAACAGCAGCAACTAAAATGTGCAGGACCTCCAGGATCAGTTTTGAGAAACACTCATTTAGAGCATGCAGGGATGTGGCTGTAAGTGGCTAAAAAGAAATTCTAGGAATAAATGTTGGGAAAAATTCTAAATACTAAATATTTTAGCATCAGTGTCTTCCACTCATTTGTCTTTTGGAGAGCTTCTTGTCTGTCCTACAGGAAGAGGAACATTTCTGGTGTGCTTCTTTTTTCTGCTGATGACTCACTCAGTTTCCCACAGCGTTCTGAAAATCCCTCACATGCCTTGAGCTCACTATCGATCATGTTTCAGCTGGTCCCTTTTAAGCCACTTTCCTCACTCTCGTGCACAACACACACACACACACACACACACACACACACTCGGCAGCAATCGAGTATCTCCTGCCATTCTTCCCTCATAGCTCCCTTCTCCCTCATAGCTTTGCTCTTTAATATTATCCATATAAACACCATCTTCTAGAGATTGCAGAGAAACTGAGACGGCAATTAACAGAACTTCGTAGACACTGAAGGAAAAAAAGCCAACTGCTTTTTTATTTGTTCTTTTTCTCCTACCTCACATCTTCTATTTTGCCCTGCTTCCTCATATCTATTATTTATCCTTTCAGAACCCGTTTGCTGTGGGCCAAATCCTTGGAGTGCGGATCTGGGAACTTGTGTTCATATTTGCAATGGAAATGCAGCGGCCAAATATGTACTTATAGTGGTTTCATGAATTATTGCGGTGATACTGAGTGCAGATAATGATCTTTATCACTTTGTGTGTGTGTATGTGTGTGTGTGTACATCTAAAAATGGAAAAATGAGTATTTTGAAAGGATCTCAAGTGCATAACCAATTTTAATGATATTTAAGGACCTTTTCAGGGAATCTTGAAATAATTTTGTTAAAACATGGGTTCATTTGATGATTGGAATCAGTTTTTGTAATTTTTGGGCTCCTTTCTTGGAATTTCAATTGTCCTTCATTCTAATTTGAATGGACTTTTTGTCATTTTATTTGGCCTCTTTTTGGAAAGTCTAAATTATAACGAATCATTCGGATGCGCAGATTTGAAAGGTGGGCTCTGATTGATCCACGTGAGATTCTGGGTGGTGATCCCTAGTGCTGAAGGAAGAGCTTCCTTTCCAAGCTGCTTGTTCCTCCTCTCAGCACTTCGGTTTAATTGACCATCATCCTCTGTTCTTTGTTACGCACAAATTGCATATGGAATTAGTCCGCTCTGCTCTAATGCTTATCTGTCTCAGTAATGTGCTTATGGCAGGGGAAAGAAGTTCAGAATGCTGTCTCATTATCAGCCCCTAACCAGTGGAACTAACCTTTGAGTTTAATGGCCCCCTTTATGGCCGAATTATACAGTGAGGCCTTTTTGTGAAGGCTTTAACTGCCGGTTTCTTATAAGGCTTTCACAATTATAGTTAATTATGAAGTTGTGTGCAACCCCCCCACCCTTCAACCCCCCCTCCCCAACCCCTTTTTCCTTTATTATTTATTTTGGAGATGAATGATCCGCTGTGGTGACCCCTTACAGGAGCATCTGAAAGAAAAAGAAGACCTCTTCATTTATTTGAGCTACAAAAACTGCTGGAAGACAGGACTTCTGCAGGAAATAAACAGTCGGAGGCATCACCTGCCTTCGCACAGTGGCTCTTCATGTGGATTTTTGTCACTGTGAAGGCTCTCGAGGGGGACTGGAGCTCCCGCTGTTGATTTTGTCAGTTTGATTTGTCCCCTGGTCAAGCGCTAACGCTGTCCATGGTGCTGAATTACTAAATCGCTAGCCTTAAATGAACGTTTGGTTTACGAAGCCCGCCGTTGAGCTGGAGATAAAAGAGAAAGTGCAAGTTGATAGAAGAAGAGGCTGCAGAGTTGAAAAATACAAAACAGATAAAACATAAATATTCTGACCCCGGAAAGCAGGACTATTTTGATGGCAAGTATCCTTTAAACATGTTTTTGAGTCTGATGAGAGGAAACCGAGCCAGTAAACTGAGGTTTGTGGTAATTCAGCCTACTGCCATTGGAAAGTGTAAGTGACAACTTTGCATTTAACCCACACACTAACAGTGGAGCAGGGGGCAGCCATATCCAGAGGCCGGGGTGCAGTGATGAGGACGGTACCTTGCTCAAGGATACCTCAGGGTAACCTACAGGTCTGGGATTCGAACCCTCAACCTTGATAATGGCGCGTATTCCCTCACCGCTCGATCGATGCTGCCCCAGAAGACACTGAGAGGAGAAAAATATCAAAGAGACGTGTATGCATGGCGCATAAAAATAGACTTTATGATGATTAATGAAAGTCTGTATACATAACTCAAGACTACTAACATCACTTTGAAGGCAGCTGCCTGTGTGTCCAGCCTTTTCTGCGGTTCTCATGATCATGTCTGCTGTTCGCAATCCCGTATTCATTCCGATCTATATTTGATGATAGAGAGATCTAGCTTTATTTTCCAGGTCGAAATGAAGTAATATGTAATATTTACAACCTACTGACAGCTGCTTTGTTCACTCTGGGGTGCTCAGCTGGCTTGCTAGCTTAAAATCTAGTGTTGTTTGGCTACATAATTACATAGCTTGTTACATTACTAATCCATAAAGCAGCCTCCCCACTAGCTAGTGAGATGATTTAAATCTACCCCTAAAAATTAATTTCCTGTGCAAAGATGGCTGGTGTCTTGCCTGTCTGGCCAAAAGTCCAGGGCTGGTATTTTATTGCATAAAAAGATGTGAAGTGGCAGCAAGACATATCTCTTAAGCAATAATCAAATAAAAAAAAAAGTGGACATGTTTTTTTGGCTGCAATTGCTCAGCGCTCGAGAGGAACAGCAGGCAGGATGGCAGTTTGGACATTGCAGGAGTTGTTGGCACAGTGTGCTAATAACCAATTAAATGTAGTCGTGATTTTCATTAGGAGACAGCAGTAGCAATCATTAAGAGGACTGCCATTAGAGGAAGGAACAATGGCTTCAGGGTGAGGACTTTTAGAACCATTTTTTAATCACGGCTTTGGAGAAGGTAGAACTTAAAGTAGGAAAATAAACGTTTTCTTTTTTTAGGTCCGTTCTGTAAAGTGTCTGTTGGTCCAAACATGAAGAGCACGAGGAGCAAGAGACGGGAGGCTTTAGACAAGAAACATTTTGTCTCACACACTGTGTGGGTGCATGTGCATGCCTGTGTGTGCGTGTGTGTGTGTGTGTGTGTGTGCAGAGCAGTGGTTTTGTAGATGTTTTCACTGACGCCGAAATTTCACAAAATAAAATATTTACTTAGATCCTTTTCCCTTTTTGGGAATAAATGCAGAGTTGGGTTGTTGACTGGGCTCCATGGAGCACTTACTAACGAGGGTGGAGCCAGCGCTAACGAGCCTCTTCATGCCAGGGGCCTTAGGCTGCTACACCACAGGGGCCAATGGGGGTGATGTAAATATTCGATGAACAAATAGTCACTGAATGTATACACACTTGTATGAAGGTGCAAAACATGGGGCAGAGGTGGCCTAGAGTTTAGGAACTAGACCCCAGCATCGGAAGGTCGTGGGTTCGAATTCCAGAGCAGTACGTTTCCCTGAGGTACCCTTGAGCAAGGTACCGTCCCCATCTCTGCTCCCCAGGTGCTTTAAATAGCAGCCCCCTGATGCACGATGTGTGTTGAATTAGTTGTGGCTCAGTGTGTGCTGTGCAAAAATAGTCACTTTAAAAAAGGGTCCCTTGTTGATTTCTTTAAAAAGCACTTTTTGTAGTATCTAAAGTGATTCCGTGTACACAGCACGGGATGAAGCTCTGATATCATCAGCTCTCTTCTCCAGAGGTGCTGGGTATAATTCCCAGCCGGGACAGCCTGGATTTGGTCCCACAGGCCAAATATATGCACGTCAGGAGATGCTAAATTTACCACCTAGATGTGTGTGTGTGTGTGTGTGTGTGTGTGTCCTATGATGGATCTCCTAAACACAGTCTCAGACCTCACTTTTACCCGCACACTGTACTGGCCATCAGTGGTCTGATATCACGAGTGCACTTCACTAATAACATTCAGTGGTGTTGCTTCTTTCTCTCTTCCTATCTGGAGTAGATCAAAGGAGGATGGATTCCCTTTCTGAGTTTGGTTCCTTCCAAGGTTTCTTCCACAAATTTTATTGAGCTTTTCCTCTGTTGCCTTCGGCCTGCTCACTAGAGGCTTGGACCCGGATTGTGTAAAGCTGCGTTGTGTTGACACTTTTAAAAACGCTGTATCAATAGCACTTGATACATCTTTTATTTTATTTTTTTACCCGTTTATGATGTAGACAAAAAGGCCGTGAGGACTTAAATTCCATTTTTCTTGGAGCATCAGTGGTCTAGTGTTTAGGGACTCACACTAGGCCCCAGGATTGGAAGGTCGTGGGTTCAAATCCCAGACCAGTAGATTTGCCTGAGGTACACTTGAGCAAGGGTACCTCGTCCCCATCACTGCTCCCCGGGTGCTGGACATGGCCGCCTTCTGCTACACTGTGTGTGGGTCAAAAGTTTCCTTGTGCTGTGTTTCACAATGATGAATAGTCACTTTCACTTTGCAAATTTGCTCAAATGTGTGTGTGTGTGTGTGTGTGTGTGTGTAAATAAATAAATAAATAAATAAATATATATATATATAAACATCAAGACAAAGTGTACTGCTATAGGGAGTTGGCCACAGGATCGGAAGATTGTGGGTTCAAACCCCTTACCAGTAGGTTGCCCTGAGGTACCCTTGAGCAAGGTACCGTCCCCGTCACTGCTTCCCGGGCGCTTTCATAGCTGCCCACTGCTGCACGGTGTTTGCATGGGTTAAATGCAGAGGTCCAATTTCAAAGTCACTTTCAATTTCAATATTTGCTGCATATATACTGTAATAAAGCAACATTTTCCAGCCTAGAGGTGCAGGATGGTTGTTTAAAAAGGGACATAACATATTTTTGAGACTGACTTTTCATAAAATCCCCGAGGCGTGAGGCGTGTGGCTGTGAGCAAATAAAGTTAGGTGCCTGTGTGTTGTAGCACCACCCAGTTTACTTTACAACACTATATTTGTATAAAATGAAAGCTGACCTTTGCTTGGTAATCTGACCTTTGCTTGGTTTGGGATTAAACCGATGTGAGTTTGAGTGTGAATAATGCTCTTAAAGAGCCTTTCAGCCAGTTCCTCGGGGGAAGGACGAGAATTAAATGGGCGTGAGTGAGAGACCGAGGCGGAGGGAGAGAGACGGAAACATCTAAACCATGAAGTGTGTGCATGTATGCAGTGTATACATATACAGCACTGTGCAGACACCATCCCCTTTCCCATTTCTTCATACTCTCCTTCCAAAGAGTCAGACTTTCTAGCAGCTTTAATGTGCTAGTGAGGCCTCCTGAAGTTCAGTCTCTGTACCTGATCATACTCTTTTTCTTTGTGTATGAATATGTACATTTATTTAAACTTAATCTATTTAATATCTGTCTGTCTGCCTGCCTGCTTGCCTGTCTGTCTGTCTATAACGACAGAAGGAGAGAGAGACAGAACGCATTAATAGATGAGTGAGTTTGGTCAGAAGAGCTTAGCCGCACGCAGTGCGAGTAAAGGCATCATTCTATGAGGCTGTTTCTTACCATGAGATGGAACAGCAGGAGATTTCAAGTCTTCATCATCTTCATCATCATCACTGCGAAGAATATACACCTCCATCTCATTTTGGCTTTAAGTTAAGTATTCTACATGATCCAATTAACCATGGCAAGCACACACACACACACACACACACACACACCCTTTCTCACACAAGACGACCCCTGTACCGTCACTGTCCCTTTGACTGAAGCACACGCGGTGTGTGTTTGTCTCTTCAAGTCGTTTGTTGTGCTGAAACGCACGGTGTGATCATTTATCGTTTGTTGAAGGGATTTAATCTGCTTTCTGAGGCTTTCCTTCAAGATTCAGGCTTAAAATGCCTAATGAGGTTATGAGACAGGATCGGTGGAAACATGCAGAGGCTAATAGAGCTAATGATGTCAGCACACACACACACACACACACACACACACACACGCACACGCACAGTTACAATGTGACGGTTTGAGTGATGGCTTTACAGGGATGGGTAGGGGTGCCAAATCCGCTCACACAGACTCCAAGAAACAGACAAAGTGATGTTGCAGATTTATTGCTGTGTATTAGGAGTGCATTAGGCCTTCCTTTAGATCGAGTTCCGGTCCTGCATGGTGTTGTGTGCACATGGTTGTGAAATATCATGCAGATCATGGCTGTGGACGGGTTTTGTGTTTTTATGCGGATAAAGAATATTGCATCGTATTGTGTCGTATCCTTTCTTATCCCATCATTTTTTTATCCTATCGTATTGCTTTGTATCGACTCTGCTTAATTGTAATGTAGCGCACTGTACCGTATTGCATCAAATAGTATCACATATAGTGCAGGAATTTAATAATCCAGTTTTTTTTTTTTTAACTTGTCCTCCATTTGCTGCAGCTGCTGGTTTGATGAGCACTGCTTCTGTAAAGACTCAAAGAACTTCTTGGCCAGCCAGGCAGTTGGACTTTAAGTTTGATGTCCCGGGCCAACTAGCACACCTTCTGCTTCATTTCCTTTCGACTGCTTCCATTAGAGATCGCCACAGCAGGTCCTCACCTCCATTTATTCGGGTCCTCTGCATCTTCCTCTTGCATACCTACAACCTGCATGTCCTCTCGCACCACGTCCATAAACCTCCTTGTCCTTTCTCTTCTCCTATTTCCTGGCAACTCCATCCTCAACATCCTTCTTCCAATATACCCCTCATCTCTTCTCGGGACGCGTCCAAAACGATGCAGTCTTGCTTCCCTGACTTTGTCTACCTGAACTGTCCCTCTAATATACTCGTTACTAGTCCTGTCCATGTTGATATGCTGAGTATTTTTGCACCGGATGCCTTTCAGTACGTAACCCTCCCTGGGACTGGTGCAAATAAAAACACTAGCTTGTGCAACCTTAGTTTCATAGCTTGTTAGTATAAAAAACGCCTGGTATGGGGTTTGGATCCTTCAGAGCCATTTGCACTGTTGTCTGCTTTTCAGTGAAATCCTTGATAATGCGCCCTTGTTTAATTATAAATAGTACATGTGATTATACCCGTGGGTTTACCTGTACGTCCCTATGTATTCATGAAAACGAATGAATTAAAAATTGAGTATGATGTCGAGATGTCAAAACTTAAACATGACCAAACCACTGAGTCTCACCACTGCTGTTCCAGACCGGGGGTTAAAGGGGTTGCTCCCCTGCTGCTGGCACACACCGCTGAGAGAATGAGAAAAAGAAATGGAATGGAATGAAAACAGAACAGGAAGAACAGAATGGGTGTGATTATCTGAGCATGCACCTCCTCTGGTGTTTAAAGACCCAGACTGGCAGCGAGACTCGGCACCAGAGCGGGGAAGTAATGAAGTACAAATATTTGGTTAATGTATTCATGCAGAGTTTTTGGTTTCTGTACTGTACTTTTTTCTGGCGACTTTTCCTCCCTTTTTACAGGTATCTGTACTTTCTACTCCTTGTTTTCACAACACATTTCTTCAGTGCACTTGCAGGGAATTTGATTTTTTTTTATGTTACATTGTTGCAAACCTTCCAACATTAAGATTAAGGTCAACCTAAATGGCCACAAACATAACGAAAAGACAGTGGCTCGCCGGGTCCATTGCTCTCACGCATCACACACAGCAGATGTAACAATACTAAAGCTAAGAAACCTGAGGGAAGCTGGACCAAGGGAGGAAAGTTGTAAATGTAATGTAATATGGGGGATTTAGGCATGAAAGTGAAGCAGTGTCTGTGAGAGCTCCGGTTTCCTCCCACCATCCAAAGACATGCGCACCAGATGGACTGGAGATGCTAAATTGCCCCCTAGGTGTGTGTGTGTGTGTGATTGTCTGTGTGTCTGCCCTGGTTTTCCTAATAAGGGTCATGGGGGTGCTGGAGCCTATCTCAGCTCTCACAAGGTGAGGAATCACCCTGGACAGGTTGCCAGCCCATCGCAGGACAGACACACAGACACACTCACACCTACGGCCAGTGTAGTATCTTCAATACCCCTGAAAAGCAGGTCTTTAGATGATGGTAGGACTCAGAAAGGACCTAGACCAGCTGGGAATCAAACCAGAACCTTCTCGCTGTGAGGCAACTCTACCCAATGCACCGCCAGGCCATCCGGAGTTAAAGCTTAATAGTCTTTAAATTCTATTAATATGGGATGAGTTTCATTTCTCTTTTTGCACATAAACAGCCAGAATAAATATCCATCAAATGAATCATTTTTACTTATTATGAGTAAAGAGGGTGGATTCCATCTCTTTTGCAGAAGTATCTGCACCTCTGCTTAATTAGGGAATGCAAGAGCTTTTGCAGCCTCCATTGAAATCCCCCTACAGACCTGCAGAAATTAGCTTTGCTGTGGTCATTGTTTTGCTTTGTATTTGCCGGATGGTGGGTGTGTTGGTTGCTATGGCAGTTTTCCACCACCTTAGCTAACGGGTAGGAGAGGGAGAGCTGCACAGTTATGATACGACTGTTCTCTCTCACACCTTCTCCTATACGCTCATGTATGTTAATTGCAGTGCGAGTTAGGGGTCGTCATCATAAGTTAATTGGTCTGCATACGTGGCTTCATACTTCAGTACTAAGCTTTATGTGTGGGGCAACAGTGGCCTAGAGTTTAGGGAAGGTTGTGCTTTCGAATCCCAGTAGGTTGTACTGAGGTACCCTTTAGCGAGGTACCGTCCCCATCATTGCACTTTAAATTGCTGCTCCCTGCTGCACGGCATGTGTTTAGGTTAGACGAAAGTGAAAGTGACAGTGAAGAGGTTGCATTTCACTGTTTGCTGTGTGTCATAATGGTAAATAGTCACTTTCTCTTTAGAATTGGTGCCATTTATTATGAGCAATTTATTACAGATTCCAAAGAAGAAACAAAAGTCACTCAAAGTACATTACTCTAACAATCAGTATAAATGGTTAACGTAATTACTATTCAATTAAATACATTTTTTAATATATGCTGAATTTAGAGTTTCATGATTGAAACTTAGTCAGTCAGTCATTTTCTGGGCCGCTTGTCCTAATTAGGGTCGCGGGGGGGGGGGTGCTGGAGTCCATCCCAGCTCACACAGGGTGAAGGACAGGGACACACCCAGGACAGGTCGCCTGGAGCGAACTGACGGGGACGGCACCTTGCTCAAGGGTGACTCAGGGCAACCCAGCAGTAAGGGGTTCGAACCCACAATCCTCTGATCTGGGGCAACTCCCTAACCACTAGGCATCGCACATAACATCTCGCTGTGCTGTCTGTCTTGTTAGGATTGTGGGAAGAACTTGCCCCAGTTAATGCTGCTCTAATGGGGCGCACCTCTTGCCCTAGTGCACCCTGGGATATCATGCTGTGGCCGCTTGGCAGAGCATAGCAGAGCAGAGCGCTGGCCTTGGATATGATATGCAATCTGAATGCAACACACGTTAACAGCCACACTCTTCTCTTGGTTTGCTTTCTCAAGACATTTGAACTGTGTGTAAATCCATTTTCAAGACAAAATAAAATCCTCCCTGATGCCTGCAAATGATATTTAATATCCTAGAAATCGTTTGAGCAGAGAGACCGGTCCTCCCATCTCTCCGCAGGTGTGAAACTTCCTGTTGATTTGAGACATGCCTCTCTGCAACACCTCACCCCAACACCCAATCGACCTCCTTAGTTCATGCACGATGAGAGGTTAAGCTTGGAGTTAGGCTTAGGTTCAGCCCATCAAAAGTTTGAGATTACAGTGCCTATTTCTGTCATTGTGAAACAGCACAGCACACACAGTGAACCACAACTTCTACTTTTCACCTCAGGTGGCTGCACCTGTTTAAAGTGCCCAGGGAGCAGTGGTGGGGACGGTACCTTGATCAAGGGTACCTCAGGGCAACCTACTGGTGTGGGATTTGAACCCATGACCTTCTGATGTTAGGGCCTCATCTCTAACCACCAGCCCACCACTGCCCCACGTACCTAGGGTTAAGGTTAGACTGAGGTTCAGGCCAGTGTAAGTTTGAGATTAAGGTTAGGAATATTGATCAGGCAAAGACTCAGTGGTAGGTTGAGTTTGAGGTTAAGTTTAGAGTTAAATTGAGGTTCAGGCCAGCGCAAGGTTGTGATTAAGGTTAAATTAGGTTGAGGTGAAGATGAGGGTAAGGCTGAGGTTGTTAAATTCAGGTTAAAATCAGCGTTAGATTGGGGTTAAAGTTTAGGTTAGGTAGAGGTCATTGTGAGGTTCAAACAAGTTAGTATGAGATTAAGGTCGGTGTTAAATTGCTGAAAAGGTTAGGAATAGGTTGATGTTATTGTTAGGCTGAATTTAGTACGGTCCATTTCTATTGGTTCATTTGTTATGAAATCCTGATTCAGTGCAAAACAACATGTAAGTTTTTATGAAAATAGCCAAACAAACATTTGCATGATTAAACTTAGATTTATGGCATAAAATCAATAAAATAATCATACAATTAAGCAATGATTTGTATGTAAAAAGTATTTTTTACTGCGAAATGTCTCTGCTTTCGTATATTTCTGTGCTTTTCACACTTTTCAGGCGTGTCCCTCCTGCTGTAGAAATATTGCCTCATATCACATTGTGATTTATGCACACAAAATTTTACCAAAACTGTCGACATGAACTTCCATAACCAGCCACCTGCTGGCCTTTCCCTGCAAATAAGCCGAGTTATTCCGGTTATTGAGCACCACCATCTGCAGGACCTCGCTGTGGGACAGTAACGTTATTTTATTTGCCAAAAACCTCAGCAGAGCATCGGCTCACAGAGCTCCGCCTCTCGAAAGCTGCAAATCCGCTACACGTCTTTTACACCATTCTTACTGCCAAATTACAAAGAAGGCCTTTTAGTCCTTCAAGGACGATCTAAACGATGATCTCTGGGAGCAAAAACGTGTGGGAGTTGAAACTTCTTTTTTTTTTGTGCATTTTATCAAATGATCAGTCCTTTATTTAAACCCTGCGAGTATTAGAACCTTGTTAAACCATCTTAAAAAGAAACTTTTGACCTTTTTCTTTGGTCTCTCGTTAGCGAAGGAAGGAGTGAGGCTTTTAAGCCACCCAAAACCCGTTTATGTGCTGAACTCAGCCAAGTGCTTATCATTTTCCCACAGCTCTGGACAGCTATAGAGCCTCTCATATATTTCCCTTAATGAATGCAGCTGAGAAGGAGAAGCTAACTAACCAGCGCTGCTGAAGGAAACTTATTTGGATTGCACCTGGATTTAATTGTCGCCTCAAACCGTGAGAGTCTCGCAAGCTTTGCCAAATTGCAATCTCCAGAGTCAGGTGGGCAGAGCTGAAGCCTGAGCACCATGTGCTGAGAAGCTTCCTCATCACTCCATCAACGAATGTTTTTTCCCCA
Source organism: Hepsetus odoe (assembly GCA_017165825.1). Taxonomy (NCBI): domain Eukaryota; kingdom Metazoa; phylum Chordata; class Actinopteri; order Characiformes; family Hepsetidae; genus Hepsetus; species Hepsetus odoe. The sequence goes on from CM029384.1 coordinate 5,161,914, forward strand.
AAGTGCGGAGGTTCATGAAAGGAGTGAAGATGGTTATTACTATAGATTACTTTTTCATTTCAGAAAATCTGTTGAAGCGCAGATGTACGGCTGTTTTTTCCCGATATTTTGTAGTTATTTGTACCAAAATCATCATTTTTACATTAATTACCAACCACACTCTCGCTAAACTCTCTCCGCTTCTTCACATTGATTTAATATGATGTATATGTAACTCGCACTCTTCTCTTATTGGCAGCCCCATTATGCCTCATTCAAAAATCTCGACTAGAGCAAATTACTCCTTGCTTTATCCTAAAGGCAAAGAGCTACATTGATCTTTGTTACAGCTTAAGTGAAAGTGAAAGTGACCATTCTTGTCATTGCGAGGTCACAGCACTGCACACAGTGAACCACAACGAAACTGGACCTCTGCATTTAACCCATGCAAACACAGTGCAGCAGGGGGCAGCTATGGAAGCGCCCGGGGAGCAGTGACGGGGACGGTACCTTGCTCAGGGGTACCTCAGGGCAACCTACTGGTAACCCACAATCGTCCGATCCTGTGGCCAGCTCCCTAAACACTAGGCCACCGCTGCCCCGTAAGAGTAAGAGCATGTTGCCAGAAATCACCGGCTTCAAAACTGGATTGTTTTCATATCTTAGGTTAAAGATACCAGAGCTGGGAGGGTATCCTACGACTAGACCACCAGCACCCCGCTTGTTTTAAGTCTTCTTAAACTGTGTTTTAAATCTTCGTAAACGCGAGATCAGTGTGGGTGTTGCAAGATTAAACAGACCCTTAAATAAAGTTGAATCTTGGATTTGTTTTCATACTTTAAGCGGTTTATTTTAGAAATTCAAAAGTTGGTTCAGCGAGATTTCCATGAAGTTCAAAAAGCAAACAGAACCCAAAAAGTCAAAAGGTAAAAGCCTTTCACCGTGCGACAGGTGCCTCACGTCTGACTGGCAAGAAATTCGATCTGGAGGTAAGAAATGAAGAGCCCTAACCCTTTCTGTCCACTCAGACGGTCTCTGAATTTGGAGAGCAGGGTCAACAAGCAGAAGCAGCCCGAATTGTTTCCGTAATGAGGGTGGAATATTTAGTTATCTTAGCCCAGCCTAAATCTGTCCTCTGACACGAGACTCAATCCAAGACTCCAAGCAGACTTGGTGGCGTCTTTTATTTAGTAGAAGAAATATGTGTTGTCCCATTGGTGCGGAGGAGTTATCCAATAAAAAGTGCCACTTTTCATGTAATACCTCCAGGATTAGGCCATCGGCCACTGCACAGGAATCATGCCTGATGTTTTTTAACCCAGTTTTCCACACTGGATTTATTTCTAATCGAATTTCCTGATTTGTCCTCCCTGAATGGGTTTTGGTTCCCCTTTTTAAAAAAGCCTGGAATCGCCTCTGCTCTGGGTGCCAGCCACTTAAGGGTCTCATACATGTCAAGAATAGGAAAAAGAACTGCACCTACCCTCCATCCTGACAATGAGCAATCTCAATTTACCATCACAGTGATTTTTTTTTTTTCTTTATATGATCTTGATTCTGGCATTCTTGGTATGCTGGTCACACTTGACAATAAAGTCTATCTATTCTGAGCTTATCTGAGCTGCCTTTCTGCTTCAAGGTCTCAGAGGCTTTCTGCTCTGAGAGGAAAGCTTCAGGAAAGTGGTTTCAGGAATGAGTTTTGCCTAATTGGAATAGCTGCTGGCTTACCATAACATTACCTTCTGATGGACACGTGTGAGAAAACTTTGGGAATGTTTTAGGATGTGAGGATTTATGGGTGGAAGGCTTATTGAACAGTGTAACACGCTTAAGTGATGGTTATTGTAGAGTTCTTTTAAATAGCACAAATAGTTTCAACCATTTTTGGGCCTTAGAAAATGATTTGATTTAAGCCAGGAAGTGGTGTTCACTGACGACGTGATCAGTTACAGTGATGGTAAGCTGGTGTTGGGACAGATGTTGGGTAAACTGTCCCAACGTTTCAGACATTCATTAAACTACTGACTTCTAGTGGTGAAACTCTTTGATTAACAAAGGCAATCAAACCATCCATATATTGTCCTGTCCCAGCACTCATAGGCCAAATACAGTCTTAACAGTTGGTGGAACATATAAGAACCGTGTAAATGGGATGGACATTCTAGAACACTGTTAACTGGGGGTGGAACCTTTTAGAACAATGTGAATGGGATGGACATTCTGGAACAGTGTTAAGGGGGGTGGAACATATTAGAACAGTGTGAATGGGATGGACATTCTAGAACAGTGTTAACTGGGGTGGAACCTATTAGAACAATGTGAACGGGATGGACATTCTAGAACAGTGTTAAGGGGGGTGGAACATATCAGAACAGTGTGAATGGGATGGGCGTTCAAGAACACTGTTAACAAGGGGTGGAACCTATTAGAATGGTGTGAATGGGATGGAC
>CM029384.1:5169342-5236190 GCA_017165825.1 Hepsetus odoe
ATATGTATAAAAGTTTATCCTGGAGCAGGTAAGCCTGTTGCTATGGGTGTTGCAGAGAGACATGTCTACATTATTCTTCCTGCTGCAGGACTGGGAGTCGCCCCTGATGGCTGGATTCCGAGAGGTCTGTCAGGCTGTCTGGTTTGCTTACTTGTTAAATCCACAGGAGACCATGGGGAAATGTCCCAGCACTCCCAGCAAGCTGCTTGGGGGCAGTGGTGGCCTATGGGCTGGGAACTAGGCCCCAGGATCAGAAGGTTGTTGGTTTGAATCCCAGACAAGTAGGTTGCCCTGAGGTACCTTTGAGCAAGGTCCCGTCCCCATCACTGCTCACCGGGTGCTTTAAATATCTGCTGCACATGTTGTGCTGTGCTTCACAATGATACATAGTCACTTTCACTTCACTTGTTTTAACAATACAATTAAAAGTTTCATCCAGCGTAACTCCTCAGCTTCTTGTTTAAAAAGGGTCAATAGCAAAAAAATAAAGAAAATAGCTGCAGCATCTTTTTAAAAGACAGTTGAGAGCAGGAAAATTCTCCGTCTCACTCTTACCAATATCAGTGCATTATCTGTATTGTTTTCAGAACTTGTGATCAATCCCTGGAAATATGAAGCTGCCAGTTTTAGGAGCCAAGCATTAGACCGGTCAGGTCCTAGTTTACACAGGACTTGAAAGAGGGTGAAGTGAATAGTCTAAGGACTGGAGGAAGGTGGATGAGAATAGATTAGGAAACCCTGCTCCATCTAAAGTGATCAATGGTGCGAGAGTGTGCTTTGAAATATTAATCTTTCACTTTATAATTTATAACTTTGATATCAGTGACTGAACTGAGGATGAACAGCACAGTGTGGATGCCAAGTTGGTTGCTGTTTGGAAGTGTGTGTGTGTGTGAGTGTGATTGCTTGCCTCAGGGTGTGCTTATAGTGTTCAGAGGAGGCGGACTGGACCTCAGTAGTGACAGTAGGTTGGATGTGGTGTGTTTTGCTGTGGTCAGCTTGGCCCTGTGCCCACTGCTGAAAATCACTGCGTCTGCACCCTTCCCTGTGTGTTTGTGTGCTTTAATGTGGACAAAATAGAGAGGAATATTGATGCTGTGAGGAGTTTAGTGGTAATGATGGTAGAAGATCGGACAGGTAGTATTTCTGTACTGTAGGATTTAATTGTAATGAATGAATTCAGTTTTATTTGTTAAGGTGGCACAGTGCCTCTGTCAGTTCCACCGTCACCTCCCAGCGAGACGGTCCTGGGACAGGGGAGTCTGGGTCCTTTCTGTGAGTTTGTTCTCCCCATGTCTGAGTGGATTTCCTCCAGGTGTTCCTACAGTCCGGAGACCTGCACGTCAGGTGGATTGAAGAAGGTAAATTGCTCCTTAGATGTGAGTGTGTGTGTATGTGTGTGTGTGTGTGTGTGTTTGGGCTGGCGATCTATCCCGGCGTGGCTCTCTGCCTTTTCATTCAGTGACTGCTGGGACAGAATCCAGCACCACCAGTGGCCCTGTTCAGGACAAGGGGCTAAGCTGATGTGGGAGTGTGCTTTATTTGTTACAGAATCATTTGTAAGTTCAGGCCTGGGTTGATGATTGGCAGCAAGGTCGGAGGTGCGAGTGCTGAGCTGAATTTTATTAGTAAAACAAAAAAACAAGGACAGAGCATAGAAACCATACAATCAACAGAAACTAGTAAGTAACTGAGCAGAATTAAGGCAAGGCTAAAACATAAACACAGCACATGGGACTGGATCAAATAAGAAAAATGGCAACAGAAACAGTGTATGGGAAACACCAATCAAGGCCTGTATTTTGGACTTTAGTTGTCTTAAGCCACACCCCTTTTAAATATATATTTTGTTAGGGAATTACCCCTTTGCTAGGTACAAAAAAAACTACCTGTCAACTACGGTTTTATCTTTGTCATGTTAACGTGATTAAAGGGGACAGTGGTGGCCTAGTGTTAGGGTACTAGGCCTCAGGTCCGGAAGATCATAGGTTTGATCCCAGATCAGTAGGTTGCTCTGAGGTACCCTTGAGCAAGGTGCTGTACCCATCACTGCTCCCCGGCCTCTTTAAATAGATGGCTCCTGCAGCACGTGTGGGGGTTAAATGCAGAGGCTTTATTTCGTTGTGGTTCACTGTGTGTTGTGCTGTGTTTCACAATGACAAATAGTCACTTTCACTTCAAATGAAAAAAGGCAAAAATGTTTCAGTGCTCCAGGATGCAAAGTGTCTACACGTACAAGGCTCTAGATAAAGGGGTTCCAACCACTCAGCAGAACCGCTCAGGTACAGAGACTGGACTGAAAATGAGAGACAACAACACTGTCCTTCAGGATGAACCGGAGATCTGTTCTTCAACAATACTTTAAAATGTAAGTCTGGCAAAAGGTGAAGAAATGAGGGAAGAGTTTTGTGCAGTACTATAGGTAAATGTTCCGTGGGGAGTCTTTCTCAGTGGCTGCTCTTGGTGGAGTGTGATGTGCTTTCCTGGAGAGAGAACCAAAGCTCAGTCTGATGTGTGGAGGACAACAGTTACACCATTTTATTTATTTAGAAAAAAATAATACTCCATTTAACCATAGAGAAGTTCATTGACAGTGTAAAAGTGAAGGTATGCATGTGTGTGCGTGTGTGTGTGCAGTTCAGGGGCGGGGGATACAGGGATGCCAGGTGGAAAATGAATGCATGACCTGTTGAGGTGGCGATTGTAACGGGTGATGGGGTGTTTTCCTGCCAGTTGGCTTGCGTGTGTGTGTGTGTGTGTGTGTGTATATGAATGTGTGCCAGCGTGCATGCTGAGCTACATATTCTCTTCATCCTCCGCATGTCTGTGAGGCTTTCTACACTCTGACACACTTCTTACTGTGCGTGCATGCGTGTGTGCACGTGTGCTTATGTGTGGAGCTGCAGGTTTAATGCTTGACCTGTGGTGCTAGAAGATTTGAGTATTCTGCAAGATGTGCACCACTTGGCTGGTGGTCAAGTGTGAGCATGTGTGTGTTCGTGTGTGCGTGTGTGCATATGTTCATATTCCTATCAGTACAAATGAGCAGAGTGGCTCCAGAGACTTTGTTTGTAACATTTGCAAACTAATTTGTTCATTTTAGAGCATTAAGCTAGCCTGTCATTAATGATCCTCTGGAAGTGATTCTGAATCACATGCAGTGATTTGTTTAAGCTCTGATTCTTTAGAAAAATACTCTTCCTGAAATCCCAGGATGTGTCTGAAATCGTCCCCGTCACTGCTATCTGGTAGCTTTCGATAACTGCCCCCTGCAGCACGTGTGGGTGAGAAGCAGAGGCCGCATTTTGTTTTTCACAATGACCAATAGTCACTTTCACTTCGGTTACATGATGATTAATTCAGACGTGATTTTACTGAACTCACTTAATTACCAAGATTTATTATACTTGCACTCCTGCAAGTTTTTAGAGCTTTTTGCTGAGAAGAGAATCCCACCAGCTTATTATTATTATTATTATTATATTTATTATTATTACTATATGCTCTCTGTGTATATGGATATCTTTCCTTGTTTTTAGATTCTTTCTTTCTTGTTAAAGAGCCCTGTAACACCCAAATTTCTCATTCGTGGGATAATAAATGGTTATTCTATTCTATTCTGTTCTGTAAACAGAAACATTGCGGACCTTTGGTTATAAGCAATGCACATTTATAAGTAATGTAATGTAAAGTACATACGACCTTTATGGCGCACAATGGGTAACATTTACATTTTTGGGGCATTTAGCAGATGCTCATATCCAGAGCAACTTCCAGTTCCTAATTACAGGGACAGTCCCCCTGGAGACACTCAGGGTTTTAAAAAAAAGTGAAAGTGAAAACCCTTGTCATTGCGAGGTCACGGCACAGCACACATGAACCACAACAAAATTGGACCTCTGCATTTAACCCTTGCACACTCAAACCCGTGCAGCAGTGGGCAGCTATTGAAAGCGCCCGGGGAGCAGTGATGGGGACGGTACCTTGCTCAAGGGTACCTCAGGGCAACCTATTGGGAAGGGGTTTGAACCCCCGATCCTCCGATCATGCGGCTAACGCCCTAACCGCTAGGCCACCGCTGCCTTTTAAGGGTCCTACTCAGGGACCCAGTGGTGGTCGTGCCAGAGGTGGGATTCGAACCTGCAGCCTCTTGGCCCACAGGTCCTTAGGCAAGAATCCCTTAACGATGACTCCCCCAGCTGTGACCAGCTGATGATGAGATAATGGGAGGCACGTCTCCCTGCAGCATCCCATGTTGGCACAGCAGGTAACACCAAAGAGAACCCTGGGATGCAGAATCATTTCTCTTAGGCTAATCTGTGTATGCTGGTTTCCCAGACATTGATTAAGCTTAACGCTGGACTAAATTTAGAACTGCTGCTTCACTCTCAAGTTAAGTCAAGTATGTTTTATTGTTCTTTCACTCGCATTCATCCTCCAGGACCAAGGAGCTACATTTAAGATATAAACATACATATAACACAAAACGGACAGCACAATAGACCGTGCAAAAGGACAGCGCAAAAGTAGGAGCGGACATGCAGCTGACACAGAACGGAGACATTGTGTCTGAATAAAGTATCGTCGTGTGAAATGGGAGTTGAATACAATATTATAATGTAAATACCTGAGAAATATCTTTTGTAACCAGCTCTCAGTTTTATTCATGATACATTCATGATGAATCATTTTCTAAAGAATGACTTGTGGCCCGTTTGTACATCAACATAGCAACTATCGCAGTAACTTCTCAGTAGGTTGCTAGGCGCATTGCTAAGATGTTACTATGGCAACATTTCACAAACTTCTTTTTGACGTCTAATTTTTTAATATATATTTTTAACAAAAAGGCCCGGTTCCCCAGGCCAAGATTTGCATATTTACTGAAGCAACCAGCGCTGGGGATGATCCAACCCCCCCCACACTCTCTTCTCTCTCTCTCTTGATGTATAGGTAACGGTTTTAACATGCGGGTTTCCACTACCAGGATGGGGAACCATTTCTTCCCCCCGGCCATCAGACTCTTGATTCAACAGTGGTACCACACCTCGATACAACTTTTCCTTTGATGTGAAGTTCCCTTAAAGGTCTCAACAAACAGCAAGCTGTGATTCGATCAAAAAAACCTGAGAAAGAACAATTACTGAAAAGTTAAGGAATGGCTAAACATCAAACGCTGGGAATCACGTGTGTAATATTATTGAATATGAGCAGTGTAATATGAGTGTGTAAGCACTGCAGACTTCATGAGTAAACGGATAGAAAAAAGGTCCTCACTCTGAAAAAGGAAGATCCGTCTTACCTGCACAGACCAGATGCTCAGCTTTACACTTTATTCGTAAAGATTTAATTCTGAGGCAGTTGTTTCTACTGGCTGGTCTTCAGACAGCACCAGTCAGTAATAATAGTTTTGTTCATATTATATCTGTGCATATGTGATGTCTCTCTCTCTCTCTCTCTCTCTCTCTCTCTTTCTCTCTCTCTCTCTCTCTCGTTTATGAAGTGTGATGATTTGATGCTGTGAGGCTTCTGGTATCACTGCAGGCTCAGGGTTTCACAGTTTGCCCTCTACCTCTAAAGCTTTTTCCATCCGTCTATCCATCCATCCATCCATCCATCCATCCATCCATCCATCTATCCATATACACACAAACACATCCACACACACACACACACACACTCATTCTGTCCTGCACTTTCTCTTCCAAGCTTTTTTGCTCTTTGCACTTCAGCTCTCCATCAACACACACACACACACACACACACACACACACACACACAGTGATTTATTTGACATCATGACTGTATGCATATTGCATATATCACCTGCTAATGGGGACATCTGCTACACACTGGCTTCCTGACAGAAGCGCACACACACACACACACACACTGTCTGAATGGTGAAAAACCCTGGGAAGGGTGTGTTTCATTTGTTTTCGTTGTTTGTCACATCAGCGGGCATAATATAATTTGCATATCCACCTGTGTATTGTTTTCATTTCCGAGTGAAGGGGTCGCATCATTACGGTTTAGAAACATTTCATTACCGCTCTCTAATTTCAGGCTAACTTGGCCTTACAGGCACAAAAGATCAGCACGTAATGCATGGATGAGTTTGCTTTTTCTCCCGGTTCCAAAGCCACGAGAGCCGGAGCAGGCGGCGGGGCAGCGGAGCGTCCTGATAGTCAGGCAGTATGACCGACAATACTGTTATTAGAATTTCAATCACACACGCAGGTATAGCCTCGCTGCTGATGGAATCCAAACTGGCTGAGGGGATAATTGCTTTTCCGAACTCATGAATACACATGAGTTTTGTGAGCTGTCTAGTCTTAGCTACTGCTCACTTACTGCCCTCTTCAACTTAACTTGGCTAAGCCTTAATGAAAGAAAGTCCTTTAGAAACTCCATTTCCCAGAACACCCTTTGGCTACTGTCAATGTCATCAAGTTTTTGTTTGCAAAGTACTAGTCACCAACAGCTGGAACCAAATTCCTGGTGTATGTTCACATCCATGAGTGGTGCAGTGTGTAGTGTGTAGTGCTGTAACCTCATAGCGAGAAGGTCCTGGGTTTGATTCCCAGGCGGGATGGTCCAGGTCTTTTTTGTGTGGAGTTTGCATGTTCTTCCCATGTCTGTATGGGTTTTCTCAGGAGTTTTCTCATTATTCTGCCTTGTTAAAAATGTCTATTGTTATTACTTTTAGTTAGGCGTGGCATGGTGGCAGAGTGGTTCTCATTACCTAACGTTCCTAAAATGGAGCATAAAAGACCAAGAAAGCAGCTTTTAATTAGTTTTAGGCCCCAAAACTACAGCTTTTTATTTAGTAGAGCTTTCGGTTAATACATTATTATTCACTTCATTAGAACTTACTCTATTTTAGAGGCCATTTTAGATAAATTTTTGTTATATATTTTTAAGAAGTCTTAATTTTCCTAGTGTAGTAATTTGCAATTATTAATTTCACAACTAATGGTTTAAAAGAATGTTGCAAAATGTAAAGTACTTTAAGCTGTGTCTAAATGCATGGAAAAGTGTTCTATAAACAACAACAACAGTTATTATTATTTTTCTTATTATTATTGCTCTGAGTGTGCTGATGGAGAAGTACAGAGAAGGTCAGAAGAAGTTGCGAGTGGAGTTTTGTATGGGGAAGTCAGGAGCGGCAGAGAAGTATGTAAGAGTAGTACAAAATATATACGAGGGCAGTGTGACATTGGTGAGGTCTGCAGTATGAGTGATGGATGCATTTAAAGTTGAAGCTGAATTACATCAGTGATTAGTTGTGAACCCATGTGATGAGGATGGGCAGGATTAGAAATGACTATTTTAGAGGGACAGCTCAGGTTGGATGTTTTAGAGGCAAAGTTAGAGAAGCAAGGTTGCGTTGTTTTGGACATGTCCAGAGGGGAGACGAGGATTATATCGGGAGAAGAATGTTGAAAATGGAGCTGCCAGGAAAGAGGAGAAGAGGAGGTTTATGGATGAGGTGAGAGAGGACATGCAGGCATTGTGTTTGAAGGAGGAAGATGCAGAGGTTGATGGTTGCTGTGGCAACCCCAAATGGGAGCATCCAATAGAAGAATTTTTACAGGTTTTAAGAAAGCTAGATTAGGGACTAATTTAAGTTTCTTAGTTTTTCCATTTACATGGATTTTCAATATTGTCATCCCTCTTTGAGACTTCATCCTCCTTTTCCATCTTTCATAAACTCTCAACGTTTATTTTTTAGCTATAATTGCATGGTAACAAACAAAATTGTACTCACATTGCATCTTTAACCTGGTGAACGCTGTGCTTCCTCAAAGGCTCCTGTTAACTTTGATATTATACATATGAATAATATCAAAACGGGTTTGAACTGAGCTGATGTGCAACAGTGTCATCGTCTGCTTCTATTGTCACACAAAACACTGGAGGAACACAAAGGTTCTCCAATGCTGTAACATGCCGACACATCAGAAGTGCAGATCAGAAGCTTTTGAAGAAGTATTGTGAGATTGAACCTTTATAGCTGTTTTCAACTATCAGAGCTGAAACATTTAATGAAATTCAATGAACAGTGAGCAGTGAATTTATCCTGAATTTACCCATCCAGCCATACCAGTAGTGAACACACACACCAGGAGCAGTGGGCTGCAACCACTGCACCCAGGGAGCAGTGTTGGGGATAGTACATTGCTCAAGTGTACCTCAGTGTAACCTACTGGTCTGGGACTCAAACCCAAAACCTTCTGAACATTTAGGGCAGCGGTGATCTAACCACTAAGTTATCACTGCCCCACTACCTAATCTGGGACGAATACTGAGCACAAGGATGGGAAGTTAAATCACAAACTCATGTTTTGTATTATCTTCTGCACATTTTATTAGGCAGTTAATGCACATCTTTTTCAGTGAATGGAAGAAACAAAATACATGCCAGGAAAGAGGAAAAGAGGAAGACCAAAGACAAGGTTCATGGACGTGGTGAGAGAGGACATGCAGGTGGTTGGTTTGAAGGAGGAAGATGCAGAGGACCAGAAGAAATGGGGATGGATCTGCAGTGGCGACCCCTAAATGGGAGCAGCCGAAAGCAGAAGAGAAGATTTTTAGTGATTATGGATTAGGCCTCAGGATTGAAAGTTTGTGGGTTTGAATCCTGGACCAGTATGTTGCACTGAGCAACCCTTGAGCAAGGTATCATCCCCATCACTGTTCCCCAGGCACCGGATGTATGGTTGCCCCCTGCTGCACGTGTGTGTGAATATAACGCAAAGAAAACGTTTCGTTTTGTTGCTGTGCTGTGTATTCACAATGGCAAGTAGTCCCTTTCACTTTCACTCTTACACTTCTATACTCTGAGTTTATTTGAGAGAACATATCTCTATTAAAAAAAAAAATAAATGTAGTGTTATTTTGCCACCTCTGATCTTTTACATCCCAAAATCGTTGATTAGTTTTTTTTACTTAATTATAAAATATATTTATTCATATTTAGATGAATCCCATATTTTAAACTATCTTGAGACTTGTTAATATACAGTTACAGCTCAACATTCATACTTTTATCTTCTAGCTTTTTAATCATCTTAAATTTGTTGTGAATTTATTGAACATAATCACAATGTGGTTAAGGACTCATTGCTAATGCCCCGATGCAAAGACACACGGAGCAAAGTTTATTATTAAACTGGCAGGAGATGCTTGATGACCTGTCATTGAACTTGGGCCACTTTTTAAAGAAATGAATAGTTCCGCTATGTGCACATGTTCAGTGTGTAATATTTATGCTGAGAGTCACAGATAACACCAAGGGGATATGTTAAGTGTTTAATTACTCCCAGTGTTGATCTGTAATTGAATTCATTATAGGGACAGGATGCCAAATCACCTGCTCAGCTAAACCCTGTTTCTAATCAACAGTACCGTACCAATAGCGCGCGCACACACACACACACACACACACACACACAGTGCCAGACAGATGCCAAAGCAGCAAAGTAATTAGTGTCTAATTATACATGGCTTTATCAAAGAGGGAGCCAAACTCAGGTTTAATGTTCAGTGCTAATTGAATAGCTCTTGTGTGTGTGTCTGTGTGTGTGTGTCTGTGTGTGTGTGTGTGTGTGTGTGTGTAAAAGTTTATTTTTTCCTTGAATAAATATATACATATCTCCAATGTCTGAACCAGAAAAAAATTTATAAATAAATTAAGGTATCTTTGAGGAACAGTTCTCCAGAAAATGGTGTTACTGCTGTCCTCCACACATCAGACTGAGCTTTGGTTCTCTCTCCAGGAAAGCACATCACACTCCACCAAGAGCAGCCACTGAGAAAGACTCCCCACGGAACATTTACCTATAGTACTGCACAAAACTCTTCCCTCGTTTCTTCACCTTTTGCTTCTAAAGAGCCAGACTTACATTTTAAGTGTAATTATTGTTGAAGAACAGATCTCTGGTTCATCCTGAAGGACAGTGTTTTTGTCTCTCATTTTCAGTCCAGTCTCTGTACCTGAGCAGATCTCCAGATCTTCCTGAAGGACAGTGTTGTTGTCTCTCATTTTCAGTCCAGTCTCTGTACCTGAGCAGTTCTCCAGATCTTCCTGAAGGACAGTGTTGCTGTCTCTCATTTTCAGTCCAGTCTCTGCACCTGAGCATTTTGATTGGTTGGTTAATCCACACAGTGATCTGCGTCTGAACCTTCAAGAAGAACAAAATCTAAGACATGAAAGTGAAGGTGACAACCCTTGTCATTGCGAGGCCACAGCACAGCAGTGAACTTCAACGAAATTGGACCTCTGCATTTAACCCATGCACACTCAAACCCATGCAGCAGTGGGCAGCTATTGAAAGCGCCCGGGGAGCAGTGACGGGGATGGTACCTTGCTCAAGGGTACCTCAGGGCAACCTATTGGGAAGGGGTTCGAACCCCCGATCATGTGGCTAACGCCCTAACCACTAGGCCACCGCTGCCCCTGCCTGAAGTAGTGAAGAAACAGGTGCAGATGATTCCAGATGATCAGGTGATTAGTTTACTGCTGATGCTGAACGTTGAGTGGGTGGAACCCCTTTATCTAGAGCCTCTTTAAAAACTTTGCAGCCTGGAGCACTGAAACATTTGCAGTAAACCAAGACTTTTGGACAGTAGTACTAAATGTGCTTAATGCTGTGAACTATATATCCTGTGAAAGCCTGTGAATTTGACCAGGTCGTTTTTCCAGCTTTGCTGTGGTGCTACAACCAGCACGTGACCCTGGTTATGATCAGTGTTAAGATTCATGCTGGGAGACAGTAAGCGGGGAGCTGAGGACAGAAAAGATGATATTGTTGTAAAGTAAGAGAGTAATAGGCAGCAGTCTGATCTTATTGGACAGGAGTTTCTATAAATCTAGTCGAGGAGAAAAATCAGCAAACCCACATCCCTCTACGAACAGACTGCAGTGTTTTCTTCATCGTGTGTGACAGCAAGGCAGCGCCGCCGAGCCTCCATCACTCCCTTATCAGATTAACGTCTTCTCTCCATAATTGAGAAACAGGTGTGTGTTGAACATGCAAGAGAATGAAAGAGAAGGAAGAAGGAAGAAGTGGGAGACGAAGACAGAAAGAGAGAGAGAGAGGGAGCAAGGAAGGGCAGAAAATAATGATAGATAGTAATAATAACAATAGAAAGAAAAACAAAGGGAACGAAAAGAATAGATGAGAAGGAAGGAGATAGTGAAAGAAAAAGAAACAAGAAAGGAGAGAGAGAAGGAGTGAGGAAGGGCGGAAAGAGAGGAAGAGAAGGAAGATGAGGGAAAGATGGAGAGAAGTGAGAGGAAAGGAAAGAGAGAGGGTGGAGGAGAAAACAGGGAAGGAGGGCAAGTAATAGAGAAAAACAGAATGAAAAGGATGGGGAGAAAGAAGTAGATGGATAGAGATGGAATGAAAGACAGAGAGAGAAGCATAGAGCAGAGAGGTAAGAGAAAGAGAGGGAGCCGACATTACTTTATGGATTTTACCAAGAAATCCCTCTCTGTTTAACCTGTATTAACCCCTAGGAGTGGGAGTTGTTGCCAATTCTGTTTGTTATTTCTCACTTTCATATTATTTCTCACTTTCACTTTTGGGATGTGCTGCACAGCTCCAGCTCAAATGGAGGCTTGAACTGCTTCTGCTGCTGAGTGTGTGTTGGTAGGGATCTCTCTGGAGGTTTCATATCCATGGAGGATTTGAATTTGGTGAAGTGTTTGTTGCTTATCTACTGCCTTATTTTGCAGAAAGGAAAAGCATCCCTTCCGTTACTGTCAGGTTTTTGTCATGTGTTGACAGGGATTCAAAAAGAAAAAAGTGCAGACTTGATGACCTGGGGTTGTTTCTTATTGGATGTCATAAAGACAAGTGAAGCGGGGGTCAGGTCATATCCATCAGTTTTTGTGAGGCTTAGTTGCCTGGAGACTGTTGACTGAATTACCGTAGTTATAGCAACCCTATCACTGGTTTGAAAGCACAGATTCCCACTTATTAACATGAGACTTGTGAACATGGAGGGCAATATGATATCCTACATTAATACTCCTAAAAAAAATAAATAAACCCAGCATAGACAGAGCTACACAGCTGCTGAGCTGAACCCTTTATGGTGAAGGTGAAAGTGAAAGTGACATCTTGTCATTGTGAACACACAACACAACATACAGTGAACCACATTGAAATGCAGCCCCTACATTTAACCCATGCACACATGTGCAACAGGGGGCAGCTATTGAATGTGCCCAGGGAACAGTGATGGGGACTGTACCTTGCTCAAGGGTACCTCAGGGCAACCTACCGGTGTGGGATAACAGCTTTGACTCGGCCACCTCTCAGCTCCAGTGCAGTCAAGACACATTAACAAGTTGAAGAAGCACAAGATTTCTTTACCTTAGTGTGAACTAGATCTGAATTTTTCAGAACTCAGTGGCTGCAAAAAACAACAGCTTATATGGAAATGACAGGGCTGTTTTCCTTCACACAACATGATGAACTTTGTCTGGTGCTCCATCACAACATCACGTCAGAACGAGGCTAATGTTGAGTATAAAGCTTTTTAAAAATGTGTGGGAGGGTGTGAGGGATTGGGCTATGATGAACGGGCGCTGTGGAAAATGTGGTAAGGAGTCCGGTGAACGGGACCTTGGCCATAACCGGGGCTCAGTGGAGGCTGTGACAGATACATACATATCCTTTATTCAAATGCTGCTCCCCTGATCATGGACAGCTGAGACTTGATCAAGGGTGGTGGTCTTTGTAAAGGTTTGTACTGCTTTTTTCATTCATTTCTTGTTGCTGTTCAGTGTAAATGTGCATCAACAAAGTGAAGTAACTGTTTGAGAAATACACATGAGGATTGTTTCAGGCTCAGGTTCTTGCAAAACTGGCAGATATGGGCAACTTACAACTGAACCATCAAAGAGGAAAGTTCGGATATTAGCGAAAAATTCCAAATTGAGCAATAAGGCTTGCAAAGTGAACAGTTAGGCCTGTGAGATGCCCGCAGGGTTCTTTGTTATTAGATAAATCACACTTCTTTGGGTACAATTTAACTGAAAAACAATAAAAATTAAGCTTTTACTGAACTGCAGGCTTTCTTATTTGACAAAAATGAAGCTTCAGCTCAGATATTACCACTGATTGCTCCAGTGTTTATTTTCCACACGGCTATGCTAATAAGAAGATCTTGTTTGCAGCACAGGCCTAGTTTAGAAGATGAGGATTCCAGTTTCTAAGATACCTAATATTGTTTCCTTTGATGAGGTTATGAGAAATGAGAGAAAGAGGGAAGCAGGCGGGGTGTGACTTGAGGGAAAGAGGGATGCAGTAGGCAGAAAAGGAGAAAGAGGGAGGAGAGGGAAGGGCAGGGTCATCTGGAGGTCCTTCACCCTGAGGAAGAGGGTGAGAGAGAGAGACAGAGAAAGAGAGAGTGAGAGAGAAGAGGTGGAAAATGATATTTCAGTAACAAGGGGACAAGACAGGGATGAAAAAAGGGAATGTGTTGGTGTGAGAGAGAAATAGAGGAAGATATAGAGGATTTGAATAGGTCAGAGATGTCAGGAGAGGTTGGCTGAGAGACTCAGTGTGAAAGGTTCAGTGAAACAGGAGATATTTTGGATGAGAGAGAAAGAGAGTGAGAGAGAGTGAGAGAGAGAGAGAGAGAGAGAATTGGCTATAAAAGGAGAAGTTGCTAAGCAACACTCCATTCCCCATTGCATTTGGATGGATGGTTTGTTTATCAGGGAGCAAGAGGGAGGAAGAGAGGGATAGGAGGAAGTGGGTGAAGAGCAAAGTTGATTGTGAGGGATGGTGACAACATTACAGAGAGAAATTTGAAGAAACACATAGACAGAAGGGGGACAATTGGAGAGAAAATACACCCACCTGATCTCTGTGGACACACACACACACACACACACACACACACACACACACACACACACACACACACACCATTGCATCATTGTCCTGTATCATTTGTCCTGCAAGGGATATTTTTAACTGACCTACCTAAAAACACTCAAACACACTTTTACACACTTCATCAGGTTTCAGATATTTCACTCTGAACTTTAAGTTGTGTGTAATTTACATGAGTAAATTACATCTCATACATCTTTACTTTTTACACTTTACAATTTCAGCACAATTGATTCTGATCTAATCTAATCTAATCTAATCTAGTCTAACCTGTCTAACCTAAACTAATCTAATCTAATCTAACCTAATTTAATCGTATATAGTCTAATCTAATCTAGTCTAATTTATCTAACCTAAACTAATCTAATCTAATCTAACCTAATTTAATCGTATATAATCTAATCTGATCTAGTCTAACCTATCTAACCTAAACTAACCTAATCTAATCTAGTCCAAACTAATCTAATCTAATCTAATCTAATCTAATCTAATCTAATCTAATCTAATCTAATCCAATTAGGTTGCAAAAACTGTGCCCAGGGAGCAGTGATGGGGATGGTGCCTTGCTCAAGGGTACCTCAAGGTAACCTACTGGTCTGGGACTCAAACTCACAACTCCAATCATTAGGCCCCAGCGTGTCCTTAATCCAAATAATAACCTTTTTTTTGTTGTTAATCTTTTCAATGTGTGATTTTTATCCAACACTAGGCTGAAGAGGCTGCTGTCCATAAGTGGACAACTCCGAATTTCTTGAACAGACTGATATCCAGGGTTGCCAAGTCTCAAACTACTCACACAAGACTCACCATTCGGCCTTCATTTCACACCAAATCATTCCTCGGCCCGGTCATGAAAATAATGTTCAGCCCCAACTCTTAATGGAACTGCTGTTGATGGATCCCTCCACCTGGTTGATGAAATACTGTTAAAGCTTCCGCCGCCTTCCTTCTGTGAAAAATCTGTCTAACCTAAACACTGTTGAACATAGTTGAACAAAGTGGTGACGTTCTTGCCCCAGCAAACAAATCTTTGAATTCAAAAGATGAATTCAAAAACCCTGTATGTGACGGACAAACAAATGTCCATCACCACAACGCAGTCCTGCTCTTCTCCCCACAAATTCATTGTTTCTGTTTGAAAAGTTAAGGAAGATTCGCCACAGAATCAATTAAATGTATATGTACCCATAAATACAGTGAAACCAAGTGTCGGTGTGTGTGTGTGTGTATGTTACGTGTTCTGGGGCGGTTTATCCGGACAGGATCGCAATATGACCTTCAGATGTCAGTCTGAGTGTGTGGATGAGAACACTCTTGTGGTTTTCAACTGTACGTGTGTTTTTTTTCAAGGATAGAGTGAAGCACTCACGGTATTATTCATGCTTTATTATTTTTTATTATCCATTTTTCATTGACTGAGTGTCTGCAGTATTAGAGTCTATCACTTTTTAATCATCAGCTCTGATGCATTTTATCTGATTTATTTAGTCTTTTGAGACTAAAAATCAGCCTCCATCACGTTTTTCGCTTCCTGGAAAAAGACTGACATCAGCTATTGATTTACTGATACTGATTTGGAAATTGATATGTGGGATTTATCCCTTATTTTTCTGCTATTTTTTTGTGAGTTGACGTTTTCAGTCCTCCAGTCTTGCTAAGCAGGGTCCAGTGGTGGTGCATGTAACAGGAATAAAATGAGATTCAAGTCCTGCACCTTACCTGTGGGTTTGATATTTAGTTTCGTTTAGTCCGGAGATGAAGAATAGGAACGTCCTCAGCCATCAAAATGCTATTGAAGTGAAAGTAACACATCCATACAACCGGAACTCTGGGAGCAGTGATGGGAACGGTACCTCAGGCCAAACTACTGATCCAGGTGAGTGAGCCCACGATCCTGGAGCCTAGTCTCTAAACGCTAGACCACCGGCAGCGGTGGCCTAGTGGTTAGGGAGTTGCCCCCGCATCGGAAGATTGTTCGATTCCCTCACTGGTAGGTACCCTTGAGCAAGGTACCGTCCCCGTCACTGCTCCCCGGGTGCTTTAAATTACTGCCCCCTGCTGCACAGTGTTTGTGTGCATGGGTTAAATGCAGAGGTTGGGACAGCAGTGGCTCATGGCCCACGACTGGATGTTGAGGGGCATCTGGATCTTGCTGACATGATTGACTGAGTGACCTCTGATTCTGCCAGTCCAGCTGCAGCTTTGCTCTCACCAGCCCCAGAAACTAACAGCATTTTTTCCACATATGTCTCTGTCCAATACAGCTCTTTCTGTTTTAGAGATCAGTCAGAATGAACTAGGAAGGGGTCAGAAGGAGGGCATGTTCTCATTTCATCTGCAAGATCCTGCTCTCCTACATGTGGGATGATGGCTGCCTGCATCTCTTAGATGACGTGAGGATCCCCCAGGGGTTCTAGGTTTTAGGAGAAGATCTAAATGAGTTCTAGGAACTTTCTAGGGGAGTTTGGTATTTTAGTGCATTTCATTTAAATCAGCTTTCTCTCTGTAAGTATCGTAGTCCCACTCTTAGTGCGCTTAAAATAACCGACGGAAATTGATCAAATGAAATTTTTATTCTGTTGTATCTAGAGACCAACCTAATGAGGAATATAAAGTTCCTAGAGGTTCTAAATACTTAATCGAGGCAGCGTTGGCCTAAAATTAAAGACTAGGCACCAGGATCCGAAGGTCATGGGTTCGAATCCCAAACCAGCAGGTTGCCCTGAGATACCCATGAGCAAGGTGCCGACCCCATCACTGCTCCTGGGTGGTTTAAATACCTGCCCTCTCCTGCACAGTGTGTGGGTTAAAAAGCAGATAATGCATTTCATTGTGTCTCACTGTGTGCTGTGCTGTATTTCACAATGGCAATTAGTCACTTTCACTTAACTGACTATGAATATAAATTGAGCCCAAGCATTGGGTTATTGTCAGGTGGTAAACATGATGGCGGCATCTTGATAGAAGGACACTGAGTTTGCTATAGAAATGCTTGTTTCAAGATTTAATATATGTATTAAAGTGTTACAAGCTTCAGATAAACATGAAATACATGCTAAAAAATCTTTGTGTTTTAACTGAGAGCTAACATACAACTAGAATCCCTTAGTGGTCCTAGAAGAGACTGCCATGTTGTTTTTTTTGCCTTGTTTTAATATTTATGATCCGAACTGAAAACCAGAAAGTCATGGTTTTTCAGCAGATGCATCTGAACGTATGATTAAACCACTGAGATTATACTTCAAGTTTTTGTTCTTGGTTCCAGGCTATTTTCTCACATTAGCACCTGAAAAAGGTCTTCTTCTGGCCAGGTGTGATTTTGACTATGTAGAGTTGGAGGTGGAAGGTAGGACTTTCTAATAAAGTGGTAAATGGGTGGAAGTGGAAGGGGTTACCAGTAAAAACGATGGTGCATCAACCTCTGACTTGAATCAGACTCTGAAAGATCTACAGTATCTTTGATGTCGTCTCTTGGAGGGAGTTGGTTTAGTCAGTCAGTCATTTTCTGCCGCTTGTCCCAAGCAGGGTCGCGGGGGGGTGCTGGAGTCCATCCCAGCTCACACAGGTCGAGGACGGGGGACGCACCCTGGACAGGTCGCCAGCCCATCGCAGGGAGGAGCGAGACGGGGACGGTACCTTGCTCAAGGGTACCTCAGGGCAACCTATTGGGAAGGGGTTCGAACCCCTGAGCCTCCGCTCACACCACTAGGCCATCGCTGCCTCTGGGAGTTGGTTTAGTCTGTGTGTTTGTTTGGAACCACCTGCTCAACCTGTACGTTTGATCCACGTGTGTATCTATGTACTGTGATGGCCAGAAGATGTGCTGTGTTATTGTGACCAGCAGAAAAACACAAACACACACTCATTATCCAGCGCAGAGCAACAGTAAACTGAAATGTACTGCACTTACTAGATGTTAATGTAATGATGAACAGGGGGAGGACCTCTACTGAGAGCTCTTTTATAACCCTCAGCTGTGTAGTTATAACTGTTCTTTTGCGGATGAGGACAGATATATAAATATGGATGTGTGTGGGTGTGTGTGTGTGTTTGTCTGTGTTTGTGTGTAAATATGTATGGAATTAAATGCAATAATATAATTGGCTGCACCATGGGCTTTCTATATAAGCCATATATAATATATAGTATATAAATATTTTCTATATAAAGGCCACATTCAAATAAACTTTAACAAGAAATGGGAACTAATGAAGTACAAACACTTTTACTGTTCTTGTACCTGTAATTTACTTTTCTAATGTCTGTTTTTTTTTCTACTTTTACATTTTAACACATCCCACTGCAAAGAATGCACACGTGTTTCTTGGCGCTGGTCCAAAGCCCCTATAAATGTGGAAGGTTAAGTCAGGAAGAGCCTCCCTTGATTTTCACTGGGTGTGATGAGGATGGACATGGTGGTGCTGGTCTAGTGGTAACATACTTGCCAACGGCCCTATGGACCAAGAGGCCCACCTCCAGCACTACCACCATTGGATTCCTGAGCAAAACCCTTAACCCCAAGTTGCTCCAGGGGGGACTGTCCTGTAGTTAAGTGGAAGTCACTCTGGATGAGAGTGTCTGCTAAATGCTGTAAATGACAAGATTAGAAATGAGTTTATTAGATGGACAGCTCGGGTTGGATGCGCTGGAGACAAAGCTAGAGAAGCAAGGTTACACTGGTTTGGACATGTCCAGAGAAGAG
Source organism: Hepsetus odoe (assembly GCA_017165825.1). Lineage (NCBI taxonomy): Eukaryota > Metazoa > Chordata > Actinopteri > Characiformes > Hepsetidae > Hepsetus > Hepsetus odoe. The sequence goes on from CM029384.1 coordinate 5,187,961, forward strand.
ATGGGGATTAAATTAGGAAAAGGATGTTGAAGATGGTGCTGCCAGATAAGAGGAAGGACAAAGAGGAGGTTTATGGATGCGGTGAGAGAGGACATGCCGTTGGTTGGTTTGAAGGAAGAAGATACAGAAGACAGGAAGAAATGGAGGCAGTTGAACCACTGTGGCGACCCCTAAACAATAGAAGAAGATGATCCTCTGCTCTAAGTATTAAGATATTTCTGTGCTGAGTAGCACAGATGTTTGCCATTTAAACTATTGGATGTGGTTTCATATTCATATATGCAGTATTCAGTACTTTACAAAACTCTTGAGCCACCCTTCATTTCTTCCAGTCTTGCTTCCAAAGAGTCAGACCTTCTTGCATCTTTTAATGATGTGGAATAGCTCTTCAGGCTTCTTGGAGGATTTTCAGGGTTTTTGGCTCTCATTTGCAGACAGGTCCCCAGAATTGTTTCTTTGTTTAAGTTGAAAAGGCTGAGAAGGAAACTCTAGAGTGGTGGAGCTCCACCCTCGGCTCTTGAACGTGCCAAAGAAATGTGTCAGTCATTAGTTCCTCTTCAGAAACAAGGGAAAAACCAGACCATCTTACAGGATGTATCTTTGTTACATGGACTGTAACACATCATTTATCCTTTTTTATTCTAAGGATTTTTATGTCATTTAAAGTGGGAGCAGCGATGGGGACGGTACCTTCCTCAAGAGCATTTCAGGGCAACCTACTGGTCTGGGATTCAACGGTCTTCTGATCCTGGGGTCCCTAGTCCCTAAACGCTAGGTCACCGCTGCCCCTCGTAAAAGTATATTGTATGTATATGTATAAATAAAGTTTCTTTTTCATTTTTGTAGTTTTTTTTCAGTTTACAGTACACAAAGAGAAAAAGGCTTAAATGTTTTAAATAGACACATTCTTCAAAAGTTCTATCTTTGAATAATGTTTCCAGAGTCAGTGAGCAGTCATGTTAAGTCATTGGCGTGATTCATTCATTCATTCATTTTCTGAGCTGCTTATCCAAGACCAGGATGCAATGACTGTGAAATCAGTATTGAGCAAAATAATCAAGATTATGATTTTTGCCTTAATCGAGTAGAAACTCTCACCTCCACTGCCCCAGTCTGAACTGAGCAAGACCAAGTGTTCTCTAAACGTTGGATATGCATTAGCATGTTGTTTGGCAGGGTGTACTGGTGCGGATGAGCTGGTCTGCTGCTGAAGCATCTCAGTGGAGCAAGGAGAGCACTTTAGATGATTGGAGGAGCACAGCGGCCCTCGCAAGAGCTGGAACACTGTTTAATCGGCACTGTTGATTGCACTCAGTGATTACTCTTTCCCTTATTACACACTTTGAAACATATTACAAACTGCTGTGACTGGGGCAATCTTCTAGAAGCTCTGTGCCAAGCAGCATCTTTCACACTGTTTTCCCATATTGTGGATTAATGTGGGACTCTCTCAGATGTTTTTATTGTAAGTGATGATGGCAGTGGTCTTTCTTGGCTCAAATATCATAGACGTCTAATGCTTTTAAAATGACGGCAGAGCTTTTTTCGTTTCTTAAAAGTGTGATAAAATTGAATCATTTTTTATACATGAAACAATGTAGCATGTGCTTCTACTTAACCCACGCGACTTAAATGGGTGACATAAAGGTGGGATAAACGGTTCTTTATGTGTCATCGGAAAAAACCTTTGTGAGATGTGTGTAAAACACTCAAACGTTAATTAGTTAAGAAAGGGATTCATATCAACGTCTCAGACTCTGGTGAACTACTGTGAGAGTCATCATCTCCAAATGAATAGGGGTGAATTTGCCAAGGAGGGACCAGCTTAGCAGAATTACTCCAAGACACCATAGGAAATTAAATCGAGGAAGAACCAAGAAGAACCTCTGAGGAACTGCAGGCCCCGTTTAGCTCAGTTAATGTCAGGGTTTATGATTTCACTGATAGAAAATCACTGGGCAGCAGTATCCATGTAAGAGTGAAGAACAAAAGGCCCCATAATCAGAAGGTCGCCTAGTTTTTAGGGACTAGGCCTCAGGATCAGAAGGTCATGGGTTTGAATCTCAGACCAGCAGGTTGCCCTAGGTACTCTTGAGCAAGGTACCGTCCCTTATAGTCACTTTCACTTCACTCTTTCAAGGCCCAGACCAGTTGGTTGCCCCGAGGTTCACTTGTGAGGGTCTTTTATGAAAGATTATTACTCAATAACATTTTGTGGTACTTTTAAAAGGTGTAGACTTGCTGGCTCTTGCTGTAGGTTCAGTAAGTTCTGATGCGAATGATCAGAATGAACAGATTTGTGTTCAAAAACACAACTGGCAGTCATACTGTTTTGATTTTGGTTCATCTAAGCTGCATTCAATTGCTAGTGTTGCTATTTCACACATGCAGCTGCAGGTTTTCACTTCCTCTAGTTCTCACCAACTAGAAATAGTCTGTGTGGTTAAGGTGAGGAGTGGCACCTGAAGGGAGCATGAAGGGAGCACATGCTCAGGCTGTGGCTTTGTCTGTCGCTTACAACTGTCTTTACTGACAGAAGTTCCCAAATGTCCTCATCCTTCCAAATGTCCTCATCCTTCCAAATGTCCTCATCCTTCTATTTGGACTCAGTAAGACCTAATACACACCTTTCACTTAAGAGGCTGAAAGCATAAAGTCTGCTTAATGTCCAGATTGACACATACTGACTTTTTATTCTTGTGGGTAAAAGTTGAGGACCTATCTGCATGTGTGAAAGGGGTTAATGAAGCACTTTATTTGCTTCATATTTCTTAACTGGGCAGCTAAATTTTTCCCTTTAAGAGTTTAAAAAGCCATTTTGGCTTATTTAACAGCATATAATGTTAATTAAATTTCTGGGCTAATAGGAAAAAAACTAGAAATGTGCTTGTGCGCTTGATGTGTTCATTTAGACCACACGGTGTGAACCTCAGGTTTAAAAGGGCTAATATTAAAAGAATGAAGCCAATTTGCCTGCAAAGAAATTGAAACCGGTTATAAAAATTCATGAACGGTGCATCCCTGATGTTTCAGGGCCCGAAGTGAAGGTGCTGCATGGTTAATCTTGAAAAATATTTGTCTGCTTGCTGTGAAAGTTTGCAGATAATCCTGCTAGAGGAGGAAAGTGAGAATATCACACTGCATTATCTAACCTGCGTTATGTGCCCCTCTCAGTGTGCATACATAATAATGACTGTGTATTCGGATGTTGGTGTTAAAACACATTATTTACATTCACAGCATTCGGCAGGCACACTTATCCAGAGCGACTTACATCAGTGTTTCGTGTCTATATCTGTTCTTCTTTCTTGTAACCTGATGAACTATTTCCCAGCTGGTTAACATACTAATATGCCCTGTAACGGACTAAGATAAAATCTTTATCCACAGTTTATCTGAATATTAGAGCTTTTTGTATATATATTTACAAAAGAGAAGAAAGTGTAGAAAAGTATAAATGTCCTAGGCGTTTCTTGAACAGGTGGGTCTTCAGACAACACTTGAAGACTGCAAGGGACTCAACCATTCTGACCACAAGAGGAAGCTCATACCACCACTGAGGAGCCAGGACTGAGAAAAGTCTTGAAGCATGTCTTCCTCTTCTCTGGGGGAGAGGAGGTTCAAGGCAAGCTGGGCTTGATGTTCTGAGGGGACGAGAAGAGAGGCGTTGTTTGATTAATGCCATCTAATAAGAGGGTGCAAGATCATTCTTGACTAGTGTTAAAGATTTGTACGTGATGCAAGCAGCTACAGGGAGCCAGTGAAGCTATTGGTTAAGGACTAGGCCCCAGGATCAGAAGGTCGTGGTGTTTAATCCCAGACCAGTAGGTTGCCCTGAGGTACGATTGAGCAAGGTACCATCCCTGAAACTACTCCATTTTGGGTAATGTGCTGAAAATAGTCACTTTCACTTATTTTGAATGTGTGCGAGAGATCAGACTGTTGGGATAGATTAAGTTTTTTGTGTAATCTCACTTTGCCTTAGAACAACAGCAAACTAATAGAAGTCAAATCCATTTAACGGTTCTGCTCAAGAGGCCGTGTTGCTGTTTTCAGTGCCATCTAAACATCGCTCTCTCCTTGGCCTTCGCTAAGTAGTTTGAGTTTTTCAGTGCCGGGATCAAAAAGGTTTTTCCACCTTTCTGATTTCCTTTCTTGTTTATTTAAAATGTTTTTTTTGTTCTAAAAAATATAAAGTAAAAAGACAAGTGTAAATACATCACTTTGAAATCAGCCTGTGATTTATTAAAGGACAAAAAATCACTAATACTTATATCTCCCACATGAAAAAGTCATTGCTCCGTAAAGTCACTCAGTCATGGAGTGAACAAACAAATAAATAAATAATAAATAACCGAATAAACTGGCTGTGCCCAAGACTGATTGCTGGCACACCTGCTGAATCTAGGCATCATTTAAATACGTCCTTTAAGGTCCCTCAATGTTCCCAACACACCACACACTAAGCCTCAGTGAAAAGAAGTCGCAGGAGACCTGAGAAAATGATCAAGTTATTGAATTATATCAGTTGAGGGATTCATATCAACATCTCAAACACAGTGAACCACTGTGAGGACCATCATCTTCAAAGGGACAGGGATGAAGCTGCTAAGGAGGGACCAGTTTAGCAGAATTACTTCCAGAACGCATAGAAAACTCATCTGAGTAGAACCCGGAAGAACATCTGTCACTTTCACATTTGCCAAAAACTCTGATTGCCCTTAAAACGTTTGGGATAATGTACTTTAAACATTAGTGAAAAAGTGAAACTTTTGGGAAGAACAGTTACATCAGCCATAAAGTTAATAAGGTAACTTTCCATAATAAGAGAACGATGACAACAGTGAAACATGGCGGTGGTAGTGTGGTGGTGTGGAGATGCTTTGCTGCTTCAGGGCCTGGGCGACATGCCATAAAAGAGGGACAGATTAATTTAACTCTTTACAAGAAATGACAAAAGGAGGATGTCTGCTCTTCAGTCTGTGATCTGAACCTCAAGCCCAGTTTGGATATCATAGGACAATGATCAGAACCTCTGAATGGCTAAAGCATATCCAAAATTAATTTTTTGGAGCTCTGACGTGAAAATCATTGACATGTGGCAGCGCCTAAAAAGAGCAAACCCCTCAGTGTGGCTAAACGTGGCAAAACCACCTTTCATTTGAAAACTGTTGTTTTTACTTGACTTTTGCATAAAAATGCATTTTAGTAGATCAGCCACAACATTAAAACCACTGACAGATGTGAAAGTGACTTTCCTTGTCATTGTGAGTGCACACACCACAACGGATCTCTTCATTTAACCCATGCACAAACACCGTGCAGCAGAGGGCAGCTATGAAAGCGCCCAGGGAGCAGTGACAGGGACAGTACCTCGCTCAAGGATACCTCAGGACAACCTACTGGTAAGGGGTTTGAATCCACAATCTTCTGATTCTGTGGCCGACTCCCTGAACACTAGGCCACCGCTGCCTTGGCAGATGCAATTATAGCTGCATTATGGCCCACAAACATACAAAATAACTATCATTTGAAAGAAAGGGTGCACACTTAATGTAGGTAAAAACTGGATTGTGTGTTACAGGTTCTCCTTCTGTTGAATGACAGGTTCCCCAGCATTCTGTGAAAGCTTCTCCTCCAACACCATTTCCTAAAGAATGTGGCATGGATAAGTCTACAATGGAGTTAGAGTATCTTGGAGTTACAGTTTAAATAGGCGTACAAATGTGTGTGCACAGTCGTGGATAGTTGGATGAATGGGTCTAGATTATGTGTGTCAATCTGAGAGTTCAGAAAGAGTGTGTAGGTAAAGGAAGAGTCCCGAATAGCTCCTTGGTGTGCAGGTAATCTGTGTATTAGTGATGAGATTAATAGCAGGTCTGATTAGACTCCCACAGAGCACACACTCATGCGCCTCCTCTAGCGCTGCTCATGCTAATGAAGGATTAAAGCTGGATTTCATTCGACAGCAGGAGAAGAGCAGCAACTTGTAGTGTATTAATAGAACAAGCACACAGCCCAGCAGTTTGTGTACCTGCGGAACAGATTAGAGAGGAAGGGGAACAGCTTGATCACACGCCGTGGTTCACTTCACTGATTCCTGTAAATTCAAAAGAAGGCTACAGGTCTCAGAGTCCAAAGCACACACTCTTACAATATCTACTAGTATTAATTATGTCCCAATAATTGTGCTCACAGCAAGAGGGTTCGATTCCCATTCAGGGTGCCTGAGAAAGCTTTCTGTGTGGAGTTGGCATGTTCTCCTCATTTCTGAGTGGATTTCCTCCCACAGTCCCAGCACATGCATGTGGGGTTGACAGGAGATCTGGTGTTATCTGTACAGCCTGTCTTTGCTTACTGCCCTGTGACAGACTCCACCCACAACCCTGGCTATGATAAGCTTCAAAGATGATGGATGGACGTCTTCTACAGGCAGCATAGTGGCACAGTGGTTACTGCTGTCCCCTCACAGTGAGAAGATGGATTCATTCCCAGCCAGGATTTGCCTGTGTCCTGCAAAGAACTGATGACCTGTCCAGGTTGTCTCTCTAAGATCCCATCTGGTTAGGATAAGCAGCTCAGATAATGGATGTATGAGTGTCTATATGTAAAATGTCTTTGGGCTCCAGTACCCCAAGCAGGTTCTTCTCCATCCTTCTCAAGCATGATTATGTTCTCATGTGTGCTTGACCATATTTGTGCTTTTAATGTTATGGGGAAGCGGTGGCCTAGTGGTTAGGGCGTTAGCCACATGATCGGAGGATCGGGGGTTGCCAAAAGGTTGCCCTGAGGTACCCTTGAGCAAGGTGCCGTCCCCATCACTGCTCCCCGGGCACTTTCAATAGCTGCCCACTGCTGCACGGTGTTTGAGTGTGCATGGGTTAAAAGCAGAGGTCGAATTTCGTTGTGGTTCATTGTCTGCTGTGCATTGACCTCGCAATGACAAGGGTTGTCACTTTCACTTTCAATGGGGTATTATGACTAGTTAAACCCGTTTGGGTGAAAATCAGTGGGGAATCCCAGTAAGCAGTCTGAACCTGGAGTGTGTGTTTTGTCCCTGTGACGTCAGGAGGATACAATGTCCCTGGGATCTCTGATTCAGCTCGGCACTAAAAAACGTCTCTGTATGATACACACGTCTGAGGGTGAACATCCCAGCAGGCCCGTGTATGTGTACCGCTGAGCCGTGGTGTGATGCTCTCAGCAGTGGCATGATGATGAGAGAGTGAAAGGCAACAAACGAAAGACGAAAAAGCAAACTGCAGTAGGTGTGTTTGAAGTAAGAAAGACAGGCACTTTGTTATAAAAGCCAGCTGTGAGGGGTGTGAGGTGATTGTTTTTGTTTGTGTACAAATGACCAACATGAGCAAGGAAATGCTCCATTCTTTATAAAGTCCTTTTAATCAAAGCTTTGTGTTTCATTGCTGTAAATTTAAAGGACGAGGCCATTTTTTTCTGGTTCCTGAAATTAGAGTTAGGCTCTAGGTTAAGCTAATATACAGCCGTGGCCAAAAGTTTTAAGACTGACACAAGTATTGGTTTACATAAAGTTCGCTCCTTCAGTTTTTTTAGATCTTTTTGTTAGATGTTTCTATGGTAGCTGAAGTATAATTACAATCATTTCATAAGTTTAAAAGGCTTTTATTGTCAATTACATTAAGTTTATACAAAGAGTCAGTATTCGCAGCATTGACCCTTCTTTTTCGAGATCTCTGCATTTCGTCCTGACATGCTGTCAATCAGCTTCTGGGCCAAATCCTGACTGATGGAGCCTGTTCTTGCATAATCAATGCTTGGAGTTTGTCAGAATTTGTGGGTTTTTGTTTCTCCACCCACCTCCTGAGGATTGACTACAAGTTCTCAATGGGATTAAGGTCTGGGAAGTTTCCTGGCCATGGACCCAAGTTTTGAGGTTTTGTTCCCGGAGTCACTTAGTTATCAGGTTTGCCTTATGGCACAGTGCTCCATCATGCTGGAAATGGCATTGTTCTTCACCCAACTGCTCTTGCTGGTTGGGAGAAGTTGCTCTCAGAGGATGTTTTGGCTCCATTCTTTATTCATGGCTGTGTTGTTTTGTGAGTGAACCACTCCCTTGGCTGAGAAGCTCCAAACATGAATTATCTCAGGATGCTTTACTATTGGCAGGACACAGGAATGATGATAGCGCTCAGCTTTTCTTCTTCAGACAATCTTTTTTCTGGATGCACGAACAATCGGAAAGGAGATTCATCAGAGAAAATGACTTTACTCCAGTCCTTCTGCAGAATAGCAGTCAGTCCCTGATGTTTTTCTTGGAGAGAAGTGGCTTCTTTTCTGCTCTTCTTGACCAGGTCATCCTCCAAAAGTCTTCACCTCACTGTGTGTGCAGAAGCACTTACACCTGCCTGCTGCCATTCCTGAGCTCCGCAATAGTGCTGCCCCTGATCCTGGACTTTCTTGGTCGCCCTGAAGCCTCTTCACGACAACTGAACGTCTCTCCTTGAAGTTCTTGATGATTCGATAAATGGTTGAATTAGTGTCTCACTGTGTGCTGTGCTGTGTTTCACAATGACAAGTAGTCACTTTCACTTCCATTTTAAAAACGCCCACAAGTTATTTTTATATGGATGGATTTCCAAACCAGTTTAACTCGGGGAGAGGGGGCTATGGATTTTTTTATTCCAAAACAAACTGGAGTTGTTTTTTTTTTAGTTGGAGTGTCCTCAGTTAGAAGGACTACTTGCTTGTGAAGGTTTGTACCTGAAGATCTAATATACTGGACCATAAACAGAAAGATATTCAATAAAGAGCACCAATGGTTTAAGGTCTTTTAGATCTTTTAAACCATACAAACATAAGACACACATGACCAGTGAAGTTTGTTCAACCAGGCCAGCCTGTGTTTGCATTAAGTGCCTCAGCGGGCATAAACCTTGTAATGGAAGCCTTTAATAGCTGTGACAGGCCTTCACAGCTGAAGGTAGATTTAAAGGGCTTTAAACGGCATTGAGGGTTCTGGCATCAACCACACCTAGCAGTGTAAACTTTCAATTTATTGAGGGGGTCACGACTTCAGGGACAGTAGTAGTAGTTTAAAGTGTGATATATGCAAATCAGCAGCAGTTCTGCAGGACTGCTGATGAATTGTAATAGAATGGCAGTCAACATCGGGACAGCGTTGGCCTGGTGGTTAGAGAGTTCCCAGACCAGTAGGTTGCCCTGAGGAATCCTTGAGCAAGGTACTGTCCCCATCACCGCTCCCTGAGTGCTTTCAATAGCTGCTCACTGCTGCAAGTGTGTGTATGGGTGAAAAGCAGAGGATTAATTTTGTTGCGTCTCACTTTGTACTGTTGCATGTTTCACAGTGACGAAAAGAGTCACTTACAGGTTCTTTTGCTTTCATCACCAGAAAGCCAGTCCTGATGGAAAAGTCAGGATGGAGGTCTCTCCACCATGCTGCCTGTTTTAAAATAGAATGGTCAAATGGAAAGTCTGGGGTTGGGACAGGGTTGACAGAGTCAGTCCACCTTAAAACATATGTTGATGAAGCAGGACATTGTGCAGTACTGTCTGGACATGTGTTAAGTAGCCAATGAACCCCATTACTGTTCACGTTTGAATATCTGTTCACTGTAATTCCTATTATTTCATGAATTTACCATTTCTATCAGTGAGTCCAGGTTTAAAATGTCTGTGATTAGAATGTTGAAGAAACTGATGTTAGTCCCTCATTGTGAGCTTGGTGTCTGAATGCAAAGCTGTTTAAAGTATAAGTGAAAGTGACTATTCTTGTCATTGCCAGGTCACAGCACAGTGAACCTCAATGAAATTGGACCTCTGCATTTAACCCATGCACACCGTGCAGCAGGGTTAGGCAGCTATGAACGCACCCAGGAAGCAGTGATGGGAACGGTACCTTGCTCATGGGTACCTCAGGGCAGCCTACTGGTAAGGGTTTTGAATCCGCAATCTTCCGATCCTGTGGCCGACCCCCGAACCACTAGGCCACCGCTGTCCTGCCATTGTGGCAGGCCGCTGGGTGTTTTTGACATGATGGTCTTTATTTACAGGTGCTGAAAATTTTACTTGCTGGTTAGTTTCTTTATTTTGCTGCAAATACAGAAATCAACAAATAGTCTTTATTTCATCACTTCATTTATTGCATATTAGCAGATGAGCAACGCAAATGAGCAAATTTAATGTAACAGTGGGAGTGAAATGGATACAAAGTGTCTGGGGATTGTAGAAGAACTGGCACTGAGAATGGCACCGCAGTTGCAGGAACACACACACACACACACACACACACACACACACACACACACGCTAAAGCTAAATGTGAGTGTAACTCACGATAATTGTGAAAAGTGAGTGAGTTGCAGGGGTTTGAGTACTTTTGCACGCAGCTGTTTTTGATGATTTGTCTGCGCTCTCAGCCCTTAGCCGCTCCGTTAATTTGTCCAGATGGGACTGAAACAACATTAAAGAGGTGCGGAGTGAAATTCTGGGCGAGCGAAGGAGAGAGAGCGGCTTCGGAGCCTCCTAATCAACATTCTTTCATCTGCAGCTCTTTCACACACATTCCCTTCGCTCTGTCCCTCTCCATATTTCTTTCTTGCTTCATTCTCTCTATCTCGGTCTCTTCTCTTTCTGATTCTCTCTCATCCCCCCTTCTTGCAATCCATCCCTCTTCCTCTCTCTGTATCCTTTTTTCATTCATTTTTCTCCCTCATGTTTCTCTTTCTGTACTTTTCTTTCATCTGCCCATCTATCTATCTATCTATCTATCTATCTATCTATCTATCTATCTATCTATCTATCTATCTATCTACTAAAAACTGATTTGCAAAAATTGTAATCTGAGTGACAGATGTACATACATCCTGTGTGTGTGTGTGTGTGTGAGAGAGAGAGAGAAAGAGAGAAAGATGGGTAAATGGCTGGACACAGAGCTCAGTTCAGCTCAGTTCAGCTCAGTTCAGCTCAGTTTGGCTCATTCCAGCCTAGTTCAGCTGACTGGAGCAGTTCTGATGTGTCTGCTTTAATATTATAAATACTTCACCAGCAAGATCTGTTCTCAGAAAAAAATCAGAGGATGTCATGTCGAAGCTTTAGAAAGTTGCAGAGATGTGATTGGGTTATCGGGTTTGATGGGCTCATACAGAGGGTTAGTTTGGGTAAACTCTGAAATCCAGCATCCTAAAACTCTGATCTCCTGTTGCTGTGAGGAGAAGACCTGACGGAACTGCTGATGTTCAAATGAGAAAGGAGATCAAAACGATTTGGCTGATGTGCTGTGAGATATGTTTGAGTGAACACTGTAACAGGGGCTGGTAGCTTAGTGGGTTTGTGGGATGGAGGTGAAACATGTTATTGGTTAATATTATTTGTCCGCTGCCTGGGTGCGTTATTAAATTCTGAAGAAAGATTACAGACAACGTTGCCTTTCAAGCGACCAGATATGATGGAGGATGAACCACATGACCAAAGACAAAAGCGAAAAATGCAGCAAAAGTGCATTTTCATTACATGAGGTCAAGGCCTGCTAGCATAATGAGATTTTATTTGGGATTTTTTACATTTTGATTTCATAATAAAAGTCCCTGTGAGCTATTTCTTTAGGTCCATTCATTATACATTGAATCGAGCAACTGGTGCTACTGAATGATGTACAAAGAAAAGGAAACAAGACACATTAAAGTTGACGATGTTTGAGGTTTTCATATAAGAGCGTGGTTATGTTGAGTGCAATGGAACTAGGCAGATTCAGGGTCGGATATGCTGATCTTCATGCTATTATGCCTTTTAAAATATCTTCGTTACTTGAGTTTGCTGAGTGCAGCCCTCGGCCTGCACTAAACCTCTCTCACTGCTGAGTGCAGCTCATGTCTGAATAAGCTGCAGTCGGAGAGACGCTGGGCGAGAGAGGACAGGAGGAAGGGAATTAATAGAGAGAAAGCAAGAGAGAGGGAGAGAGAGGGACTGTGAGAATAAATGGATGTGGCGTGAAGCTCGGTGTTGGTTTGAAGGCTTTCTGCTGAAAAGCCTGAGTGTGAGGACTCCATCCCGATGTGCTCCACAGAGTCCAGTGTAATTACAAAACAAAAATATAACCACTGGATTCCACCGTTACTGCACCACTTCTGGGTTCTGCGTTACAGGATCCAGTTCTGACTTTGGGTGTGTGTGTGTGTGCAAAATATCTAGCAATATTTAATACAGTATTTTTTGTAGAAGAATCTAGATTAAGGCAGTTTAGTCCTACTATCTATGCCATCCTTAGTAGGGGTGTGATGTTATCCAGTCTTTTTCATTTAAATATTTGGCCTAGAGGTTAGGGACTAATCCCCAGGACCGGAAGGTTGTGGCTTTGAATCCCAGACCAGTTGGTTGCTTTGAGGTACCCTTAAGCAAGGTACCCTCCCCATCACTGCTCCCCGGGCACTTTCGATAGCTGCCCCCTGCTGCGTGTGTGTGTGAGTAACATGCAGAGGTGTAGTTTTGTTATGTCTCACTCTGTGCTGTGCTTGGTTTCACAATGACGAGAAGAGTCACTTTCACTTTCACTAATAGTCCAGTATCAGTGGGTATCTCTGGACCTTAGATATTAGAATTTTGGCATTAGCTGATTTAATGACAATCAAATGTTGTCTTTTCATATAACATGGACTATTTTTCATTATGTTCATAAACTAACTTTTTCACCTTATGGCTATAAACAGCCGTGAGATCCTGCAGGTGTGGGTTCACACACGGGATCATGAGGGGAGGTGCTTGTCCATCAAAGGGGAGGTGCTCGTGAGGCTTATAAATGCCCTTTGGTTCTAAAGGTGTGTGTGTGCAATGTACACTGTCTGGGCGGGGAAGTGACTCTATTGGCTCAACTGTGACTTGCTTGAGGAAGATGAAATATAGCTAATGGATCCAGCAGAACTCTTTGGAAAGTAGAGCCATGCATCAGACAGAGTGGAAGACAAGAGAGGGACTTTAGAAGAAGTATGAGGTTATGAGAAGGCAGCAGAGATTATGAACAGTCAGAAAAAACCATAGTGTGAAGATGAAGAGAGATAGAAGAATGACAGAGAGAGGGATTTTAGAGTAGACAGAGTCACCAGACTCCACTTAAATGTAAAATGTGTAAAAAAAAATATATATATATATATATGTATTACAGAACTTTCGCAGTTGTAGTGTATCAGCAGGTTGGAGACGCTCCAGACTGCACTTTGTTTTATACTTGATGTGTCAGTAAATGCAGAGCAACTATGGAAGCTGTGGCATTTACAGAAATGAGCAATTTCATGGAGTTGTTTTTGAACCTTGAGACTCAAAATGCAGCTGTAGTTCTTACAGACAGGGTTTGCAACTCTTAACACACGAGGTCTTTTACTGTAACTTAACTAATTAATGAGGTTCTTGCACATACATGCTGCACCTAAACACACTGGTAACAAACACACATCTCCTGGGGCAGTTATGGAGTTAAGTTTCTTGATCAATGGCCTTTCAGCCGTGGATGAGGGAGTGGGAGAGTGTTATTCACCCACCCCCACGTTATCCTGCAGGACCAGGGGATTGAACCAGTGACCCTATGGTTGCAAAACCTCATTTCTAGCCATTACGCCATGGCAGCTCTGCTGGTTTTAAATTACCATAGAGAACTTAGGAAAAGTTCAACTATCTTCTGCGTTCCAACTTCACTGCTGGTAATGAGATTTCTGCTGTTTATGAGATTGCAGCCCACTGGAGAGACATTCTACACACATGTGTGGGCATCAGTAAGGTCACTTCCTGAAGGAGGAAAGGCTCATGAGAGGAGCATATATTTGCATATGAAATGAAGCAAAACTTGTTTGTATCATGAAGCTGCTCTCCTGCTGGGAAAGTATGTGCCTTCTGGGAAAAAAAGCCCTGATTTCTCATCCTATCCCGCCACATGGCTGCAATGATTTTTCCCAGATTTCCTGCTTTATTGGTAAGACCAGAACTGATTTCTGGGAAAAAGTGCCGAACATTCTAAATACTATATTGGTTTTGAAACAGGAACACTTTGTCCTGTGCTCTATTTATGTAGATACTAATGCTGGTATCTACGTCTCTAATTTTCTGAATTTGATGAGAGATATGCTTTAAGGAATGGGAACAAATGTTTCAGTGCTCCAGGCTGCAAAGTGCTTAAAGACACAAGGTTCTAGATAAAGGGGTTCCACCCACTCAGTGTTTAGCATTAGCAGTAAACGAATCACCTGATCATGCTTTGTTCTGCTTGAAGGTTCAGACGTAGATCACTGTGTGGATTAACCAACACAAAACAATCAACCTGCTCAGGTACAGAGACTGGACTGAAAATGAGAGACAACAACACTGTCCTTCAGGAAGATCTGGAGAACTGCTCAGGTACAGAGACTGGACTGAACATGAGAGACAACAACACTGTCCTTCAGGAAGATCTGGAGAACTGTTCCACAATGAGACATTAAAACTACAAGTCTGACTCAAAAAATCTTGAGTTGTCTGTAATGAAATAAAAGCAAGTAATGTTTTTTCCTCATGCTGGCCCAAGCTTTTCTACACAGTGGTGCTTGGAAGTTTAGAATTTATAGGGCTGGACCTGCTGATTGTGAGCTAAATCTGCTGTGCCAAAAGCATTGAGTGTGAAAGTAACACACTTAGAAACATATGCACAGCTTTTAAATGTCTTTAAATGTCTGGGGACTGAGCAGTATCGCAGAGTGGAATGATGGTAATTGCCTGTGTATGGGAGTGTGTGTGTCAGAGTGTGGACGTGTGTAAAATTCGGACCCAATGCTTTCTGAGCAGCAGTTTTCTAGCTCGACAATCATCCGGTCCAGCCCTTTATCAAACTGCCACAGTGGGACATGCTTCAGGCTTCCTATGCAGGTCAACGTTTTCCCTCACATGCACACAACACTGCATCTGCCACACAAGCAGGAAGGCCATTTTTCAGCCGTGACACACAGTAGTCGCCTGGAACGTATAGACACTGTTCACTGCTTCTGCTGCACTGGGTAAATACCAGGTGTTAAATCTGCGGAAATGTCACCGAGCAGAATTCACGCTATAAGACACTCAAAGGCTTTTGATGGTGAAGAATTTCCTCGTTATGTAAATGTCTGCAGTCCTAATTTAAAGTGACAGTGTTGTCATTTTACACAATATTCCCCAAACACTGTCCCAAATGTAGTGAGCAAGATGTGGCTGGCTGTTTTCTGTAAGAGCTGAGAGGCTTATGTAGATCACCTTGCAGTCGAATAACTGGGGTGAGTGTCTTCAGATGAACCTCGTCATGGAGAGAACGGATGATTCATGTGAGTGATTAACACAACTCCTTGACTGTGATACTGCAGTTTTGCTTCTTCTCTTTGGCTGGAAAAGTTAAAAATGGATCTCTAGCTGCCTGTTTCTGCAGCACATCTGCTCACCATTCTTGAATGGGAATCAACTCATGGATTGTTTCTTTCTTCTTTTTCTTTCGGCTGCTCCCGTTTAGGGGTCGCCACAGCGGATCAACTGTCTCCATTTCTTCCTGTCTTTTGCATCTTCCTGCTTCAACCCGACCACCTGCATGTCCTCTCTCACCACGTCCATAAACCTCCTCTTTGGTCTTCCTCTTCTCCTCTTTCCTGGCAGCTCCATCCTCAACATCCTCCTTCCAATATAATCATCGTCTCTCCTCTGCACATGTCCAAACCAACGCAACCTTGCTTCTCTAACTTTGTCTCCAAGACGTCTAACCTGAGCTGTCCCTCTAATATACTCATTTCTAATCCTGTCCAACCTCGTCACACCCAACGAAAATCTCAGCATCTTTAACTCTGACACCTCCAGCTCCGCCTCCTGCCTTTTCGTCAGTGCCACCGTCTCCAACCCATACAACATAGCTGGTCTCACTACTGTCCTGTAAACCTTCCCTTTTACTCTAGCTGGTACGCGTCTGTCACAAATCACTCCAGCCACTCTTCTCCACCCATTCCAACCAGCCTGCACTCTCTTCTTCACCTCTCTTCCACACTCGCCGTTACACTGAACTGTTGATCCCAAGTATTTAAACTCCTCCACCTTTGTTACCTCCACTCCCTGCATCCTAACCACTCCACTTTCCTCCCTTTCATTCACACTCATGTATTCTGTCTTTGCCCTACTCACTTTCATTCCTCTCCTATCCAGAGCATATCTCCATCTCTCCAGGTTCTCCTCAAGCTGCTCCCTACTTTCACTACAGATCACAATATCATCAGCAAACATCATCGTCCACGGAGACTCCTGTCTAACCTCGTCCGTCAACCTGTCCATTACTACTGCAAACAAGAACGGGCTCAGTGCTGATCCTTGATGTAATCCAACCTCTACTTTAAATGCATCCGTCACTCCCACTGCAGATCTCACCACTGTTACACTGCCCTCATACATATCCTGAACTACTCTCACATACTTCTCTGTAACACCAGACTTCCTCATACAAAACCACAACTCCTCTCTAGGCACCCTGTCATATGTTTTCTCCAAATCCACAAAGGCACAATGCAGCTCCTTCTGACCTTCTCTGTACTTCTCCATCAACACCCTAAGAGCAAACATTGCATCTGTGGTGCTCTTTCTCGGCATAAAACCATACTGCTGTTCACTGATCCTCACCTCTTTTCTTAACCTAGCTTCCACTACTCTTTCCCATAACTTCATGGTGTGGCTGATCAACTTTATCCCTCTATAGTTACTACAGCTCTGTGCATCACCCTTATTCTTGAAGATCGGTACCAGTACACTTCGTCTCCACTCCTCAGGCATCTTCTCACTTGCCAAGATTGTGTTAAACAATCTGGTCAGAAACTCAACTGCCATCTCCCCTAAACATCTCCATGCTTCCACTGGTATGTCATCCGGTCCAACAGCCTTTCCATTCTTCATCCTCTTCATCGCTGCCCTTACTTCCATCTTGTTTATTTGCTGCACTTCCTGGTTAACTCTTCTCACATCATCCAGTCTTCTCTCTCTCACATTTTCTTCATTCATCAGCTCCTCAAAGTATTCCTTCCATCTGCTCAACACGCTCTGTTCACCTGTGAGTACGTTACCATTTCTATCTTTAATCGTCCTGACCTGTAGCACATCTTTCCCAGATCTGTCTCTCTGTCTAGCCAATCGGTAAAGGTCCTTTTCTCCCTCTTTACTGTCCAACCTCTCATACAATTCACCAAACACCTTATCTTTGGCCTTCACCACTGCTTTCTTCGCCCTGCTGTTCATCTCCTTGTACACCTGTCTACTTCCTTCATCTCTCTGTATGTCCCATGTCTTCTTTGCCTCTCTCTTCTTTTGAATACACTCCTGGACTTCTTGGTTCCACCACCAGGTCTCCTTATCCTCTTTCTTCCTTCCGGATGTCACACCAAGTACATTTCTAGCCGTCTGCCTGATCACTTCTGCAGTAGTTTCCCAGCAATCCGGTAGCTCTTCGACACCTCCCAGTGCCCGTGTTAACTCCTGCCTGAATTCCACCTTGCAGTCCTCCTCCTTCAGCTTCCACCACTTGATCCTCGACTCTGCCCTCACTTTCCTCCTCTTCTTGACCTCCAAGGTCATCCTACAGACCACCATCCTATGCTGTTTAGCTACACTCTCCCCTGTCACTACTTTGCAGTCTCTGATCTGTTTCAAACTGACCCTCCTGCAAAGAATATAATCCACCTGTGAGCATCTTCCTCCACTCTTATACGTCACCCTGTGCTCCTCCCTCTTCTTAAAATAAGTATTAACTACAGCCATTTCCATCCTTTTTGCAACAACCATCTGACCTTCAGCATTCCTCTCCTTTACACCATGCCTACCCATCACCTCCTCATCACCTCTGTTCCCTTCACCAACATGACCATTAAAATCTGCACCAATCATCACTCTCTCTCCCCTGGGTACACTCTCTATCACTTCATCTAACTCACTCCAGAATCTTTCCTTCTCTTTCATCTTACAACCAACTTGTGGAGCATAAGCACTAACAACATTCATTATCACACCTTCAACTTCCAGCTTCAAACTCATCACCCTCCCTGACACCCTCTTCACTTCCAAAACACTCTCCACATACTCTTCCTTCAGGATAACACCTCCCCCATTCCTCTTTCTATCCACACCATGGTAGAACAGTTTAAACCCTCCTCCAGTACACCTGGCCTTACTACCCTTCCATCTAGTCTCTTGCACACACAAAATGTCAACCTTCCTTCTCTCCATCATATCAGCTAATTCTCTACCTTTACCAGTCATGCTGCCAACATTCAAAGTCCCTACCCTCACTTCCACTCTCCTCTCCTTCTTTCTCTCCTTCTCCCTCTGGACATGCCTTCCTCCTCTTCTTCTTCTTCTTTGGCCAACAGTAGTCCAATTTCCACCAGCACCCTGTAGGCTAACAGCACTGATGGCGGTCGTTGTTAACCCGGGCCTCGACCGATCCGGTATGGAATTCTGTATCGTTGTCCGCATATTGATTTGGCAAAGTTTTACACCGGATGCCCTTCCTGACGTAACCCTCCCCATTTACCCGGGCTTGGGACCGGCACGAAGAAATACACTGGCTTGTGCATCCCTAGTGGCTGGGTTAACTCATGGATTGTTTGAAATATTGAAATAAAATATCTGGTTTCACTGATTATCTAGATCATGGTGCGTGTGACACATTGACTATGTTGAGCTGCTAGTGAGCAATGAGAGCACAAGGCGGAGGATCAGAAGCCCTTGGTGTGAATGTTGAAGTGAACATCTGTCATGGTGAAACACAGCGAACCACAGCTCCTGATTTTAACCCATACAGACGTTGCAGCAGGAGGCACCTATTTAAAGGGAACTTCACGGCAACCTACTGGTTTGGTATTTGAACTCATGACCTTCTGATCCTGGGGCCTAGTCCCTTACTGCTAGGCCACTGTTGGCCGTGCATATGAAAATTAATTTCTTAATTATTACTGCTGCAATAAAAATAAAGCAAATAAAAAAAATTGGTTATACACTTCCATGTGAAGATGAAAATCGACTTTGCCTCTGGTTTTGTGAAACATACACAAGTTTGCTGTTTCTTACATTGTAATATCTTTCTCTATCATATAGCACTGCCTTGTGCCATCCCTGATTGGTTCATATTTGTTTCTAACTCCAGACTTACATGTATTTTTGAAATACACAGTTCTACAGCCAGGGCAGCGGTGGCCTAGTGGTTCGGGCATTGGCTGCATGATCGGAGGATTGGGGGTTCGAACCCCTTCCCAATAGGTTGCCCTGAGGTACCCTTGAGCAAGGTGCCGTGCCTGTCATGCTCCTGCGATGGGCTGGTGTCCCCTGTCCTTTGCCCTGTGTGAGCTGGGATGGACTGCAGCACTCCCCTGTGACCCCGCTTGGGACAAGCGGCAGAAAATGGCTGGCTGACTACAGCTTTCCTGAAAGAGTTTCAGGGAGGGAGTTTTTGGCTCTCACTTTCAGTGCAGTCCCCCCACACACAGAACGGAACAAAAGACAGCTAACGTCCAAAGAAGAGCTTTGAAACTTCCTTCAAGAGGCCTTGAGTTATTCCTGAAGGTGACTTACAAAAGAGTTCAGGCTGTGCTGAAGAATAACGATGTTCAGACCAAATATTGACTTTAAAGCTGGTTTAAATTCTGCAAACTCTCTTTGTGTTATGAACGATATTTTCATGAAATGTACAGTACTGTGCAAAAGTTTTAGACTGGTATGGAAAAAATGCTGTAAAGAACGCTTTCAGAAATATAAATAATGATGGTTTATTTTGATTAATTTACAAAATGCAAAGTGAGCGAACAAAAGAAAAATCTAAATCAGATCAATATCTGGTGTTTCTACCTTTTGCCTTCAAACCAGCATCAGTTCTTCTGGCCCCCACAGAGTCCTGATCTCAACATCATCCAGTGTGTCTGGATTACATGAAGAGACAGAAGGATGTGAGGAAGCTACATCCACAGAAAATCTGTGCTCAGTTCTCCAAGATGTTTGGAACGACCTACCAGCCGAGTTCCTTCAAAAACTGTGTGCAAGTGTACCTAGAAGAACTGATGCTGTTTGAAAGGCAAAGGGTGGTCACACCAAGTATTGATTTGATTTAGATTCTCTTTTGTTCATTCACTGCATTTTGTTGATTGATGAAAATAAATGATGAACACTTCCATTTCTGAAAGCGTTCTTTGTTTACAGCATTTTTTCCACACCTGCCTAAAACTTTTGCACAGTACTGTATATTTGCACCTATTGTCTCAATTTGCTGCAAAATATAAAGAAATGAGGCATTTACACAGCACTGTTTGTCTGGTACACTTCGTAGGTATCACCTACGATCTAGTTTTCACTTTGTCGGTCATTTAAGGTCCATTTAGCAGTCTGAAACCGAGTATTTCCAAAGTTTCCAGCATTAGCCTCACAGCTTCACAACTAATGAAGCAAACTTCAGACACCAAGCACGTCTTGGTTGATCGACTGCATTTAGGATCAAGGAGAAAACTGTGTCAAATTCGAACTTCTGCTATTGCTTTAAGGTGTGAGCTTTATATCAAAGCTGCAGCCTGTAGCTGAGGTGTGAGAATGAGCCAGTACAGGATGTAGGTTTGCTGACCCCCGCTGTAATTAGGGTGCAGTGTGTATAAGCCCGGGGCAGCACAAGCCTCTCAGGTCATTAAGAGAGTGCTTTGGTTTGTAAGGATTAACTTTCAGCTGCGGCAGGTACTAACGCTGGTGTTTGAACACAATACTTTGCTGCAGGAGAATGGCCATTCAGCTGGCCCTCAGAGTGGAGAGGCCTCTGCAGCCTTTCTTCTCTACAATCTCGTAATGCAATCAGGACCGAAGGTTGCTTTGTGAAAAGCTTTTTCTCGCCAAAATAGCACATTTTCACAACGTGAAAGAGAAATGAAATAAAAGGGAATCAGTCTTAGAAAACTTAAGGGGTATTTAGGACAGATACTTAAACGTAATAATAATTAAGCGATTCAATACATTTGCATTTTCATTACATTTAATTTACCTTGCATTATATCCAGTCTTGCAGCACTGCAGGTTAGGGAGTTGGCCCTAGGATTTGAAGGTTGTGGGTTCAAATCCACCAAAGTGTTTCGTTGTGGTGCGTTCACATTAATAAAATAAGTCTTTATTATTACATGCAGATATTTAACATTTTATATTGCTGATTCACATCACATTTGGAGCGTAAAGACCTTTAGCAGTTTAATTGTTGAAATTTGGCATCTACATTACAGTTAGAAAGCCAGTAACATCACAACCCAGCACTGTTGTCATGATTTGCCTTAGTGTTTAACTAAAATGAAGAATGAGAAATCCCTCCAGGACCACAGTATGCCAGGCTGTAGGTTCTAACCAATCACATCTCCAGGTGACGGAACCTTTAAAGACTTAAGTAGACAGAAATGCATTGCAGTCACATTATATGGCAGTGCAGTCACAATTCTGATATATTGTCCGCATCATTCAGTCCTACTTTGGCTTAGTGCCACCAGCTATGTTGTATGGGTTGGAGACGGTGGCACTGACGAAAAGCAAAGGGGTGGAGCTGGAGGTGTCAGAGGATAGACAGCATTGAGTATTATAACGAGGATTATATCGGGAGGAGGAGGTTGAAGATGGAGCTGCCAGGAAAGAGGAGAACAGGAAGACCAAAGAAGAGCTTTTCGGACATGGTGAGAGAGGACATGCAGGTGGTCGGTTTGAAGGAGGAAGATGCAGAGGACATGAAGAAATGGAAACGGGAGCAGCCGAAAGAAGAATTCAGCCTTGTTACAGCCCTAATAAATGAGTGAGAAATATTTAAGAAGTATGCATCAAGAGGTATTTCAGGGCATGTGTGCCACCAGGGGCCTATGAGAGTTATGTAAAAGGTAGTTTTTAAAAGAATACATCCGTGTTTTTTGATTGACAGGCGGTAATGAAAAATGGAATGAAATTCTTATCGTGTTTTCCAAAAGCAATTTACAGCGCGTCCACTTCCTTTAAATAAAGAATTTTCAGTATGTTTAAGGCATTGATACACATTTGACATTGAGCAATGCAGTCTTGCACAACACACACACACACACACACACGTACACAAACGTCTCCTGTGTATATTGGCCCACAGCAGTGATTGGGCCCTGGGGGAACGTCTCCTCTCATTAGCACTCTCAGTCATGCATGAGTGTGCGAACACTGTGCCGGAGTAATGCTAATGAGTGGCTCATGGTGGCTTAATTAGCGCAGCATGCTACCATTAGCAGCCTCATACCTGCCTTGTCATCACCACAGAGTGTGTTTCAATGTTTGTGTCGCAAGGAGGGCAAACAGGGATTTTTTTCAGAACTCTTGTGCTGATATGGTAATAACAGTAATTATAACATTCAAAATTTTGGGTGAACTACTGACAGTCAAGCTGAAAGCCCTTGATCACTTAGATCATCTTTTGGCGGGCTTTTTGGTTACCCTCCGAGGAACTTCAGGTAGCCAGGATTGAAAGTGAAAGTGACAACCCTTGTCATTGCGAGGTCACAGCACAGCACACAGTGAACCACAACGAAATTGGACATCTGCATTTCACCCATGCACTCAAACACCATGCAGCAGGGGGCAGCTATTGAAAGCGCCCGGGGAGCAGTGACGGGGATGGTACCTTGCTCAAGGGTACCTCAGAGTAACCTACTGGTAAGGGGTTTGAACCCACAATCTTTTGATCCTGTGGCCGACTCCCGAACCACTAGGCCACCTTTCAAGAAGTCTTCACACTTCATTTGTATTGTTCTGATATATTGTTCTGGGACAGCGGTGGCCTAGTGTTTAGGGGACTGGGCCCCGGGATCTGAAGGCTGTGGGTTCGCATCCCAGACCAGTAGGTTGCCCCGAGGTACCCTTGAGCAAGGTACCGTCCACATCAGTGCTCCCTGGGTGCTTTCAATAACAACCCTCTGCAGTGGCTGCATTTCGTTGCGGTTTTTCACAATGAGAAGTTGTCACTTTCACTTCACCAGAGTTTACGTGCCTGCACTGTCCTGCAAAATTCAATTCACCATGTGTACAAAATCCAGTTAAATTGTAGTTGAATGCAAGAACTGCACAGGGCGACCACGTGCCACCGTTTTTCTTGGCCGCTCTCCAGCTGGAGCTGATTCTGTATCTGTGAATTAAAGATAAACAAAGCATACAGCTAATTGCAAGGGCAGTCTGGCGTTGGGCTCGTTTTGGCCAATAGAGGGGTCTAGCTATTTGTTGTAGCAGCTTCATATCATTCTTCTACTGCTAACCACTCACTGGCCTAGTTTATAGAAAACTGCTGCAAACAAGCGAAATGATAAGTAAGTCCACAACGTAACCACAAATATCTTTTCAAAGGTTAGAATCAGGGGATGTGGGAATCAGGCTATCAGGTGATAAGAAGCTGAGTTGTATTTGGTTTTTGGCTCATGCCACAAATATGCTGCAACATTTTTAACTGAACATGTTCAACAGCAGCACGGTGGCCAGACTATAGCGCCTCACAGTGAGAAGGTCCCAGGGGTTAGTTCCCAGACGGGACGGTCCGGCTTCTATCTGTGTGGAGTTTGCATGTTCTCCCCGTGTCTGTGCAGGAAAGGTGGATTGGAGATGCTGAGAATATTGGTGTGAGTGTGTGTGTATGAGTGTGTGTTTATCTGTGTGTTTGTCCTGTGATGGACTGGCAACCTGTCCAGGGTGTTTCCTCGTCTTTCACCCTGTGAGAGCTGGGATAGACTCCAGCACTGCTCGCGACCCTAATGAGGGCAAGCGGCTAAGAAAATGAATTAATCCTTTACATTCTGTTTATTTCAGCAGGTTTGAAGGGTCCCAACTAATATATGAAAATGTAGCTCTGTGTCTGTTCTCTCTCATAGATAAAAATTTATATATTGAATATATTTTAATGATATATTGACCAAACTGATATTGCCTTTCATTGTAGAAATCTGGACACTTTACTTTCAGAGTAGGGTATTTTTTCATACTTTCATCATTAAACATAAATCAAAATTTAAATGCTTAGCATATTTAAAATGCTTAGTGAAGCGAATATTAAGTAGGGAAGACGTTTGCGTGTTGACAGATTGCTGTGCCTCCCGGGGGACTGTTTACACCTCAACATCACTGCAGGCTGTGGTTGGACATTTGGCATGTGACTCAGATTGCCTTTTCATGCAATAGTAGGAGGTTTGTGGCTACGTTAAGTGCTTAGGCTGCAAGGCCAGAGGAGACCTAACAAGTGAAAGCGACTATTTGACTGTTTGATCATGCAGCACACAGTGAACCACAACAAAATGCATCCTCTGCCTTTAACCCACACATACCATGTAGTAGTGAGCAGCCATATGCCCGGGGAGCAGTGATGGGGATGGCCCCTTACTAAGGGGCAGTGGTGGCCTGGTAGTTAGGGAGTTGCCCCAGATCAGAAGATTGTGGGTTCGATTCCCTCACCAGTAGATTGCCCTGAAGTACCCTTGAACAAGGCACCGTCCCCATCACTGCTCCCCGGGCACTTTCAATAGCTGACCCCTGCTGCACGTGTGTGTATGGGTGAAACGCAGAGGTTGAATTTCATTGGTTTGTGCTGTGCTGCATTTCACAATATCAAGAATAGTCACTTTCACTTTTTCAAGGGCATCTCATTGTAGCCTACTGGTCCGGGACTCAAACCTATTTCGATTATAGGGCCTAGTCCCTCGCCACTAGGCCATCACTGCTAGTGTGTGGAAATGTTAAACAACAGTGCTTAAATACTGCCATTAAAGTTTTATGCCAGAAAACTTTCCCCCACACGGGCCCATTAATTCGGATGTAGCGCAGGGCGACCACTTTTTCAAAATACTACTTAAATCTGAGCAGCAAGAAAACCATTGAAGCATTGGTGAGGATTTTTAGTAACAAGTAATAAACAAAAACAAACCAACTGCACAGCCTAAAGTTCGAGTGTGCGACTGTTTGTTGTAATGGTGGTGGTCACTCCAGCCCAGCAGGCCACGGAAGTAAAGAGTAACGATGATGGGTTCTGGGTGCCGTGTGTGACGTGAAGCTGCTGCGGGCATTCATTTCTCCAGAATCTGAGCGAGAAGTCTGGAAGTCACGGCTCTGAGAATTTCCCCCAAAGCGGAACGGCGCCGCGCACCAGCCGAATCAGCGGAGTACACACGACTCGGACTGATTTAAAGTGTACCGTCAGCCAAGCTGAGATAAATTTAACTCTGTGGGAGTTGGGTAAACTCTGCTGTCGTTCTCTTCATAAACACATCTGAGTGAATGATGGAGTCTGACACCAGAGCTGTCAGTACTGACACATCCACGTCACTTCTGTTTCAGACTGAAGGCGTCCTGCCTGTGGGTAGGTTAATGTGCTACAGGCTAAAATGTCACATTACTTACATTGATATGAAGCGTTCCTGATTTTTCTCAGGTCTTTGTTAAGGAGGAAAATTACGCTGTTTTTATAGATATTTTATAGATATAGATATTTTATAGCATCTCGGCTTGCAAATGAACTGTGCAAGTTTGATAAACTGTGTAAACAAGTGTAAAAGGCCAGTAACATGTGGAAAAAAAGGTTGATGTAGTGTGTAGACATTGTTAAAGTTTAAAAAAATACACTTTCTTCCCAGACAATATGGTCCATATATGACCTAATCTGCAACGAAGCTGTGAAAACAGTCTGTTTTTGGCTTGTCATTTTTGACAAAACCACCAAAAAATAGCAAAGGGACATCAGACTAAAGGTCTTTAATCTACACATTAAATCCAGCGGTTAAACTTTAGCTGCTTTTTAAATGACCAACAATACTTGATGACCAATTAGAAGAGAGATCGTTTACATGCAACGTTCTGAAAGGTGAACAGACGGTAGGGAAGATGGTTTTCAGGTAGAAAAATGTACTCTCAGATGTATACGTACACACACACACACACACACACACACACACACACACACACACATACGAGATCCAGTTTGATACTTTTATGTACCAAAAGTACTCTTGATTCTTTGTTACGGGACCATTTTTCCAACTTCCTTTAATTCCTTAGACTTAAACAGTGCTGTTTTTCTGACCCTTGTCTAAAAACACTAGAATATATACCTGTTCAAGTAAATGACCAACCTGCACTTTGAAAAGAGCACAATGCAGAGTGATTTATATGAGCAGTCTTTTGGAAATGATTCCTCAGTTATACCGTGAATATGGGTGGCCTTCAAGCTGACAGCTTTAATTAATAGTTAGCTTGTTTATTGTCTGTGGGTTAAGATTTGAACTGCAGCCACACAGCTGCTGGCAAATCTGCAGCAAACTTTCTCTGTTCTTCCACTTTTTTCCTCCAAAAACAGATCACGATGAGGTTTGAAGTTCAGCATTATCAGGCGATTCCAGATATTGGCTGTTGTGGTTGGCTGGCTTCTGCTAATTTATCTTCTGTGTGCTGCCTGTTAATGCCTTACTGTTGTGCTTTAATGTCATGAACAGAGAAAAGGGAAAGGACTCGAAGTCTCACTCCATTGGTCAAACCATAGACGCTCGTTGTGGTTCTGTGGGACTTGTGGAGCATAGTGTTCTCATCATCTGTATGAGAAAAATGCTGAGGTCTTTCTACTACATGCCGTACCTGCAAAGGGCAAAGAACCAAAGAGGAACATTTACCTGGAATCCCTGCTGTGCAGCAGTGAGCAGACTAGGCTACATTAAAGAAGGCAGATCAAATGTTCTCATTTTCCCCTTCAAATCAGTCAGCACAGACACATTTGGTGTGAAGGTTCAAAGCATCATCAGCATTTTGGAAATGATGTGCCTTAACCATTACACTTGCCTCAAACTGTGTTGCTGTGGTTTCTGTTGCTGTAGGGCAGTGGTTGCCTAGTGTTTAGTGACTAGACCCTTGGATCTGAAGTTCATGGGTTCAAGTCCCAGGTTACCATGAGGAAGATATCATTCCCATCACTGCTCCATGGGTGCTGGATATGGCTGCCCACTGCTGCACTGTGGGTGTGATAGCAAATGACAAATAGTCACTTCAGTACAAATTAAATATATTGTACTTTTATTTTCGGCTGCTCCCGTTTATGGGTCGCCACAGTGGATCAGCCTTCTCCATTTCTTCCGGTCCTCTGCATTTTCCTCCTTCAAACCAACCACCTGCATGTCCTCTCTCACCAGGTACATAAACCTCCTCTTTGGTCTTCCTCTTCTCCTCTTTCTTGGCAGCTCCATCTTCAACATCCTCCTCCCAATATAATCCTCCTCTCTCCTCTGGACGTGTCCAAACCAACGCAACCTTGCTTCTCTAACCTTGTCTCCAAGACATCTAACCTGAGCTGTCCCTCTAATTTACTCATTTCTAATCCTGTCCATCCTCGTCACACCCAACGAAAATCTCAGCATCTTTAACTCTGACACCTCCAACTTCGTCTCCTGCCTTTTCGTCAGTGCCACCGTCTCCAACCCCTACAACATAGCTGGTCTCGCTTCTGTCCAGTAAATCATACCTACCCATCACCTCCTCATCACCTCTGTTCCCTTCACCAACATGTCCATTAAAATCTGCACCAATCACCACTCTCTCACCCCTGGGTACACTCTCTAGCACTTAATCTAACTCACTCTAGAATTTCTCTTCCTTCTCACAACCAACTTGTGGGGCATAAGCACTAACAACATTCATTATCACACCTTCAACTTCCAGCTTCAAACTCATCACCCTCCCTGACACCCTCTTCACTTCCAAAACACTCTCCACATACTCTTCCTTCATGATAACACCTCCTCCATTTCTCCTCCCGGACCTCGACCGATCCGGTATTCGTTGTCTGCATGCTAATTTGGAAAAAGTTCTACACTGGATGCCCTTCCTGATGTAACTCTCCCCATTAATCCACGCTTGGGACCAGCACGAAGAATTACACTGGCTTGTGCCTTCCTAGTGGCTGGGTTCAAACTTAAATATATAAAATAGCTAAATAAAGCAGTGGGAGTCATCCTCAAGCAGAACTCCTCTCCATTTTATGCAATCATTAGGCATAGAGTTTGCCCTCTGGGTTCATTACTTGATTTCCACAACCGTCTTGTGGTTCCAGTACAAAATCGAAAAGCACTTGTATGTTTTGGCTCAGTGATTACATTTAGACTATGGAGAACACTGGAAATTTGTTTTTCCAACTACATCCAACTAGTTGATGAGCAAAAGAGGATTTTTAGCTCGTTACTTCAATTCGTTCTATTGCTAAAAAATGAACAAAACTGACATATCATGACATATCATGAATCAAACTTTTGTTTTTTCATAGCGGCACTATTATAATGCACTTTTTATGGGGTTACCTAAAAACACAATATACAAATTTTTCAACAACTAAATGTAAAACATAAGAAATACTGATATTGTTTATTTGTAAGATCTGTTGAATTCTGTATTCAGAGATCTGAAATATGGCAGATAAATATTTATTTGGCATATGTGTGTGTGTGTGTTTATTTGTGTGTCTGCCCTGCTATGGGATGACGACCTGTCCTGGGTGTTTTTCTCCCGTTTATGTGAGCTGGGATGCAATCTAGCACCACCCAACCCTCTCAGGAGAAGCAGTTAAGATAATGAGTGTGTGTGTGTGTGTGTGTGTGTGTGTGTGTGTGTGTGTGTGTGTGTGTGTGTGTGTGTGTGTGTGTGTGTGTGAGTGAGTGCAGAGATCGATTGACACATAATGCCACATTTGTGTGGAGATTTCTAAAGGAATTGTAAACTTTCCAGCAAAGCCTGAACAGTCACTGCAGCTTCTTCAAAGCAGGAGGAAAGTTGCGATAGAGAGTCAGCTCTAATTCTTCAACTCCGAAGTGTCTGGGAGTGAGCTCTTGGCTAGCAACTCTGTGAGCTGAAATGCTCTTTGAGTCTTTTTTCAGCCTGATGGGTTCCAGGGACCTTTTGAAGGACGCGTGTGTAAAGCAGGACAGAGTTTGAGCAGCATTAGTATGATTAATTACAGTCAACAGTTCGCTGCTCCAAAAGCCAATCTCCTGCCCATAACTATTAGAACTTGATCACTGTGAATATTCATCACGTCATTATGCTCTGTAGCAGCAGAAAACGGGGGGTATCGTACGTTTCGGATGGTTTCATTCCTGCTATATTCCTTCATTAGGGACTCTGGGACTGACTCAACATGAAATGGAGTTCAGGTGTCATGTGAAGTTGTGCATCACTTAATCAAAGGGGTAATGGATGTGCATATTTCCTACTGTAGCAACAAGAGTGAAAGGGAAGGTTTACAGGATGGTAGTGAGACCTGCTGTGCTATATGGGTTGGTGACAGTGGTGCTGACGAAAAGACAGGCTAGAGCTGGAGGTGTAAGAGTTAAAGATGCTGAGATTTGCTTTGGGAGTGAAGGGGAAGGACAGGATAAGAAACAAGTATATTAGAGGGACAGCTCAGGTTGGACGTTTTGGAGACAAAGTTAGAGAAGCAAGATTGTGTTGTTTTGGACATGTCCAGACGTGGTGAGAGAGGACATGCAGACGGTCGGTGCAAAAGAGGAAGATGCAGAAGAGCAGAAGAAAAAAATTGATAAAGAGCCCTGTAACACCCGAATTTCCCATTCATGGCATAATAAAAGATTATTCTATTCTATTCTATTCTATTCTAAGAAATGGACATGGTTTATCTGCTGTGGCGACGCCTAAACGGGAGCAGCCGAAAGAACTCAGCTGGGTTGCTTCATTGCTGGCCAACATACATTTGTGAATTGAAAAAAGCAAAATTAAAGTGTGAATGAATTTAATGTCTCATCACAGATTGTTGGTAAAGGGGGTTTTAACTTGCATGTGGGAACCAGGCTCTTCGTGGTTGACCCCAAATTCCCATGTGGCCTGGAGAAATGCGGAGAAAAACACAATGACTTAATTTCTCATTCATTTCACACATAAATCTCTGCTGACTTCTCATGGCTGGACTTCCTCAGAGGCCTCGACCTTACACAGTGAATGGTGTTCACATTAATTCAATGGCTAATGTATCTGCATTAATTGACTGTGCTGGTGCACAGTGTCCCTGACCTTCTCTGCAGTAGGAATACAAAGTGCCGGTGTGTGTGTGTGTGTGTGTGTGTGTGTGTGTGTGTGATCTAATGAGTGGCAGTCTGGTTGCTGTGTAATACCTAAATGAAAATGTCAGGAAAAAAGGAACCTTTCTCACAAGGTCAAGCAGAGAAATTTTCCTCTGTGATTGACTTGAATGGCATTACATAGGATGACGGCTAGGCTCCTAAGAGAGAGTCGTTTGCATTCAATTCATGGGTATTAAAGATTTGTGTGAGGTAATTTGCTTTTCCAGCACTTGAGCAGGTTGGAAAATGACAAGTAGTACATCAGCCCCCTCATCCAGCGCGATATTACAGATATTAAGAGTCTAAATGTCAGACGTTCACATATTATTCATTTTATGAGGATCAATTACAGTAACTTGTCGAAAATGTCAGGATCGTTCAAAGTGATTTTCTATAGACATGCCATTTTAGATTATGGAGGGTGTGTGAGTGGGTTTTTTTTTTCCTGGGACAGCATAAGTCCTAATAATTAATATTAATGGCAGTTTTTGAAACAACATCTATACTTTCATAATTAGCTTTAAAGCATCCGCTTATAAACACTCACCTTGTCCTTCCACTCATTGCTTGGTCACTTTATTTGAAACACCCACTTTGTAGTTCCACTCAGCAGCCACTTTATAGGAATAACCCACTGATTTCCCCGCCTTTTTGGCCACTTTATTAGAAACACCGACTTTGTAGTTCCTCTCACCGGCCACTTTAGAAGAATCACCCACTGTGTTTTCCCCATTTCTGGCCACTTTATTAGAAACACCCACCCTATGTCTCCACTTACTGGCTTTTTTATTGGAACTATATATGTACATATATATATATAATTTTTATTCCATTTTTATTCTTTGATAGATGCTCTCCTCCTGTGATCTTGGCTCTTTCCGTTCATATTCTTATCTAAGGCTCCTCCATCATCACAACACAATTGTCAAACATGGCTTTTACTGAAGGTCTCTGAGGGAAAATCGTAGTGGAGCAGAAAAAACTAAACTGTGTAGCTCAAGCCTGCTCTGACAATTTCACCCTAAATGGGGGATGAAATATTAAAACACTCTGCCGTCTCTGCTTTCTCTCTTCTCTCATCTCTTCTTCTCCATCTCCTCCTTCTCTCTCTCTGTTCTAGTCTGAAGGGAAGTAATTAGTGCTCTCCAGTGCAGGAGTGTTGCTGCTGAAGGGAGAGAAACAAACGTGAACTCTTTCTTCTTCTCCTCCACTCTGCTGCTGTCAGCGTCATCGCTCTCATACTCCCTGCAGCGCTCTTATAATACCACTGATTACACACAAACACACACACACACACAAACACACACCTGCTTGTGGTGCTGAAAACTATGCAACTCAGTGAAGGCATCTATCCTTCAACATCCCCCTTTTATCTTGCTCTGTTTTCACTCCCTCTATCTCCTCCCTCCTATTTCCATCTCCTCTTCTATTGTTTCCATGCATTCTTTTATCTTCTACTCTTTTTCTCATTTCTCAACCAGTAGCTTGCCCTGAGATACCCTTGAGCAAGGTACTGTCCCCATCACTGCTCCCCAGGCAGCTTTAACTAGCTCCATGGTGTGTATGGGTTAAATGCAGAGGCAGTATTTCATTATGGTTTGCTGTGCCGTTATAATTAAATAGGTTTTGACTTTCGTTTGTTTATTACTCGCTTTAACAGATGAAAATAAACATGTTTTTTATTTATTTGCATAATATTTCTCCACTAATATTTCAACAACTGCCAACATGCCCAGGTCTGGCCATCCAAGCAAGTTTACCCAGAGAACAGACCGCAAGATGCTAATAGAAGTCTCCAAAAACCCTAAAAAGTCTTCACGGGACCTACAGCAGGCTCTTGCTTCTGTTGATGTGAAAGTGCCTCTACAATCAGAAAGAGACTGCACAACTTTAATTTCAAGGGAGTGTGCAAGGAGGAAACCTTTGCTCTCTAAAAGAAACATCAAGGCCAGACTGAACTTTGCCAGAGAGAAAGACAAAGACCAGGACTTCTGGAATAATGTTCTTTGGACAGATGAGTCTAAAATTGAATTATTTGGACACCAGAACAGAGGAGATGTCTGGCCAAAACCAAATACAGTATTCCAGGAAAAGAACCTCATACCAACTGTGAAGCATGGAGATGGAAGTGTCATGGTTTGGAAATGCTTTGCTGCAGCAAGACCTGGCCAGCTCACCATCATAGAATCCAAAGGAGCATGTGAGACCCCTCAAACATCTCGCAGCTTAAAGAATTCTGCATTGAGCAGTGGGGCAAACATTCCTCAGACATTCCTCAATGTCTCAGACTGGTAGATGCTACAAGAACTGTCTCACTGCGGTTATTTCAGCCATAGGGGGAACACTAGCTATCCATCCATTATCTGCCGCTTGTCCCAAATGGGGTCGAGGGGGAGTGCTGGTGTCCAACCCATCGCACACAGGGCGAGGACGGGGGACGCACCCTGGACAGGTCGCCAGCCCATCGCAGGGAGGAGCGGGACGGGGACGGTACCTTGCTCAAGGGTACCTCAGGGCAACCAATTGGGAAGGGGTTCAAACCTCCAATCCTCCGAGGCCGATGCCCTAACCACTAGGCCACCACTGCCCGCTGAACACCACTGAACACTAGCTATTAGTGGTTATTAGTGGTTAGTACTTTTTCCTCAGTTTGAAAACACATTTTTGTTGCTATCTTCTGTTCACTGAATAAATACAGGTTAATTTTTGTTGTTTAGCTGCAACTGAATCACTTTATTTACCAGAGATAAATAAAAACAACATCGATATGTAAACATTTCTTAATAAAGAACTGAACATTTAATGGGGTGTCCTAATTTTTTCACATAACTGTATATGTGAATATATACCTATATAAATATATATATAAATATTTATATTTATAGAGTAGAGTAGAGTAACCTTTTATTATCCCACGAATGGGAAATTTGGGCGTTACAGGGCTCTTTATCAAGGAGACAGAAAGAATATAGAAAGATAGATGCAAAGAAAATAAGAAAAATATAAAAATATAAAGAACGAGGTACATCCATATACAAGAGCTATAAATAATAAATTATCTATCTATCTATCTATCTATCTATCTATCTATCTATCTATATACATATTTACATGAAGATTAGGAACGATGACCATATATACAATAAACAGTAATACATAAGTTATAAATAAATTATAAATAAACAAATTATAAATATACAAGTAACAAATGTAAATGTAATAATAATATATAATAATATAATATATAATAATATAATAATCTATAGTAATAATAAACAAGTGATATTCAATATGTAATGCTATGATGTGGAATTGTGGAGTCTTATTGCTGCAGGTAGGAATGACCTGCACTAGCGTTCCTTCTTACACTGTGGGTGTAAGAGTCTGCTGCTGAACGAGCTGCTCAGTGCTCGTACAGTCTCGTGTAGGGGGTGGGAGGTGTTATCCATGATGGATGTTAGTTTGGACAACATCCTCTCCTCCCATACCTGCTCGATGGATTTGAGCGGGCAGTCCAGGACAGAGCTGGCCCTCTTGACCAGTTTATATATCCCCTACCTGGTGATTCAATAACATAAATTAACTGGGACCTGTCCAGGGGTGGGATATATCAGTAGCAAGTGGAGAGCCAGCTCTTGAAGTTGAAATGCTGAAGCAGGAAAATGGACAGGTTTAAGGACTTAGTGACTTTAACAAGGACCAAATTATGATGGCAAGTCCTTTGGGTATTTTGGGATTTTCCTGAGATGAAGAGTATCTACTGCTGCAGAACAAATTCAGAAGAACAAAAGGTTCAGGATGGCTATGACTGAAAGGCAACAGAAACATACGGAGCAGAGTGTACGAGGCAATGTTGACCCCTGTCCAACAAAAGGGGTATATTTGAACATCAGGCCTATTGAAAGACCAGTTTCCTTTTACATCATATGGACAGCCAGGTATAGTATGTCCATTACTAGGGAAGAGAAGGGTGTACTATAAGAAGAAAGCAAGCCAGCAGAGGCGGTGTTACTCTCAAGGCAGTGGTCTGCTGGGAAACCTTTGGTCCTGGCATACTTTGATACCTACCTAAACGTTATTCCAGACCAAGTACACCACTTCACTGTACAATTTCTTGATGGAAGTGTCCCCTTTTAGCGGGATAATGCTACCACACTGCAAAACCTGTATGGTTTGAGAAACACTAACAAAAGGTTCAAGGTATTGGCCTTTCACCAGATTTCTGTCTGATTGTGCATCTGTTGGACATGCTGGACAAATCCATCCAAAATAACACCAGAATTAAAGGAAATGCTTCTAATGTCTTGATGTAGATGCCCCAGCACACCTTCAGAGGTCTTGTGAAGTCCATGCCTTAAGCTGTTTTGGCAGCATAAGTGGGACCTCAATGATGCAGGCTGTTTTAATGTTATGGCTTATAACATTGTAAGTCTCTTACCATTTCTCACTTCTCACTGCCCCTTTCAGGCCGGCTGGACTGTCATTACTCTTGCAGTCATTATGTAGTGTTATTACCTCTCTGTGTTTCTGGCAGTAATGCTCCGGGGCTGTGATGTGTGTTTATTACAGCTGAAATCTTCACTTCGTCCCGCTCTCTCTCTTCCCCTCGCTGCAGACTCCTCTTATTATTTTGTTCTTTGACAAAATGCTTGAGGAGAAATATAACAGTCACGCATCACATGGGAAAAAGCCATTTTGAGCCATAATTGAATGTTGCCCACCGACAAACTGCATCCATGTTGAGAGCAACACAAAGTCAGCATGGCCCCCAAAACCCTTCACAACAACGAAAAACTGTGTCGCTGAATTGGGTTGGTGTAGTTGTCCAAGATCTTTGAAGCTTTAATGTGTTAGGAGTTCCTGCAGTTCTCTTCAGCAGCTCAGTGCGAATTGTGTTGGATTTATGGTTTGGTTTTATTGAACCACTAGATGAAATTCAGAGCAGGACAGTTCTAGAGCCACCGCCCCATTTCTCCACATCTTTTCTTCCAAAGAGCCAGACTTTCTTGTATGTTTTAATGTATTGTTGAGGGATAGTCCTCCAGCCAACATTTTTGGCTCTCATTTTCAGTCCCTGTACCTGACCGGATCTCAAAATTACTGAAGCAGTGGGGCATCATCCTGACAGAACAGAGCAAAGGCAGCCAAAATCCAAAAAACTTTTGAAATGTCTTTCAAGAACCCTGGGGCACTATTCATAGCCCTGACTTAAATAAACCGCAAAAAGTTTGCCTAAGAGAGTTCAGGCTGTGTTGGAGAATAATGGTGGTCATATATTGGCTTTAAAGCTGGTTAGATTTCCACAAACAATTTGTGTTATTAGCTGTATTTACATATATGTTTACACATGTCACAATTAAAAAACCAATTAACAATAAAACGCTGTACATATTGTCTGAATTTACTAGCAACATTTAAAGAAATAAGGAGTGGCTAAAGCCTCTAGTACTATAGGACAGTACTATAGTATCTTAATTTTCAATTTTCTCGTATTTAAAGTTTACTTCTTTATTGGTGCACTAAAGCTAATATAGCAAACCAAAGCTTTAGTACATGGATTAGCATTGTGCAAATAGCATCCCTACAACCTACAAATCCTTCACAGACTTGTGTGTATGGTTTCTGACACAGTATGCCTAACTGCTGTCTATGAACCCTGACAAAATTGGGGAAGAAACATAATGTTCAAAATGGCTGCCATTGTTTTTTAGCATGTAGCATACTTTTCTCCATCGTTGTACTTATCATTGTGTCATAATGTGTCATAAACTAAATAAGCAAGTCTGTTTGACATACACCTTGTCATGTCATGGGTTTTAGGCTTGTGTGATGATTTATGCAAGCATTAGCATGTCCACAAGAATTCATTAGCTTTAGCATTAGCTTATATTAGCTTTGTAGCTTTGGTGTAAAACTAAAAAAACTAACTCCAGACACCAAACATGACTGGAATAATCAACTCAAAATGGGGAAAGTGATTTTTTGTTTTGCTTTGCTAAGCTGTTTACTACTTAAAGCACAGTCTCGTGCAAAGTGTGCCCCGTGTCAAAATTCAGTTTGTTGATTTTCAAAGTGAATGCAAAGATATTGCTACACATTTTACTGCTAAAATTGCTTTTTATTTGCCATATTTAACGTACACTAAAAATAATAAAATAAAAGTGGCGTGTGCAAAAATTCTGGCATATATTAATCTTTGTAAGGAAGTAGAAATGGCACTAATTGTTGTAGAAAATGCCCTATTTAATGGTGTTCTTTGCACAGGTATTATTAACCTTCCTAGTTCAAACTATATATCACAGAAACAATTTAGAGGGTTAACTCATCTTCACGCAGAAAATCAACAAAGCTAATCTGAGTGCACACTTCCCTTGTAGCTCACAAACTCACACATGCAAAAAAATTAACTAGTAATGGCCTTACTTATGAATGCAAATCAGCACTGGATCACAGTTTCATAATTGCACAGGTTTGATTGCAGTTGCTATAGACAGCGCTCTCTTAAGCTTGGGTCGCTTGGCCTCGCTGACTGCTGAGAATGAAGTCAGATAATGATTGAATAATGAGATGAATACAGTGGCACATAAAGGCCTAATTCAGTTCCAGTCCAACTACAAAGCATGGTTTTAGGACTGTAACGAGGCGTATTCAATCAAAAACACTCATTAAAATGTAAAAAAAATCCTTGGCAACCTGGGCAAGGTGTGATTAGCACTGGGAGTGTATAGAGGTATGGAAAAGGCTATTTTACTAAATATGGCTGGAGGCAAAATGAGAGAATTCTTCCCTCATTCTTGGCAGACTTCATGATAAGTCTTTGCTAATGAAAACAGAGATAAGATAATGAGCTTAGCCTGCTGCCCGTGGTGCGTCTTCTCAAGGCCCAAGCCCACAAAACAAACGCAGCCAAAATCCACAACAGCACTCTTTGCCGTTATCAAGCTCTAATTATGTTATTTGTAAAGAAAGTGAAATGAGATGTTCCACATTCACAAATACATTTAATCAGCTGCCGACGGTTCATTTGCATTCGGCTCATACTGCCTCCATGGTTCTGATTGCTTCAGTGCAAATATGGTTGGATCTCTGACGGCCGCACAACGTGTTTATACATTGCTTAATTTGTTATTGTGATATTGCTTTTGCAGAAATCTCTGGGAAATGATCACTTATATTCTAGGGTATGTTCTGAGCATCGTACAGCTCAAGATGAGCCGATGCAAGCTGACCACCAGGGTTTGAAATATTTTAAATATAAGACAAATTGTATAAAGAAGCCCACCCAAAGTAAATCTGAAATGGAAAATAAAATATTACAGATCAAACCTGTTAAAAAAAAAAGCTAATTACTTTTAAGGTGGAGGTGGAGCCTTTTCATCCATTTTCCCAATTAGGTGCATAAGAATAATACAATGCAATAATTACAATACCAGCAATTTGTCCACATCATCGATTATTGAGCTGAGCTGCAGAAGAAGAGTGCATGATGCACAGGCAACACTAGCGACTGTTTCTTTGAAGGCCGAGGGTGATTTCTCCATTCTAGTTGCTTTGACAAAGATAGCTTATGACAGGAGGGCTGTTAAGAGTTTGGGGACAGGCTACTTTGTGTGTGTGTGTGTGTGTGTGTGAGTGCATGCATGCATGTGTATGCGTTTGTTTGTGTGTGTGTGTGTGTGTGTGTGTGTGTTTTATGGCATAAGCACATCTCGCCAGCTCGTCTGACTGTATCTAGATGTGACAGTACATTGTGTTGGGTTGAAGCTTCAGGGGAGCAAGGGCAGTGGGTGGCAAGTGCTCTGTGTATGTGTGTGTGTGTGTGTTATTTTTTGAGTGTGTGATCTGTATGCAGAGTGTGAGTTTTCTGATCTTTTGTGTGTATGTGAGAGAAAAAGAAAGCATCTGAGTGGGCCTTCACACTTGCACATCATGCGCCCCTCGCTGATTCTCCTCCAGCCCTGAAGGCCTGTCAGCACCGCCGGCTTTGATCCTCATCTGATTGGACAGCTACAAAATCAAAGACGACTCTCCAAATGATGTGATTGGACATCAGCAGGTCACGGTTGACCCTTTGGATGATGTGATTGGTCAACGCACATTCCAGATGGTCAGCAGACCTGGCATGATTGTTCTGCCTTTAACAAAGCCCAACTGTCTCTCAAAACTTTATGGTGCGATCCTGCTATCAACCTCATGATGTCCTCATGTCCTCATCAATGCCCCCTCTGTCTCCTAACCTTGTCTTGTCTTCACTACCTTCAATCTCATCATGTCCTCACTGTCCCCAACCTTTATGATTTCACTTCCCGCAACCTCACCTTATCACCTTCAACATTATCACTGTCCCCTACCATTGTCATATCATTACTGTCCACAGCCTCATCATGTCCTCACTGGTCTCTAACCTCTTGATGTCTATGCTGCCCCCAACCATATTATTTCCTCACTGTACCCAACAAGTTGTCCTCATCCTCATGTCTTTGCTTCCCTTAACCTCATCATATCTTCCCTATTCCATATCTCATCATATCAAATTTCATCTTTTCTTCATTTCGCCAACCTCATCATATCTTCACAGTTATCAACCTCATCATGTTCTCACTGTCTTCTACCATTGCCATATCTCCACTGTCCCCAGTTTCATCATGTTCTTACTGGTCTGTAAACACTTGAGGTCTTTGCTGCCACCAACCTCATAATTTCCTCACTGTTCCCAACCTCATAATGTCTTCAATTCCCCCATTCTCATCATTTCTTCACTGCCATCTTATCATATCTTCACTTTCCCAAGCCTCATCATATCTTCATTGTCAATGTCTTACTGTCCCCCAGCTGTCCCAAACCTCTTCATGCCCTCACTGCTTAGCCTCATCATATGGTTCCTATCCTTAGTGAGTTCTCACTGTTCCCAACTTCAGCATATACTCACTGTTCCAACCCTAAGCAGGTCCTCTTTGCCTGCAGCGCCATCGTGTCCACACTGTCCTTACCCTCATCATAACCACAACCGTATCCTATCCTTCCTGACCCAACATAATATCGTTACTGCCCCCAAACTTAGCAGGTCCAACATGCCATTCATTTCATCATGTCCTCACTGCCATAAACTTAATAATTTCCTCACTCTCCCAACGTTTTTTATACATTCTTCAAAAGGAAGCAATTGAATTAAATGTCTTGGTTTATGAGCACATTTAACAAAATAGAAGTTAATTATCTTTACTTTATCATGCCTTAAAATGTCATATGTGAGCCCTGGTATAAGTCACGTTTTGTAAAATCACATTCTGGGATAAGTGTTGTCTGCTTCATGGAAGAATATCCGCATGATGTACAAGAAAATGTGATTCACCAGACAAGGAAACATTATTTAATTGCTCCGTGCTCCAGTTCTGATGATCATATGTCCATTGTGGGCACTTTCTGTGTTAATAAGGGGTCAGCATGGGCACTCCGAATGGAATGCAGCTCCCTGCAGTATTGCCAGTGCCAGTATTCACTTTTTAGTGGATTTATGCTCCAGTAGGGATCAGACAAGAGGGGCTAGCCTTCAATCCCCAAACGCAATAATGATCCATGGGTGCTGGTGGATTAGTTTGGACCACATTTGTTAAATTCTAAGCACTGAATACACCTTTGCTGGATCTGCTGGAGCTGCTCTGACCCAGCCGCTTAGCCATCACAATTTGGCTCTTGTCCGCATCACTCAGCGCTTGTCCATTTTTTTCCATTGACTTCAAGAACAGATCTGTATGCTTGCTGCCTATTATATCCTACCCCTTTGACAGATATCATTATGAGTGGAATTAATGTTACCATCAATCCATTATCCAAACCGCATACGCTGAGGAGGGTCACAAGGGTGATGGAGCCAATCCAAGCACTCATAGGCTGAAAAGCAGTGAAAAATCTGAACAGGTCGCCAGTCCAGGATGCCACACAGACAAACACACTCCCCCATAACAGGCAGTGTAGCATCTCCACTCCACCTGTTGTGCATATCTGTGTGAGGAACCTGGAGGAACCTGGAGGAACCTCACAAAGACATGGGGAGAACCTGCACACAGCTTATTCATGACGCATTTGTCTGCACGCAGCCCAAAGACACCATGCCCAAAATAGGTCATTGTTTATTGTCTTATTTACTTGTTTATCTGTTTGTGGCTGTCAGTTTAAAAACAAAGTGAGTTCTGCAAACTTTATCTATGGACTTGCACGGTGGAAAAAGCTCTGAGAACATTTTGCAGGGTTTATTTGCCGACAGCTTGCTTATTGGGCACAGGCCAGAAAAAGTCTGGCAGGGCAAAATATAAGACGGATCAGGTGAGGGAGATCGCAGTGCGTGTGTGTGAATAAAATAATATTTCTGAGCTTCTTTTTTTTTTCTTTTTGGAAGATTTTGAACAGACTCTAGATAAAGGATAAAAGAATAGAATTACAGTGTTAGTGCCCTGCGCCCGTCTCTCTCTCTCTCTCTCTCTCTCTCTCTCAGTGAGAAAGCTGTTGTTGCTGATAATTGCTGAGCTTTTGGAGAGAAATGCATTGATTTTATTGGTTGGCTCTCAGCTGTATATCTTTTGCCAAGAGCAGATGCCTGGATCAAGGCCGAAATTTAGGAAAAATGTAAAAATCTAGACTTGTCCAAGACTTTTTGGACATCCGTTTTAGTCATCCAGATTACTAAATACAAAACATTGTGTCCGATCAACAAGTAGCCTAAATGAAAACTGAGTTGTCGAGGTATGTTATGGGTGTGGGTGAACCCTCTGGATGGATGCATAAAAAAGAGTGCTCTTTTTGAAAGAGTGAATGAGATACAGGGTTATCGCAAATGTTCAAAAGCTTACCTTTCTATTCAATAATTAATATCCCACTCTGCTCTCCTTTTCCTTCACTTCTGACCATGTCGACCGTCCATTTTGCTGAGCAACTTGTCTCTTGTTACCAGTGGAAAAGCTGCCAGACAGTTGCTGTATCCAAGAGACGTGATGGCATCATTTCTGACAGTGGGGAGAGTGAGAGTCGTGTCTGATGGGTGCTTTCTGAACGGTCTGTCAGTCCAGTCCTGTCTGCTGTATTATCACTGGTCAAGATCATGAACAAAAGCCACTGGGAAGTGTCCAGATGACTGTCCACATTTGATGTGAACATTTAAGGATGAGCAAATACAGGTTTAAACACCTTTATATTAACATTATTGTATTAATGGCCTATTAGTGTCAGGGAAGTTGCTTTTCATTTTCCCTATGAAGGTAAAAAAAATATTTTTTGGACTCTAGACATGGAAACAGCAGCGTAGATGTTTCGAACTAGTAGATACTGATCCTTGCTTGGGTTGTAGACGGTGCTGTAGACTATTCCAGGGCCCTGAAAAGGCAGAGAAAAACCCTGTACGGGTCACCGGGTCAAGGCAGATACACACAAACTCACTCAATCACATGGGTGAGCCAAGAATACACAAAATCTTAATATGCACTGGGCATTTCTTTCTGTGCCTCCTGTTTTGGATGTGCCATAATCAATTTGCAGTGCATATTTAGTAATTTTCAATGTGCAATATCATATGTTTGTAATAACTTCTTGTGCAATTCACATTGAAATTTCACTTTTATACTTTATATACTTTTATACACTTCTAAATAGTTTAATATTTTACTTTTTTGAAGGTTTATTTTATATACATGCCATTTTATGTCTGGTCTTTGTATGTGAAGATGCAGCTGCTTAGTAAATTCATTATGCAACGGTATAATGACACTAAAAGGTAGACTTTAGGATGAGACTGGAGCCCCTGGAGGTAAAGTCACACAGACATGGGGAGAACATGCCAACCCCACAGAAAACCCCAGGTCGTCCTGCAGAGCCCACAGCACTTCTGCACCATCGTGCTGCCACGTGAACTGTTATTTCAGTCATGATGATAATATTTGAGGCAACGGAATGAGAGAAATTGTTGTTTGTTACTGTGTTTTTTCTGAAATGTATCTCTGATTATATACCTTTGCGACTGCGCTGTGAAAGGAACGGGTGAATGAATAGATCTTCAATAGAATGAATCCAGTTTTCTGACAGAAATGACATAAACATCAGGAAAATTACACACACTCCCAGCACTCCAGCCCTCTCTCTGTCTCACAGATCTTAGCTAATTTTACTGTACAGGTGAAAGAAGGAATGAGAGAAAGTGTGAGGCGTTAAGAGCTCCTGGTGTCTCTAGTATTTTGATAAGGCTTTGCTATTCATCGCCACCTTTTCTTCTCCTTGTTGCTACAGTCATCATTTTTCCAGTCAGATTATAGTTTACTTTCTGTCACTTATATGATCTACTGTTCAGGGTGCCATTAGGCATCAAAGGCATCAGATCTTCCCGATTTCACACCTGCACGTCCTCTCTCACCACATCCATAAAACTCCTCTTTGTCCTTTCTCTTCTCCTCTTGCCTGGCAGCTCCATCCTCAAGTATTCACTTTATCTCTCCTCACATGTCCAAAGAAATGCAATCTCATTTCCCTGACTTTGTCTCCAAACCGTCCAACCTGAGCTGTCCCTCTAATCGACTCACTCCTGTCCCTTCTTGTAACTCCTGATTCAAATCCCAGCATCTTTAACCTCTAGCTCCACCTCACAGCGAGAAGATCCTGGGTTTGATTCCCAGGCGGGATGGTCCAGGTCCTTCTGGTTTCCTTCCACTGTCCAAAGACATGCGAGTCAGGTGGACTGGAGATGCTAAATTGGTCTGAGTGTATGTGTGTGTGTGTGTGTGTGTGTGTGTGTGTGTATTTGTCAGTAAGTTTGCCCTTCAGTGGACTAGTGGCTAGTGGTGTTTCCCCACCCTTAACCCTGTGAGAGCTGGGATATAGTCCAGCACCACCTGCAACCCTAATCAGAACAAGCGGCACAGAACATGAGTGAGTGAGTGAGTTGTAATCATTCCAATATCACACAGTTGCATGAAATTGTTATAAAATAATTTCTAATGGACTTTTTGACTGATTATGTGGTTTCTCTCAACCCAGTGGCATTGGCAGCCCAATGTGATTCAGCAGGGATAAGGATCAGCATCATGGCCGTGGTTCTATCCCAGCTCAATATGGCTCGTCCTTTCCAAGCTGGGAGTGAGCGACTGCCTCAGGTTTCTTGGGGTTTAAGAAATGTGGGAGATTGACCGTGGCAGATTTGCAGCTGAAGGTTGTGTTGAAGGCACAGCTGGGCCAGAAGCCAAGGCTTTTATTTGTTCCAGACCTCACCTATGGTCATCAGCTCCGGGTAGAAAGAACGTTGGGCTGGACAACGTTTAGGAACTGGGTAAGAAACACAGACATCCAATAGTAGCTTGGAGAAGAGCCGCTGCTCCTCTGTATTGGCAGGATCCAGTTTAGGCGCTTTGGGCATTTTAGTCCAAAATCCCTCATGGGCATCTCCGGGGAGTGATGTTCTGGGCACGGCCAACTGAGAGGAGACCACAGGACAGAACCAGGGCATGCTGGAAGGATTAAATACATCAGCTGGCCAGGGAACAACATGGTGTCCCTCAGGAGGAGCTGTTGGATGGGAAAGGAATGGCTTTCATAATGCTGTGAGCTGGATCAAGATAAAGGGCAGAAACTTAAGATGAATTAAAATTTGTATCGCTTCTACTCTTTAACCACAATAATAAATACTCTGAAATACTGTAATTCCATTTTAATCAAGTCACGTCTGCTAGGATCTGTGTTTCCTAAAGTTTCTCAAATGTTTTCTAAAATATCACTGGGTGACCCAGCTTTAATGCATCAATTCTTTCTCTTAATCTATGCTTATATTTAGATTGTTTTCTCGATATTCAGAACCAAGAATCTCACGATTTACAGCATCTATTGAAGAGTTTTCCATATTTCTCCATTTTCTGAAAGAGTTAAAACTTGTTATTTATTAAAAAAAAAAAATGTAATAGTGCATAGTATTTTCTGGATCAAACCTCTGTAATAAAACTCAACGTCCTTCACAAAGACATCCTGCCTGGAGCAGCCAGGAAACCCAAATTAAACCACTCGATAATAAAAGACCTACAAATGATAATCTTTATCAAAGCTATTTATAGTGTCTTTATGTATTTTATGTATATGTAAAAAATCTCTTTTTCATTGCCCCGTTATTCAGTTTGCAGTGTTTTATGTCTTTTATTTTGTTTGACACGTCAGTGGTCTGATACAGTTTATGGAGTCTATTACAGGAGAAAATGCTGGGCTGAAAACCAGAGAGAAAAACATGTAACCAGTGTTGTGTGTGAGAATTATTTTGTGTGTGTGTGTGTGTGTGTGTGTGTGTGCGTGGATACTTGGATGGTGTTAGTGCCTCCGATTATAGATATTCAGCAATTCTGCACAGCAGTGCTGATCCTTGCATTTACGCTGTGTGTGTGTGTGTGTGTGTGTGTGTGTGTGTGTGTG
Source organism: Hepsetus odoe (assembly GCA_017165825.1). Classification (NCBI taxonomy): domain Eukaryota; kingdom Metazoa; phylum Chordata; class Actinopteri; order Characiformes; family Hepsetidae; genus Hepsetus; species Hepsetus odoe. Next base: position 5,232,501 of record CM029384.1, read on the forward strand.
TGTGAAGTACCTGTAGTAATGCTGAAATATCTATTTGGATCTGTTATCATAAACCTTTTTTCTTTGCAGTATGAGCTTGAGCCAGATTTCGGGCTGATATGCCGGTCCTGCAGTTTTAATAATAGTAGCGAAAATCTCACCCATAAAGCTTTGAACTTTTGTCAGATCATTTTACAAAAAACAGAGACATTAACATCTCCTCCATTAGGACAACAGCTTCAAAGTTTTAGGAACTTTCTTTTCAGTTGATCAAACTATAGTTCTCCCAATTTATACATGCATTTTTATAATGCCTTCAAAGATCATTTTTATGCAGCGCTTTGATGACACCTGTTTTGAGTGATCAGCAGTTTGTCCCCTAGGTCAATTGATGCAGTTGCCATGGCAATATTTCTAGAATAATTTCAGTCTAATTAAACATTTCTTGTTTTGCAGAGCTAAGCCTGAGTCAGCAAATTTAGCACGAGATCCTCTTCCATCCATCAAGTCAGCTCTGTTGCTGCGTTTAAACAATTGCTAACAGTCATAACGCAATAGATATATATATAGAAGTAAATATTAGAGGGTAGATAAATATATACAGTACTGTGCAAAAGTTTTAGGCAGGTGTGAAAAAATGCTGTAAATAAAGAATGCTTTCAGAAATGGAAGTGTTCATCATTTATTTTCATCAATCAACAAAACGCAGTGAATGAACAAAAGAGAATCTAAATCAAATCAATATTTGGTGTGACCACCCTTTGCCTTCAAAACAGCATCAGTTCTTCTAGGTACACTTGCACACAGTTTCTGAAGGAACTCGGCTGGTCGGTTGTTCCAAACATGACTGTGTTTCAACCTCCGTGTGACATTGATGATCATCAGTACCTGTTTGGTAAAACTGGTTGATCAGACACCGACTATAATCCTACAGAATCCCTGACTTTGTGCAAGTGTTCCTAGAAGAACTGATGCTGGTTTGAAGGCAAAAGGTAGTAACACCAAATATTGATCTGATTTAGATTTTTCTTTTGTTCGCTCACTTTGCATTTTGTAAACTGATGAAAATAAACCATCATTATTTATTTTTCTGAAAGCGTTCCTGGTTTACAGCATTTTTTCACACCTGCCTATAACCTGGGCATAGTACTGTACCGCAAACACACTTTCATATACACACACACCTCTATGTTCACTTTATAAAGTTATGTTAGCTACACACAGCGATAACAGCACTCTGTGAGATCATGCCTATTAAGCAAATATGTAGTGGTATTTTTGTTCATAGGGAGATGATTCACAGGCTGCTCTGCCAATACTTATCTAATTTCTTGCTTGGCAGGCACGAAAAAGTAATACCTAGTGGCGCAGTGGTACAGAAAAGATGCAGGATGGAGGTCATTTGTCTCCATTTAGCCTCTATATCCATTTGCCTTCACACCTGGCAGAGTGAAGGGACTCCGCCTTGGATGCAGGAGATCAATCAGTGTTTTCTGTAAAAGCCCAACCTCCTAGGCTGGACTGATTCTCCCATTGATATGTTATCAAGAAGCTGCAGCTCCTCGTCGGACAGTGCCGGCTGCTTCTAAGGGTGTTTATGGCTTCCTACATCACGAGTATGATGGGCCTGGGGGTCTGTCGGGACAGAAGAGCAGTGAGACACTGAAGTTGGCTGACAAGGATTTGTGTCTTGATTTGAGGATAAAGTTCAATCAAGATATAAAGTTCTCACTTTTTTCTTTTATAAAGTTCTCACTTTTCTGCCAAGGCACAGGGATGGTGCTAAGGGGTTCTCTTCGGGAAGAGCTTTAGATGTTGGAATATTTCTGGATGGATGGTGGTATCCAGAGCAACTTTCATGTCCTAATTACAGGGACAGTCCCCCTGAAGACACTCAGGGTTTAGGGTCTTGCTCAGGGACCCAGTGGTGGTAGTACCAGAGGTGGAATTCGAACCTGGGACCTCTTGAGCCATAAGTCGTAGGCAAGTACTCTACCAATAGACAACCGCCACAGTTCTGGTTCGTTCTGGGGGTCTAGTCATTTGGGACTAGGCTACATAATCAGAAGATCTTGGGTTCAGTTCCCAGACAAGAAGGTTACCGTCCCCATCATTGCTCTTGGATGCTAGATATAGCTGCTCCCGCTACACTGGCGCTGTTTCTTTAGAACATGGGAGTGGCTTAAAATATACAAATTTAAACAGGACAACTGCAATACAATTTTCTATACATTTATATATATATATATGAGATATTAATTCTAGCAAAATATTAAGAGCTGCATTAAAATGCATGAAAATACATGCATTTAATTAAATTAATACAACAAATAAAGTCTATTATTATTATTAACAGGAAAACCAGCACAGCAGCTTGTTGGACATCCCATTCTAAAACCGTAGCCATTAAAATAAACCCTCTCTCCTCATCTGCAACGTAAACAATCTCTACTCATTTGGTCAAAATAGTGAAGTTGGGTTAAAAGGCTTGGCTTGCAATCAGCATTTCAGTTTGTCTCAGGGACGTTCATTTGGAGATCAGGAATCTGTGCTGTTTACTTTACAACTGGGACTTCCATTGGGACTGTGGTGGTCTAGTGTTTTGGGACTAGGCCCCAGGATCAGAGGGTTATGGGTTTGAATCCTGGAGCAGTAAGTTACCCTGAGGTACCCTTGAGCAAGGCATCGTACTCCAGCGCTGCTCCCAGGGTGCTGCAAATGGCTGCCACATGATGTGTATGGGATAAATGCAGAAAATCATTTCATTGTGCTGAACCTTCACTTCTCTTGACATCCAAACCCAGATTCATCCATCAGTCACTTCACAGGGCGGGTTTGCTGTGGGCTTTACACCCATCCAGCCGACACTTGGCATTGTGCATAACGTCCTGGAAATTCATTTAATTATGCTATTGATACACACTTCCTGTCACTTCAAGAAGCAAAAGCAGTTTGTAGATTATTTATGCACTGTGCGCTTTAGCACTTCACCACCCCTCTTGTGAGATTGTGTGATCTAACATTTCATGGCTGAGCTGTTGCTCTGAGATGCTTCCAATTACACAGTTTGGACCTCACAGCAGACCAGGGCAGAGGCAACGAGGCAGAAATTTCACAGACTGACTTGTGATGAATGTGGCATCATGACAGTGACATGTTAGAAGTGAGTCAGCTCTTTTTGACTGTATACATTCAAAAGCAATGGGTTTGACTGAAACTCCTTAACCCAATACTGTGGAGTCTGTTTACTTTTGGCCATGTACTGTACAAATGCTTGTTGCAAAACAGTGAAAAGTTATCACTCGTTTTTGTCTCTCTTTCTTTCCCTCTTGTTTTCTCCTGTGTCTGTCTCTCCTTCTGCATCTCTCTCTCCTTTTCTCTTAGTCTTCATTACTCTCTGTCTGTCTCAGATGGTTTGCATGTGTGAGAAGATGCAGGAAGTTCTGCATGTATGAGTGTGTGTGTGTGTTTGTGTGTGTGAGGAATTTTGTTGGTGTGACTCAGTGCATGTGTGAACGAGGAGGTTTATTTTGGAAATCCATGCGTGTGCATGTGCGTGTGTGTGTGTGTGTGTGTGTGTGTGTGAGGTGTTCTGTAGACAACGTTATGTTGAGTGGGAGTGGTGTTATAGAGCGCCCCCTGTAGCTACTTCTGGCAGTGCTTTTATTATTCTTAGTTGGTTTGAAGTTTAGGAGATGTCTAGTTCTCTCT